>CAJQUW010003634.1:0-254571 GCA_907163375.1 Prostheceraeus crozeri
TTTCAAGAAGTTTGATAAATTGACTGCAGCGAACGGGAGGTAATTCATTGTTATGAGTTGAAAAAAATCATAAGCTGCTGGTTATCTTTTTTATTGTTCAGTCCCTGTAGCCAACAGATGATGGCCCAGAAAACAAAAGCATGGTGAACGCTGAGCTTTCGCGAGCATTTGCGAACATATGCCAGATGACTACATGTGTGAAGACAAATTTATTGTTTACTCTTTTGTCTGTAATTTCTGTAACAAGAAATACATTGGTCAAACTTGCAGACAATTCCAAGATAGATATCGCGAACATGAATATAGTCTGAGAATGAATAACAACAATAGTGCCTGCTGATCATATCTAAAGAAGAATCCAATAATTCTTTTGACAATCAACGATTTTCTAGTAGAGATATTGACACATTGTAATCGCCAGTTGAGAACTAGAATCGCTGAAGCCAAATGATTGATATTCCACCGAACCTGATTCTCAACGAAAGTATGAAAATATACCCGGTGGTTAGTGAAGTGGTCCACTCTCATAATTTTAATGGTTATTTTTTACAATGCTCAGGCGATGCGATGGTCTCGCGAATGCTCAGCGTTCACAATGCTTTGTTTTCTGGGCCAGCATCTGTGGCTACATGGACCGAACAATATTAAAGATAACACAGCAGCATTATTTTTTTTTCAAGGGGGATTACCACACGTGTATAAGTAATCCCATGGCAGCGCAAGTCCAAAATGCGAAAATCTGACGTCATCCCCCCCCTGGAAGGAAGGGAGACGGCCAAGGAGTGCTGGGAGGAATGGGTCCAGAGGAGGAACTGTTCCCTACCCCCCCCCCTCTGGAAGGAATGAAGGACGGAAGGAAGGAGGAGTGATGAGGCAAGGGGTGGATACTGGGAAGGATGAGTGAATAAAGGGTAGCTTTTGTGGTTTTGGGATGAGAAAGGCTCGGCAATTCGGCATGAAGGAGGTCTCGGATTGGAAATTGGAGTTTAAGTAATTGTGGGAATACTGCGTGAAATTTTTGGGCGGGAAAGGAAACAGAAGCGCAGGCAGTTTTTATATTCCCTGTGAGGGCAAGGGGTGGAATTCTCCATGAAAAAACGGCAAGACAGTGTATAGAAAAAGGCAGATTTTCCCACGGACGGATGATTTTGGCGGACATGAGAAAAGTCGTTTTTTTTATTTCGGTGCATGAAGGAGGTCTCGGATGGGAAAGACGGAGATGCAAATTCGGACGTTTTTTTTTCGGGTTGGACAATTTATTGGGTTAGGGAAGGGTGTTTCCTCCCTCAGCGCACATTCGGAGAGAAAACAAGGGTTATCTGTGCATTCTACTTGAATAACCCTGTTGAAGGAATACACAAAGCTTGTTATATTACGAAACTTTTTTTTTATTCCTGAGAAAGCCAGAGGCTAGTTTTGGACATAAGTGGTAACTAACTAATCCAGGAGACAGGCCAAACCAAATTACCGTAACTTTCTACTATCAAGAGAGGGCAATACAGGCGAAGAAGAATGGAATACTAATAAATGTGTTATGATCTCATAGCCGAACGCATAAGATCTCACTATACATTATTTAGTTTATGTGTTTTAAAGGACAGCACTCTGGTTCCTCATGGATTCCGTTCTTCAAGTGACTACAGTTCGAAAATACCATAAAAAGAGGTATGAATACAACGAATGTTTCTGATGTCAAATGAATCGCGAAGATGGATGCGCTATGCTGTTTGACTGTTTGTAACAGGAAGTTAAACAAACATCATAACGATACGCGACTGTACTTTCCTACGATGACTGGAAACAGAGCAGAAAGATACAAAATTCTATCATTCGTAACATCAAGCATGGAAAAATATTATCAATTTTACGAAATGGAAGTAAATCGGGCATTACGCCTGAAATTATACTGGTACATCTGAGGACATTCGAATTGAGCCTTTCAAAAATTTATCCGGAAAGACATTTTTAGATAAATAGAAGGAACCGTCTTATGTACCTCCACCAAAACAAATTGACGAGAAGAAAATAGTTGAAATCAAAGCCAACATCCAAGCAGCACATAAACGTCTTGGTATGAATGATACATCATCTAACACTGATGCTGGTGTCAATGAATTCCTTGTTGGAACACTGCGTATTTTTGAATCAGAACGAAGTATGAAAATTTCGAAAAGAAATATAGAAGAGAGAAAAGTGTTAGATAATTTACACAGAGAGTTGAAGGATGATGCCGTTATTTTGATAAACTCTGATAAAACTAAACGCTTTATAGCGATATGCTGAAAAAGAGTTTATATAATGGTGATATCAATGTTCTTATAACTCAACCTCAAACCATGCAACAAAGAATAAACAAACAGATTACAGAAATATCAAACAATTATTCTGGAACTACTCTTGAGCGCCGACTTCTTGAGTGTAAATGCAGCGAGCCATTTCCTAGTAATCCGTACGCTCTTCCTAAGGATCACAAAATTGGTGAATTACGTGGTCGTCCCAATCATTGCACTCGATTGACTCTGGAAGTACGGAAACTGCAAGTTTTGCTAGCCGAGATACTACAACCGATTGTAGAAAGACTTGTGTTATCCTACATCAAATCAACGTCCGAATTTATCACAAAGTTGAACAATTACAATCAACAAGACAGAAGTGTGATCAAATTCGCTTCTTTGGATGTCTCCAACCTCTATGGAAGTATTCCTATTGAGTCTTCAAGTTACTTTGGACTTGTTTGATTGTGTTAAAACATATTTTATATTTGCTGGGAAGAAATTCGAGTCATTTCCGTCCATTTTATCGACTTCTGATCTTTTGTACTTATTAGAATTGTGTACAAAAGAAGATTGTTTACATTCTGGAAGGAAGAGGCTTCAAACAGACAAATGTATTGCTATGGCGGGGGGCGGCACCAGTACTTGCCTCGATTTTCATGCACTATGTTGGACGTGATGTCTTTTGTAGTAATTTTTATCAATTTCT
This sequence comes from Prostheceraeus crozeri, assembly GCA_907163375.1. Taxonomy (NCBI): domain Eukaryota; kingdom Metazoa; phylum Platyhelminthes; order Polycladida; family Euryleptidae; genus Prostheceraeus; species Prostheceraeus crozeri. The sequence goes on from CAJQUW010003634.1 coordinate 2,983, forward strand.
GGGTCGTTATATGAGATATTTTTGTTCTTTATGGTTGTTCTGACGAAGAATTGTTATCTTTTGTTAATTCTTTACACTTTTCTATCAAGTTTACTATGGAGACCCCTATTAATCATGAATTACCTTATCTTGATACTTTGATTCGTATGAACTCTTTGCATTCTTATAAATGCGTTTGAATTTGCTCTTTTTGTGAAAGATTTACATAGTGACACTTCTTTACCGCATGACTCTTTTGTACCAACGAGCCGTAAAAGAGCTCTTTTATTAGGTGAACACCATCGAGTCAAAAGAAATTGTTCTCAACAGCATTGTGAATGATAGTAAAACAAGGTTAACCCAAAGATTTTTAAGTAACGGTTACCCTATGAAGGTCATTCGAAAATGGTTTACAGATACAGGAGAGAAAAATGATGAAAACAACACCATACCGAGACCTTTCTTGAAATTACCTTATTATGGAGAAAGGCAACGCCGCGAAATAATCAACCTTGCTAAGAGAAGTTTGCGATAAAATCAGAATTATTTTTGAGACTGAACCAAATTTAGGTCTGAGATTCAGAAGGACTAAGGAACGGCCCCGTTGTGATGCAAATTGCTGGACGTGCAAGACCGGGGAAGGCATTGAACAGTGCTACAGTATAATTTGTTATTTATAAATTACGTGTTTGATTTGTAAGAATTGTTATATAGGTGAAACATCTCGCACCATTAAGGCAAGACTCAATGAGCATACAATCTCAAGTTCATCAAAATTCTTTCAGCATGCTGAAGAACACAACACCAATATCCGAAATAGTTTATCTTGGAAGATCCTAAAGAGTGAACGCAACAATGCCAAGAGAAAATCCTTAGAGGCCATTTTCATACATAATGAAGAATAATTTGATTAATGGTTGCTGCGGCGAGACATTATTACCTTTTTTGAGATAAATTCATTTTTGTATTTCCTTTTATATAAGCTTTTAATACTTTTCTAATATTTTTTGTGAATTATGCTTTCTTGTATTCCACAAATTGATACACAGTGTTTACTATAGATAATTATAGTTGTTTGTTAATTTTTAAGCCGCTGTTCGGCCGTCAATTGTCTTACCATAGTTAGCTTTGTATCATCATTTCATAGTTCATGCATGTTTTTCTTATATTTGTCTGTAGTTGATGAGCTGTTCGAAATATCTAAGTAATAATTTTGAATATTGATTTACGGCTGCAAAATATCTGTGCATTCTATTGAATACCCTGTTGAAGGAATACGAAAGCTTGGTATATTAGAATTTTTTTTTATTCCTGAGAAAGCCAGAGGCTATTTTTGATATAGCGTATAATATCCAGGAATGGCCAAACAATTACGTACTTTATATCGGAGAGAAAAAGTTCTGACCTCCCCCCCCCTCGGCAACGATCTTCCAACTTTGGTTCCAGAGATGGTAGAAAGTCATGCAATAGCTCATTTGAAAGCTAATAATAAGACAAATGCAGTGGAAAACATGGCTTGTTCCTATCTGCCTTCGTTTAGAGGTGCGACGTTATTGAAAATTTTGGACATTGGCGAAAAAACGACAGAGTTAGAATTTTTAGAAATCGCTCTAGCGGGTGAAGCAAGCCTCGGACGGGAAAACAGAGACAAGATTTAGAATCAGCGTGCCATTCTGCATCTGAATGTCATTCATGCTATGTCTCCGAAGTGATAGGAAGAAAGATGACAGAAGCAGTAAAGTTTATGAATGAATTTTGTTCACTACGTTTTCATCGACAAAGTCTTCGTGGTGTGATTACGGACTACATCATCTCCTTTCATCATGAAAAGGGAGACTTAGAATTTGCTATCGCTAAAGGTTACTTCGTTTTCCAACAGCTCATGGACAGTTTGATAAATAAAGATGTGAAAGGACGATTGGTTGCAGAGATTGAATTTGAGAAAGTGACTGATGAACATGCAAGTGAGCGTGTAGTGTTTCATTTTGCATCCTATTCTGCAGAGACGATACATGATCTCAAAGATTTCTATCAGCGACACATGGCGAAAATTGCATCTCGACTAGATTCATTTCATGAGCATAGATCCAACTTGCTCTTATGTCGCATAAAACACATTCATATTCAACTCAATGTCCTAAACTAGATTTGACTACAAGATTTGGGAAAAGCATTCATGAGTCAGTCGTCTGCGTGCCTCCTTTTCCCTGCCGCAACGAAGTCAGGGGAGAAACGGAGGTCTCTGAGTGGCTCACATAGTGTCAAATGTGGATTCGCAGGAGACTATAAAAGCAGACGTCTCCCCATTTTCTCTTCATTTCATTCTCTTGACTTGGAAAGCATGTGTGACTTGCTGAAGCCATTCTCCCCTCTCAACTTTGTCTGATCAATCCTGTTGCAAATTTACAAGTGAGTGTCATGACTGTCTGGCCTAAACCTTACCAGCATTTTAGAAGAGAGACGCAGGAGAGTGTGTGGCCGATGATTGTACAAGCTTACTTTGTTGAACCATCACCACCACCACCGCCACCTCCACCACCTAGACGCTTTACCTTAACGTCTTTTAGGGAATTGAAACTTAATTCGGGTCCTAAGCCCAAGACATTGAATTTACTGGACGATGACAAAGACTTAGACTTTGGTGATAAGCTTTAAATCATGTGAATGCTCCAAAAGGTCCTCTTAAGGGCCACCTCATATGTCACTGCTAAGCTAACAATTTTCTTTTCTGTGATCATTAATGTACTTAGTGATATTCTTTCGTTACAGACTGCTATGGCCATGAATCCTACTCCAACTGCTGCATCACTGAATCCTCAACATCTCGAGCTGTGGAATCCGAAAATTGAAAAGGTAATTCATCCTACCTACAAACAACAAGTGCGCTACAACGGTGTTCGACTCTATCTTCAAACACCGGCTGTATACTTACCAAAAGTGGATACGCAAGTAAATCGTTGCCGTCAAAAACTGAGTATTCCTATTGATAATTGGTTGCGTCAGCAGCTTGACATTTTAGAAGACGTTGTGAGGCAAAAAGCTCTTATTCCTACTGAACTATTACAGTTGTGGCCAGAAAATAAAACTTCTTATTATAAACCATTGTATCGCGGCACTCGCTGCTATATTTTACAAAGCAAGTATTGTAAAGTCACTTCAGGAGTGACAGTTGAACAGTCAGTTGAAACAGAATTGTCATCGTTAGGTGCAGGCTTTTATTCCTTTCATATTGAGGTGCCTGCTGTTTATGTGGGTCCTCATCAATCTGACGGCAATTTGATTTCTCTCAATTTGCGCATTGCTCAAATTCATCATCAACCTAAGTTGACAGGACTTGATCATATTGAGAAAGTCATTGATTCTTGTGTCAAAGAGTGTCAAGAACCTGTCACCAAACCCAAACGTCGTCGCACATCAAAGAAAGATGGTGTTACCACCAAAGAGAAATCTTAAGTATTGTAATCAGTTAGTATGTAGTGAATGTGGAAAACGCGGTCTTGTGCGTTATATTCAATTAATACATTGCAATCATGTTGCATGTATCTTTTGTTATTTGAAGGACAGACATCCTTGTAAAGTTCCTGCTCAATGTATTATTTTGTAATGAAGTCTTTTTGATATTGTAGGTTGTCATCTTCATAGACAGTGAGGGAACACCCATGCAGGAATTGAGTGCTATTGCAATGAGAGAAAGCGATCAAACTGTTGTTAGTGTATATCATAGATTTGCCTACTGTCCTCCACACAAAGACGAATGGTCACGGCGTCATGTGCATGGACTTGATCCTTCTATTTTGATTCATATTGGATTTGTAAATGAAACGTATTTGATAAGTGATTTCAAACGGTGGCTGTCAGGTTTTCATATTGTTAAAATATTAGGAAATGATTCTGAAAGAGAAGCAACAACACTTCAGTTACACATTGATAATTTATATTTACCATGTTGGGCAGATTGTGTAAGACAAGACTATCATATGCATTGTGATCAAAAGAAGTTTAGAGATGAAATGATTTTTGACCTGGCAATATGTTTCGGTGAGAGACATCACCTGTACAGACCACCATCCCATTGTAATACTAGAAATAAAGCTACCTACATTGCAAAACTCTCTTCACGCTGGCATTGTACTCTCTATGACGTTTACGAACTGTATCTATATTATTGTTAACAGTATGGGTCTATGTAAAACATGTTTTTACTCCTTTTGAATGAATGATGATCATTTTATGAAGTGTATTCTGTACTTGTGAATTTTGTCTGGTGTTGAATAAACGTACAGTGGAACATGATTGTCATTTCTGTTTTATTCATAGTGGAAGTCATTGAAGCAACGTGAAATCTATAGTCACAACGTTTATGATGGCGCATTGTACACTAAGTAACCACATGTGTCATTTGACACTTGATCAACAAGGATTCGATGGATTTTTACAAGATTGGAAACTTACATTTAAAATGAAGATGAATGATATGAAAGTAGTGCTCACTGAAAGCCTTCCTCTCTTCAAAAGATTGATGGAGAGTTTACAACCTCAAGATGTAAAGGGTAGACTCGTTGCTTATATAGAGTTGAAAGATTTACAAAAACCACTTCGTTTTGGATCTTATTGCACAGAATGGATTACTCTTAGTGATCAATTTTATAGTCGTCATATAGAGAAAATTATGGAGAGAATAGAAGAGACGTTGGAAGGAAATGCGTACGTTGTTAAACATATCATGATTCAACTGAGTGTGTTTACATCCACGACTTTGTTTGATGTTCGACACATTGTGTAGAAGTAATATAGATTTCTTTTCACTGAGTATTTTGTAATGGTGTATAGAGCAACATGAGTCATTGCGCTTTGTGCATTACTATCAGGCTCTTTGTTAGATAAATGAATGCGTCTTTGTTCGAGAAAAGGGGCGTGACACAACATGAGTCATTGCGCTTTGTTAGATAAATGAATGCGTCTTTGTTCGAGAAAAGGGGCGTGACACAACATGAGTCATTGCGCTTTGTGCATTACTATCAGGCTCTTTGTTATATAAATGAATGCGTCGTTGTTCGAGAAAAAGGGCGTGACACAACATGAGTCATTGCGCTTTGTGCATTACTATCAGGCTCTTTGTTAGATAAATGAATGCGTCTTTGTTCGAGAAAAGGGGCGTGACACAACATGAGTCATTGCGCTTTGTGCATTACTATCAGGCTCTTTGTTATATAAATGAATGCGTCTTTGTTCGAGAAAAGGGGCGTGACACAACATGAGTCATTGCGCTTTGTGCATTACTATCAGGCTCTTTTTTATATAAATGAATGCGTCTTTGTTCGAGAAAAGGGGCGTGACACAACATGAGTCATTGCGCTTTGTTAGATAAATGAATGCGTCTTTGTTCGAGAAAATGGGCGTGACACAACATGAGTCATTGCGCTTTGTGCATTACTATCAGGCTCTTTGTTAGATAAATGAATGCTCCTTTGTTCGAGAAAAAGGGCGTGACACAACATGAGTCATTGCGCTTTGTGCATTACTATCAGGCTCTTTGTTATATAAATGAATGCGTCTTTGTTCGAGAAAAAGGGCGTGACACAACATGAGTCATTGCGCTTTGTGCATTACTATGAGGGTCTTTTTTATACAGGGTGCGGCAGAAAAACCAAGTGTTTTTAATTACGCTATATTTCAGTACATATTGGAACAAAATAGAAATAACTTATGTATACATGTTCTTTGGATCATAGCATTTACGTTTTGTCCATATTGGACATCAATTTCATATTTTTAGAAGTAGATTTTTTAACTTAAAATTATAGATAGCTCTTTCATGCACTTAATGAAATTATATCGGAGAAAAAACCTAAGTGTTTTGAAAACAAAAGCTTTTAACATGATATTAATTTTTAGAAAATACAAATATCATGACAAGCAGAAATAACATCAAAATTACGAATGGAAAATAACATCACTCATGTGATGACCGTTCTCTTTAACGCAACAACGAAGACGCTCTTGAAAGTTAGTTTCGACTCGCTCAAGCATATTGACACCGACTGATGCGATTTGATTCCTTATTGAATTCTTCAATTCATCGAGAGTGCGGGTTTGTCCTTATAAACTAAGGACTTAAGCCAACCCCAAAGAAAGAAATCACAAATCGATAAATCAGGCGAGCGAGGTGGCCATACAAAGTCACCAGATTTGGAAATGAGTCGATTTGGGAACAGCTCACGAAGAACACTAATTGTTTTTGTAGCAGTATGTGCTGTTGCGCCATCTTGTTGAAACCAGAGAGATCGACGATTGAGACGGCGTCTTCTCAGCTCCGGATGAGAAACGTTTTCACCATATTGACGTAACGCTCAGATGTCACGGTTACCGTAACTCCTCCTTCTTCAAAGAAGTAAGGTCCGATGATGCCAAATCTTCCAACTGCACACCATAACGGTCACCTTGGGGCTGTGTAAAGGTGTTTCATGAGTAAGCCGGGGATTCTCCGATGACCAGTATCTGCAGTTTTGCTTATTGACAGAGCCATTAAGGTGGAAGTGTGCTTCGTCACTCATCGCGATCTTCAAATCCTCATTTTCATAGAGAGCAAGCATGTCCTGTGCAAACTTTAATCGTTGGGGATAATCATTCGTGTTCAGTTCGTTTACTATCGCCTTTTTGTATGGATGAAAGTTAAGATCTTCATGCAAAATTCGTCTCATCGTTCGATCACTGATTCCCATTGCAACCGCTTGCCTTCTAACTGACCGGTCCGGACTTCGCTCCACCGCTTCTCTGACTCTGTCAATATTCTGTTGAGTCCGCACTTCACGCATTCGCCCTGGTGGTGTTTTCTTCAATAGCGATCCTTGCGTACGAAGATTATTCACCCATCTTAAGATGGTGTCCCGAGAAGGCACTGAATCATTTCTATTGATATTGAAGTAGCGGCGGAACTCACGCTGGACAGTGGTCACAGATTCATTGCATTTTACGAAAGTGTCGTACACAAAGATGCGATGTTCTAAAGTCCAATCAGTCATTCTCTCAGACTTGTTGCTGTTAATGGTTCTTCAAGTTTGCGTGAATTGTTTTAAAACTGTTAATTTCTAACGTTTATTGACATTCAAGATATCGATTGAATCTTGATCACTATGCATAATAAAGTGAATGTGTTAAAAGCTTTTGATCACTATGCATAATAAAGTGAATGTGTCAAAAGCTTTTGTTTTCAAAGCACTTAGGTTCTTACTGTAACATCGTTTCATTAAGTGCATAAAAGGGGAAAATGACTATAATTATTAAGTTAAAAAAACTGCTACAAAAAATAATAAATTGTGGTCCAATGTGGACAAAAACGTAAATGCTATGACCTAAAGAACACATTGACATCAGTTATTTCTATTTTATTTCTAAATGTAATGAGATACAGCGAAATTAAAAACACTTGGTTTTTCTGCCGCACCCTGTATAAATGAATGCGTCTTTGTTCGAGAAAAGGCGCGTGTCATAACATGAGTCATTGCGCTTTGTGCATTACTATCAGGCTCTTTGTTGGATAAATGAATGAGTCTTCGTTCGCTAGAAGGGATGTGTCACTCAAGTCTTTGTGAGGACTAGAACGACTTTGTAAGAGTGAAGGTTTCCACCCACGCAGTCAAAACTTCACGTGTGATAACTCCTTGTCATGAAACAAAGACAAAGAAAACGTGAAAAGGGAAACGCATGTGATTGGAGCTAGGTTTGGTTATAAAACAGACGACTGAGCTCATGGCAATCATTTCCGTCTTTGCGCTAACCATGCAGTTGCTCGAAGCCATCAACTCCTCTTCTCTCGCACTGGGTACACTGAACTCCCTTACTTTAGCATCGGGTAAAAATGCTTTCAATCAAAAGATAACTCATCATGGAGAAGCCGTGACCATAAAAACTCCAAGTCATCGGATAGATTATCTAAAGGTTATGTCAACAAAGTATGGACTGGCCGTGTGTGTGCCGTTAGACTATTGGACACGGTTATAACTCAATACTCTTGAAACATTCCTGAAAGGAAATCTCACCATTCCCAAAGAAATTGTTCGACACAATGGGAAGCGGTCACAAGTTCCCATCATGGAAAGGCGATACATGTATCTGCATATGGATAGACACTGTCTCATCATCCATGAAAAGGAGGGCAGTGAATTCGACTTACTCTATTGCAAACCACTCCCCATTTTGGGAAAAGGATTCTACTCCTTCGAAAATAAAATTCGAACCATCTACATGGGTCCGCGCAGGGACGGAAGGTTGTTTACGTTGAATCCCTATCTTGTCTCCATCACCTTTAAAAATGATGTCCATGTTGATGATCATCAACCACAGTAACACTCTCCACACACACTGAGAACGCACCATCGGTCTTTATGAGACCACGGCCTAACGGCCACCGTATCAAGAAAGAAAATGTACACTCACCATGCCACACATGAACATGACTCTCTCTCCTTCTTTCTTAGGCATACCATTCTTCACTCAGGCTTTAGTCATGTGGAAATTATCAGCATGGCTCCATGTATCATGGAAAAGTCAGTGTGTTACATTTCATGATACAAAACGTCAACTTCAGATAACTCTAGAACGCTTTCATCTACGAAGGTTGCATCGCGCTATCCTATCCAACTCTTGCCGTGTCATTAACATAAGAGACGGCATTGTATTTATTCGCATTCAAGAGATGATTCTACATAATGATCAATGCTACATTGTGATTCCAAAACCCTCATGAGAAAAGTATAAAAGGGAAGTTCACTCCATCCTCATGTCTTTTGTGAGTCATGCTCCCCATCCGCATCATCAACGCTATGCGCGAAATGAATCTCAGAAAAGACATCGATATAGAACAGTTGCATACCCATGCTCCCGATTCAGTCTATCATCGCAGTCGTCCGCAAATGTTGGCCATTCGCATGAGCAACGGTCGAAATCTTCAAATCTTTCGCTGCGGCAAAATCCAAGTCCTAGGAAACTTTCTCATTTCGTGATGCAGTCCATGTGTTACGAAGTCGTCAAGAAAATGCGAACACTCATGCCTCATCTACGCCTCAGTCCCCTGACATTGAAGAATATAGTAGTGACTGTTCAATTGAAGATGTTAGTGAATCTAGCCAACATTAAAACCAGTAATCATTGTGTATTTTATGAAACTGAACTCTTTCCTGCTGCTCTGATTCGGAAGTGGCATCCTGTACATATTGCAGTGTTTCACAACGGACATTGTATCATGACTGGTTTACGTGATATCAGTAAAGAAGCTGACATTGTTAAATCTTTAATGCGTTATCTGTATGAGTCACAGTTAATAGAATCGTGTTGATCACATGTGCGTTTTCAATGAGTCATCGCAATGAACTATTGCCCACACACTTGTCGGTGAAAAGGTCATCAACAAGGTTCATCACTTTATGATGAGTCAGTGAAGTGACTGAAATGAGTCAGCAAAGTGGTTGATGTTTTCTAAGCCGAAGAAATTGTCATGATGTTACATTCGCTGGTGAGGATGTTAACTTACAAACTCTAACATGGCTATGACTTCATTTATATTTCACCTATCTTACAAACAGCGACATTGTTATAACTTTATTTCTAACTTTACAAACAGTGAAGTGATTCTGACTTCATTTGCATTTCACCTATCTTACAAACAGTGACATGGTTATAACTTTGTTTCTAACTTAAAAAACAGTGAAGTGATTCTGACTTCATTTACATTTCACCTATCTTACAAACAGTGACATGGTTATAACTTTGTTTCTAACTTTACAATCATCAGCTTTATTTCTAACTTTACAAACAATGAAGTGATTCTGACTTCATTTTATATTTCGCTTATCTTACAAACAGCGACATGGTTATAACTTTATTTCTAACTTTACAGACAGTGACGGTATTCTGACTTCATTTACATTTCACCTATCTTACAAACAGTGATATGGTTATAACTTTATTTCTAACTTTACAAGCGTCAACTTTATTTCTAACTTTACAAACAGTGAAGTGATTCTGACTTAATTTTATATTTCGCTTATCTTACAAACAGCGACATGGTTATAACTTTATTTCTAACTTTACAGACAGTGACGGGATTCTGACTTCATTTACATTTCACCTATCTTACAAACAGTGATATGGTTATAACTTTATTTCTAACTTTACAATCATCAACTTTATTTCTAACCCTACCCATCTTACAAAATGATCAAAACTTTTACTTCTACTTATTGATTGAGAATACCATCTTTATGTCAAAAGAAAAACGAGACAGTCTGTACATGATATGTTATTGAATGAAAGACATTTCATCACAGTCACACATAGTAAATACTGATGGCAGCAGAAAACAAAGTTTTTATGGCTCACATCACCGGAGAAAACAAAGTCACTCATGTGCAGGGAGAAAACAAAGTCACTGATATGCAGGGAGAAATCAAAGTCCCTCATGTGCAGGGAGAAAACAACGTCAGGAAAAACTAGTTGATATGTAAGTCATGATATGAAGTGATCAGGAGTTGGACGCATGTTACAAGGCACTCACTCACAACACCCCATAGAAAACGCCATGGAGCGAAAAAGCAAAACATCAACCACAACAGAGAGGAAGCATTCATCATCAGACATCGCCGGGCGGAGGAAGAGAAAGTTTCTGTCTCTTGGGTGGAGGTAGATGAGTGTCTGGATGGCCGTACGGTAATGAGTGATAAGGACTCATCCAGCATCGCTTGTCTTCCCAAGCTGAGATACCTCGTTTCCTAAGCGCCGTTGTTCTGACTTGATGCGACTGTGATTTTAAAATGGTCATTTCTACTTTTTTAATTTTAAGAGAACCTAAGGCATGTTGATAGTCCCTATGTGTCATTTTTCTAACGATTGACTTCGAGATGCCTTTCGCCCGTTTTATAGAAAGCTCTGAGGATTTAACTTCATGGAGTACATCTTGGGACGAAGCAAGATCATCTCCTCTATCTGTTTGCCGGCACACTCATCCTTGAAGCAGCCACGCTTCGCTTTATTTGAGGTAGAGTAAAGCGGATGGTCAGTGGGATAGTTGGAACTATTAAAATTGGATGCTAAATATTTTAAAATGTCTTCCTGCTTGACTTGGCTAGTGGTTGTCAAAGCTAGGAAGAAGCCGTCTGTATCACCTCCTACTAATTCCACATGTTGGATCAATGGACACGTTTTAAAAGTGTGGTAAAATGTCTTGTACATTTCTAACTTGGAGTGACCCAAGACAGCTTGACCGACATAAATGGGCTTACAGAGTTCTACCTTAGATTTTAACATTTTAAAACCAGTGATGTCTTCGGAAATGACATCATGGTGGCAAAACAACGGCGAGCGACATAACTTCATACTCGTTTCCGGATCAGTTACGATACGATAGTCCATGCGCTTTCTTACATCCTCCATGGTTTTACCAAAGAGGGCATTATTCTTAAATTTAAGGAAGTCCTTTTCGAAAGGATTCTTGGATTCAGCCCGTTTCTTACCATTAAATTCTATATACGTTTTTAGAAAGGGCTTCTGCCTAAACTGGATAGCGCGATGGACTTTGTCAAGTTGCATCCTCATACCTAGATAGAATTTGAGGATGGAATAGTGCACGATGTAATGCTGATTGTTCAATTGGGTGAGCATCAACTTCCTAGTGGCTTTATACTTTAAGTCATTTTCCGCCTCATACTGCTTATTGTGTTCTTCCATAAAGGGAGAGAACATATCTGGATTGACTAGGCCAGATTCGGGTGCGAGAGGAAAATCAACGGTTCTATTCTTAATACAGTCTGGATAGATGAGGTCGACTTCAAATAAATAACCTATGTCGGCCTCATCTCCCAGTGCCATGATGTGTGCTGGATTGGAGAAGTGTTCAATGTCATGGGACTCTACCCGTTGGAAGTCAGACTGTGGCAAAGGATTGGAGAGTGCACTCCCATACAAAGTATTTTGGTCTATTTACATTAAATGCGTGGTCGATCCTATGTCTTGGGTGCTGTTGACAACATGTTTGTTGACAAATGTCAAGCCACCCCTAAAACCACGTTAAAATAACGTGTACATTTCTGCATCTTGCAATAAATGAATGCTCTCTTTCATCATCTTGAAGGCTGACTGATAGGACAGACCCGGCAGACTAACAAAATGGACGGGGTCTAAGGCGTCTGTTCTAATGTGACTTTCCTAAAAGTCTCAAACACGTCAGCCAACAGATAGGCGTCTAATTTTAAGTAGGCAAGCATGCAGTCGCCAAAAGTGCGACACCTAAATTCTAACCATTCTTGCTCTACATGCCTATAATCATCCAGCGAACAGTCCTCACCCGTCAAATCATTTTCTAATTTATCGATGGACGGAAGGGATGTTTCTTTCAATGTATCCATTGAACTAAAATAACTATATGGAAACACCCCTTTCCGTCGTATCAGACTGTCACTTATGTTGGGATGGTCCTTCTTTAAATGTTGAGTGAGGGGAAGTGTTTCTAAATGATTAGCCAACGCGGCTAAGGAAGAAGACATAAATTGAAAGCTATCTAGAAACTTTATGTCATACAAGACAGGCTTCCCCTCCTTCGTCTTATCTACTCGGAGTTTAGCAGTGATGCGCATAAAATTTTCGTTACTTTGTGCAATCACTTTGGATGACCAGGATTTCATTTTACCAAATCCGTGGCGAATGATGATGTTAGCATCATAACATTTAAAGTTATGAAAGATGACGGGGAGCGTTCGCCGTTTGAGCCTAAGTTTAATATTGCATTTACTGCATAAGGCAGACCTAAATTTACCACTGAGATGGCAATGGTCCCCAACTTTCTTATGTTGCTGATCATCAAAGGATGAACAGCAGCGGAGACATTCCGTGGTCCTATCAAACTTGATTTTATCGGCTTCCGTGAAGCACTTGGATTTCCTAGTCAGCTCCGTTTCATAGCGTTGATGAAAACAGGCTTTCCTATCTAAAAAGTTGAGGAAGTTTTCAACGCACTCCTAGCCTTGCCACACATGCATTTTATTTTGATTCCTATAATATGGATGCAAACTTCATAGCAGGCAATGGCTGCTGGCTCATGCCTTTGATCTTTTTGTTCAATATAACATTCAATGTCCGCATAGATGGCACATATGGGACTGACCTCATTGCCGCTTTCTTCATAGCTATACAATTTATCTTTGGGCATGACTTCCATTTGAAGTTTACCCCGAGAGCACCATTCGTAATATTCTTCAAAAAATGGTTTTGACCTAAAGCGCCGTGTGCAGCGATCACAGTAGTAGAAATTGTTCCTATAGGTTGCTTGATGATGGTATAACTTTGAAATTTTAGGAATGCCACAATAATGCCATTCTGGATGGTTGTCGCTAAAGACTAGGAGGAGATTGACAACCCGCTCGAAGTTACTTTGGCGATTATTATACCTAACGCCTTTCAAACCTTTTTCCCAGAGAAGAACGACGATCTTAATGTTATTCAATTTTTCAAATTGGGCGATGCCTTTAAAATATAATGTGTTGACATCTAACCCGTCAAACTTAGGCTCATCCTACCATTCACAATACTTGGTGAGTCTTTGACGATGTACACCTACATCATTATAGTGAAGAATGGAGAGGACGGCATACTTGAAACACTGGGACTGACATTCTACATTGATGACAGCCTTTTTGTCAGCCAGTGCTTTGGGGAGGGTGAAACAACCACTCCCTTGTAAATTTTCTAAAAGATTTATTTTGATGTCTACCTTCTCTATCCCATCAAAGACCAGACCGCTGTTTCTTTCATTAAATTTATTTAAGTTGCTGACGAGATAGGTCGCATGTCTCTCTATCCACTCGATTACATCACCTATGAGATCAGCAGCCCAGGAGGCTATCCTAATGGTCGCAGTGGACTCCTCCCGTGCTACTGTCTACCTTATTGAAACGAGCAGTGAGATAGAGCATGCCTTTAAGTAAAAATCTATCTAAACTCGCCAACATTTGATGAATTAAGCCTATATTATTCATCAAGAAAGGATGAATGTCTTGCACAGATTCAGAGCTTTCTAACTCATAATCGCGAACGAGCCTCTCAAGGGAAAACTTGCTCAGCCTTAGAGTGACGCTGTTGTCAGTGTAAAGCTCAGTTGGATGAGTGTGACAGAGTGTGTGCGAAGAAAGAACAAACTCTGTAGGAAAGGTCTTCTGACACGAAGAACAGGAAAAGCCGACGTGCGATGAAAGATGCTTCCTACCTGATGACGTTGGTGGTTGCCTCACACTGCAACAGGAACCGCCTTCGATGTGGACTCGCAAGTTGGTGCTGTTGTAGAACGTGCGTCCACAACCTTCACACTTGGGCCGTTGAAGGATCGGTCGGCGCTTTCCCCCCCCCCCTGCAGGCATGGCCAGCGGTGTGACGTCTCACATTGTAGGCTGAGGCGAAGACCCTGTCACATCGCTGGCATCGAAAGTCCTCCTTCTCTTCGACTTCCGTCTCCCTCTCCTCTCCGACTATCTCCAACTCCTCCTGCTCCAACAGTCTCTCCACCGACTTGACGGAGAGCAGAGGGAGTTCGACGCTACAGGTGGTTTTGGCGAAGCTGGATTAATGATGATGGGACGGGAGGGAACGTCGCCGTCCAGGAGGTAGGCCGCCAGATATGTTGAGAAAAAGAGAAAAGAGATTAGTAACATGATCATCATTTCAAGTTTGAAGTCTTATCCCCTTTTTTCCAATCACGGATACTTACCATCTAAGGACTGCAACTCCGGCAACACCGATGGACGCGAAGGAGGTAGGAGAGGGACCCGAGCCGAGGGTGGAAGGGTGCTGGGCTTCGGTGTTGGAGGGACGTGGTGACGAGGAGCAGGGACTGGAACAGGGACGGGTGCAGGGAGCGGAGCAGGCGGTGGAGGTGGAGCGATGACAATGCCCGAGAGTAGGGTTGCACCTTAGGCGGAGGTAGATGGGTGGGAAGGTAGGGCTGGAAATTCCTTGCGGTATTTCCGCCTCACAGCTTCTTCCCACTTCTCCTTCTTCGGCATATCTGTAGAGAGGAAAGAGAGATTAGATAATGAGACAAGGATGATGCAGACGATCTGAAACATTATAAACATGACATTTGTGTTTCATAAAACGCCATGATCAAACTTTCTAACTATACATCAACCTGTGTAGCAGTAAAACTTTTACAAACCATGACACACTTTCTGACGACACTCACGAGTAAACGTCATGATCAAACTTAACTTTCTCAAACGTGTGTCACAGTAAAACTATTTGACTTTGCTGACTTTGCAAACCATGATGCACTTGCTGACGACACTGACAAGAGCTTGTTCACTAGCGAAGAGAGAAAGAAATCTGTAATGTGCTGCGTGTGGCGCATGAATGTCATCCCATTTCATCCCTTCATCATTTCGTCTCCGTGATAGAGACAAGAAGAACTGATGGTTCATTCTCACATGCTTGGGCAACTGTCGGGAGACAAGTGCAATGGAGATTTTATGAGGTAACCTGTAGCAGATAGCTAAATGTCGCCCTGGCGGTCAGAGTACAACGTTGAGACGAAAGGCAACCACTTGGAAAAATGACGCTGAGAGGTTTCACAAGGATTACCATTGCCCACGTCCCGTGCAGTACTCATCGCTACGGACTTCACCGCTGTCTCGAAAGAACGCCCACCGAAAATGACACCGAAAATCTCCGTGACTTGCACCGTCCATGACTTGATCGCCAGACATGAAAACCTGTAGAGTTGGTAAGAGGTTGACAGACTTTGATTAGCTTGATAGCAAACCGTAGAGAGGGATAGCAACTTCACCAGCGTTTTGCAATGGAGATGTTTAGAGGCCACCCATGACAAGATAGCTAAGACTCAACCGATTGGCGCTCAAAGTGCTACGTTGAGAACTGTGTCAAATGCCCAACATGAGACATGAGTTGCCCCAGCGGTTTCGGTCTAAACTATGACACACTCCCTTGCCATACTTATCACTACGGCATCGTCCGCCGTCCCGAAGGAACACCCTGTCAGTGGAATATTACAGAAAAACTCTCCGTGTTTTGCTCGCTTTCAGTGAAAAGCCGCTTGTATCATGACAAGACTGGCTCAGACATCATTACAAATCCTCTAGTTGACTTCAGCAGGGTCGAAAACCCCAGAAAACATCCAAAACTAGTGAATTTAAATTTTTCAGCTTTTTAGCACTACCTATGAAATTTTATAAGTAGTTTATCACTTAGGGCAGGTCAATAGCGACCGAACCTTTTTTGAATCAAGTCAAACGGACTTGTAGAAGCAAAGTTACAAGCCTTTAAAGTTTTGGAGTCTTTTATGGCCTGGAGACGAAGGCCTGGCGAACCTCTAAGTCTGACGCCTTAGCTGAGTTTAACAATGAAATTTTCTAAGTCGGTTTCTTACAGAAACCCGGAATTTGGAATGTCCGAAGCTATCATCAGAGCTCAGAGAGACGACCTACCTTTGACAATCGCTCTCCTCTAAATGAAAAGTCTCTGTCGGTTCCCAGCTTATATAGTTTGTGGCGATCAGCTGATGACGTAATACCCATCATTCAAAAACTTAAAACCCGTCTATCTTCGGTTCTAGTGCTCCGATGGAGCTGGATATTAACCATTTCAATGTAGAATTTGACGATGAATCCGACTCTGCCCTCCATTTTCCCAGCCGATGCTTCGTTTTGGCTCTACAGCCCACAGCCATCGCAAAAATTCTAACTCTGTCGTTTTTCGGAAAAATGATGAAAACTTTTCAATGACGTCTCACCTCCAAACTAAGGCAGATAGGAACAAGCCATGTCTTCCACTGAACTTGTATCACTCTCAGCTTTCAAACGAGCTATTGCATGACTTTCTACCATCTCTGGAACCAAAGTTGGAAGATCTTTGCCGCGGGGGGGGGGGAGGTCAGAACTTTTTCTCTCCGATGTCGCTGGAAACACCCTTCCTAACCCAAAATTGTCCAAAACGTCCGAATTTGCACTCCGTTTTCCCAACCGAGACATTTTTCATGACGAAAAACGACTTTTCTCATCCCAAAACATCCGAAACCTGCCTTTTTCCAACTCTGCCGTTTTCAGAGATTCCACTCCTTGCCTCACAGGAAAACTCCTCCTTCTTTCCTTTCCCACCCAAAATTTCACGCAGATTCCAAATCTAAACTCCAATTTCCAATCCGAGACCTCCTTCATGCCGAATTCCAGCCTTTCTCATCCCAAAACCACCAAAAGCTACCCTTTATTCACTCTATCCTTCCCAGTATCCACCCCTTGCCTCATCACTCCTCCTTCCTTCCTTCCTTCATTCCTTCCAGAGGGGGGGGGGTAGGGAACAGTTTCCTCCTCTCGGACCCATTCCCCCCAGCACATCCTTGGCCCTCTCCCTTCCTTCCTGAGGGGGGATGAGTCAGCATTTCGCATTTTGGACTTGCGCCTGCCATGGGATTACTACTACGGGTTATATAGATGGTTGAATCACCTAACTCTCCCTGTAAACGTTGTAATAATGCCGGAACTAAAGCCGGTTTTTTATTATCATGAACCATTTAAGTCCGCTTGCAATCTATTCCTCCATCGATTCTATGTTCCTCAAAATATATGTGTTCTATCTATCCTTCTCTCGATTTGATTTTATTCCGGCAGCCAGAGCGAGTTTCTGCAAAGAACGAGGACGATAATTGCATCTTGCGCCTACTACGAATCTGCACGCGTGCCGAGTTCTTGTTAGTTCCTCTTGTCAGACGAGATCAAATGATGCACATTCAATGGGACTCAGGTTGAAGTTTTAAGTAATAATGAAATTTTCTATGTTTTTCCTGATTTTCGTTGTCATTTCCAATAATCTGCATGCAACATTATGATGCTCCTGTTCGTCAATGTATGCGAAAATGTGGATTAAATAGCTCAGAATGTTTGTGTTTGCCGACCTTTGGAAGCTTACCAAATCTGAATGTGTTGGAGTTCATATACAGGGGGGGGGGAAACTAAAGACATTCCAAATCAAAGATCATGAATCTGAGCTTGGTATTTTTTGTTTAGAGAAAGCTTGGAAGTTTTGATAGCAAATTTCATTTTTACCAAAACTTCAATCTGAATCCCATTGGACAAACATGATCGTCTCTGACAAGAAGAGGAACCAGATAGAACTCGACAGACGAGGAGATTCGTATTGGATACAGGGTGCACATCATTCTGTGAAAGTCTCATTGTCGGCCTCGTTCCCTGCAGAAACTCGTGCTGGCTGCCGGACTATGAGGTGCACATCATTCTTTGAAAGTCTCATTGTCGGCCTTTTTCGCTACACAAGCTCGTGCTGGCTGCCGGACTATGAGGTGTACATCGTTCTGTGAAAGTCACATTCTCGGCCTCGTTCCCTGCAGAAACTCGTGCTTGCTGCTGCCGGACTATGAGGTGTACATCATTCTGTGAAAGACTCATTGTCGGCCTCGTTCCCTGCAGAAACTCGTGCTGGCTGCCGGACTATGAGGTGTACATCGTTCTGTGAAAGTCTCATTGTCGGCCTCGTTCCCTGCAGAAACTCGTGCTGGCTGCCGGACTATGAGATGTACATCGTTCTTTGAAAGTCTCATTGTCGGCCTCGTTCCCTGCAGAAACTCGTGCTGGCTGCCGGACTATGAGATGTACATCATCCTCTGACAGTCTCATTGTCGGCCTCGTTCCCTGCGCAAACTCGTGCTGGCTGCTGGACTATGAGGTGTACATCGTTCTGTGAAAGTCTCAATATCGGCCTCTTCCCTGCACGAAGTCGTGCTGGCTGCCGGACTATGAGGTGTAAATCATTCTGTGAAAGTCTCATTGTCGGCCTCGTTCCCTGCGCAAACTCGTGTTGGCTGCCGGACTATGAGGTGCACATCATTCTGTGAAAGTCTCATTGTCGGCCTCGTTCCCTGCACAAACTCGTGCTGGCTGCCGGACTATGAGGTGTACATCATTCTGTGAAAGTCTCATTGTCGGCCTCGTTCCCTGCACAAACTCGTGCTGGCTGCCGGACTATGAGGTGCACATCATTCTGTGAAAGTCTCATTGTCGGCCTCGTTCCCTGCACAAACTCATGCTGGCTGCCGTTTCAAAATATTGTAATATGAGATCAGAGGCTTGTGTATTTAGTGTTTTAGTGTATTTAGTTTTTTTTATCAAATTCGACTATGTGCGCACATAAGTATTCATCAAATATGATCATGAACTCGTCTTAATTTCTAACAAAATGTCGAATATTCACTTTCTCAAAATTTCAAGAAATGAAAGGATTGTATGGTTTTAGACAGTTTGATCAAAATGAAGGCATGATAAAGAAGAATTACAATTATCTGAACACAAAATGTATAAAAATTGACTGCGAATTTCAGTGAATGTTTGAGTATATCAACTTTTTGCGAGCTCATTTGCTTAATGCAGTTGAGCGCATGTTCAGAAATAAATTAAGAGTTAATATAAGTGAGACACAAGTTAATTAGAATGCTTTGTTAATTCAATCAGATATCATTTCAATGAAATATAAGAAACCTGTACGGAATGACTGTATGGTACTGGTAGGCTGGCCAGCACAAATTTTATTGTATCAAAACAAAAACCCGAAGGGCTATGTCACAAAATAATTGGCATTTATAAGTGATACCGATGCCCAATTCAGTCATCATTCGGCTAAATAATACTAGGCTAAAGCAAGTGATTCGGGTAATTTAAAACAATGCTAGCTTGTATGTCACTGCTACGCAGTGTTTTATAAACACTAGCAAGCTAGCTGATATACAAGATGTAGTACATAAATATGAGAAATGACGAATTTTCTCCTCTATGGCAGCCAGAGTTGGAAGTGGGTCGTGGGTCATGGGTCAGGTGGGTCGTGTTTTTCCAAAAAGTTGATGGGTCAGACTTCGTTGACCCACTTCCAACCAGTTTGACCCATGATAGATTTGACAATCTCAAACACAGTAAACTTCATTTATTTGTGTTCTTATCATTCATGAAAAATGATTGAGTCAGTGTCACTGAAAGGGGTGATGGATGCACACAATCAAAATATGCAACACTATTCACTTTCACGTGCCTCATACAGTTTCGAAAGGGGGCGGAATTCACACAAATGAAAGGCTCGAAAACAATTGCTGCCTTCTACTGGGTGTGGAGAGAAGTTGTTTGAGTACAATTGTGTCTGCTCGATTCTCTGTCACTATGTCTGACGATACCCTATGATGTGTGACCTTGATTTCAGAGGTACAGCTACTGAAGAAGTCAGGTATTCAGAGGTTTTATTCATCTTGAAAATTTTCTTGCAATGCCAACTGATCTTCGTTTTGTTTGTTTCGTTTGATTTTGTTGCTCTTTCGTAGAAAATATCCTCTGGTAGAGATTAAAATAGTAAATTTCCGGTAAAGATTGATCAGAGCCTAAGTATTTTCGAAATATGTAATTGATCAAAACATCTTTCATAATATACATGCTTCACTTCTAAAGTATTTAGCCGCTCAATCTACTTTCGCATCATACATGTTCCATGCATCTCATTGCTCATTCGATACATGATAATCTGAAATACGATAATTCATACGACGGTCATTGATATAGACTTATCCCTTTCACACAGACTTATTACGGTAGAGGTCTGTGAGGAGATATGTTTGACACTTCGTATCAATAAAAAGTTTCGTTTTGATATTTGATTTGGTATCAATTAAAATAGGAATATTTACATGATGTCACTAGTGATTGTTATCACAACGTACTCGTACATGTAGCGGCACTCAAATATATCAGTTCATGTATATGTACATTGTAAGCAAATTTATGAATTATAACCTTGTCCTCATGCAATTTTCTATTCACGCGTTGCGCATGCTTACTCCATTTGCTTTTCAATGATTGTCATTCTTACATCAAATATACAACTTTCTGCTTAATAATTAGCGGAAGTTAATGAAATTTGAATCGATTGCCATCAGAAGCAACAAAATATTAGTTTGACGAATTTTGTGGGATAATTTTCACACATGTAGTATCTAACATAATAAATGCACGAATAAATGATTTAGTCCTACTGCAATCTTATTTTTTAACTTCATTTGATCAAGAAATGTAACATGTGAAATTTAGTCTGTAGGGCCCTCAACTTAACTAATCATCTCTCTACGAGTTAAATAGGTAGCGCTAAAAAGGATAGTCAAGAATTATAACAAGAAACAGAATCGTTTAATTTTTTAGAACCTTTGGCATTTGTGGTGCATGAACTTTGATTAGAAGATAATTTTGATGAGGTTTCATGTCTATTTGTCATGTGACAAGAGATCTGATACACTTGAAACTTCAAACAAATCTTAACAATAAGTTTGATCCTACGAGGCCTCTATCTAGATAGACCTAGAATCTTGAATGAAAATGAAACTAAGGATGATACCAGAAACGGAAATTGCACTCACATCAGTCACCCTTGTAGCATGTGGATTAGGTGGGTCACGTTTCGTTGACACACTTCCAACTCTGATGGCAGCAAAGACGAGAGGTAATTGCTAAGATGCTTCACTTTACATAGAACTTAAGTCTTCAAAACCTTAAGCCTCGTTCAATGGGCTGTTTCTCCAAAACTCACACCCTGTTAATCTCCCAAACTATTGCACGAATTTTGCCAAGCCACACATCAACCGAATAGGCATTGAAAGGGGATTCAGAATAACAGCATCAGTTTTATTTCTAAGGTCATCCGTGGGCTGAGATGAAGGTCAAAGGTCAAATAATTCAAACTTTCAGCTCAGCTCAAATAGCACTAAAATCATCTAGCTTCTGCAAGTGAAGAAACAACTCAATTCGTTGACTTTTATGGAGACACTGAGGCTAAGAGCAACATGATTCCGAAAATTTTCAATAATTGCTCATCAGATGCAGAACTAAAAAGCATATACAAATTTCAGAATTCAAACATGCATACATAATAAGCAGATGATTTCAAATTCAAAGATTTTGCATCTGTGAATATCTCTGCATTATTAGGAAGACTCCTTTATGTAATCTCAACTTATTTCATCAAGAACTGATGCTGCAATGAACATTAGAAGTGAATATATACATAAATCAGCCAAAATATTCCAAACATCAAATTTTAGAATAGCTCTCACGCCAAAGGTAATGCGCCAAATTCATTATCCTTCTGTCAAAAGTTCCATAATACGTAGAAAGTAAGCTGCTAGAAATTTGGTGCCCACAGCTTGCTTGGTTAAAAGGATATTCAAAAAATTTGCCAGTACGCGAGGATTAATAGGCTAACAATGATAAATACACAAATGAAGTATTCCTAAATTTCTAATGATTATTTTACGCAGGCCTTCACCATTGCCAGTATTTCTACTATAAAAAAAGCAACGGATGTTACTTACAACAGAAGAAAAGTGATGAAACTTTTGCTTAAAAGCACAGCTGCATCTTATACCGAAATATTTTTTGAGGGAGACTTAAAGTCGCGTTGAGATGATGGATTGCGTGTGTCTCACTGCACTTCCGATCCTTTAGATGAAAGGAGAATAAATGCTCATTTCTCATTTCTTGCATGTTTTGCTTTCGTAGTCATTTAATGGAGACAAATGGCGATTATCATTTATAGGGAACATCAATAACATCCGCTCTTTGGAAACACGACAATTATGTAACAAATGCAATACATGTAGGTGAACTAGACGGTCAAATTGTTGCGTAGGAACAAGTTAGCGATAAACAGTTTGAACTCATCATTTTGAAGAGAATATTGGGTTTAACCCTCAGAGACCTGAGTTTTTTTACACCCTCTGAGACCTGAGGGGGGTCCAGTGGACCCCTTTACCATATTCTTGGTTTACCTGCTTAAATCGATATCAAAACATTAGGAAAGTTGATTTGAAGTAAAACAACGATGTTTGCGTGTAGCAGGTCGGTATAACGAATCCCTTGAGTGACTTTCAGCCTTCTCAGTAAACACGTGCGAAAATATGGTGTTTTTGTAAGTCAACCACATTTAGTACAGCATCATTTGTACTAGGAGGCGGCTTTACGATATTTTGTGTCACCATAAAGCCTCAGATAGTTGATTTTGATGAAATTGATTTAATTCATGCAGCTAATCCTTTCCATTTGTACATTCCTTCAAATTTATCCAAAGCTATCAGAAATAGACCTAAAATGAGTCAAAATTGCTGTACTTCTAGAACCAAAAACAGCTGTGGAGATCTCAAACTTATCATTACTGCTGTGAAAAGTTTGTCATCAATCAGTTTTTGGTACTTAACTATGAATATGATGATAGCTTTCATTTCGGACATCGATTTATGTCGAGTTGTTCATATAGGCCAACCAGTCACGCGAGATCATGTGCGAAAGCAAAATATTCACATTTTGCGATCTTCCAACACATTGTACATCTACGAGCATGATGCAAACCGTGAATAAATGACTTTCACTCTTTATACACCATCGTGGACATGTTCGAAATCATTTTTCATCTAATTACAAAAATTTTGTGATGGAATTTCTACACCCTCTGAGACCTGAGGGGGGTCCAGTGGACCCTTGGCCTATCTGGCATACTTCTAGTGCAGTGATTCAATTGAAATGAAATAACACATGCAGATTCACTGTCAGAAATGATGATTTTGTATGGGCTTGAGTGGTTGATATATCGTCAGCGTAAAAAATGAAATAGAAAAATGTGGCTCTGGGGTCCACTGGACTTCCCCTCAGGTCCTCAGGTTTAATGGTTTAGTGGTGAACAGTTTGACCTTACATTGTAGCCTACGGTATTCACGTGCTTGATGAAAGGATTGTCAATGTTAATGCATTTATGCAGTCAAATTTGAAAGCACAGATTTTTCATTTGATAAATTGGAGGGAGCCAAAGTGAACAAAAGTAAAAAATGAACAGACTTCAATAATACATTCAAGTGAGTAAAGCATTTTCCTTTCATAACTGAAAGAAAGCCTCGTAATCTACGAGTATAGCTGTCATTATATTTGACTAGTCTAAATGCTTTCAAATGACGAATATTCTATTGGATTGGCAGTTTGAAAAGTCACTTCATGATTTAAAGTAAAAACTTAAAAGGCACCATCGATAAAAGTATTTTGTATTACACCATCGATAAAAGCAGTGATCAATCGTGACTTTTATGAGCATGAGTTTATTCGTAGTCCAATTTGTGACGTTTGATTTATATTTCCTGTTAAATTTAACAGCTATTTTCATTTCAACTTAACGAGGTACAGTTTTAACTTAAAATAAATGAGAATTCTTTTCATTTATTGAACAGTGAATGCATGCCTTACTCGATCTCTGTACTATCTTTGCCTGTTTTATTTCAATGCCTGTTTTATTTATACTTTTTTCAGTATACGAATACGTGCAAAACCTGCTCAAATTTTAACGTGATAATAATGGCTATTAACCAATTTACAATTAACCAATAATGCATCATAAATATTTATTATATTTTCTATCATTCAAAAAAAGTTCTCGCACTTAACCAGACTCTGTGAAAATCGAGTTACAAGCTTTTGTGAAATTCCGACTTCATTTCAAAGATTCAAAATGAAAATGGCTGTTCTCTTTCACGATGTACTCTTTCGAAGATCTTATTTGTTTGCCTACTATCATTCTATTTTACGAAATACATGTACACATGCATGCAGGTTAATAAATAGATCAATTAATTTGTCTAACCGCTAAAAGCAAATCTAGGTAATCTGATGCTCCTAAATGTTCCGATTGCATAAAGCTGCTGCTCTTTAGTAGGCAGTTAATCAGTGTCTTTGGTGATGAGACTGGTCCGAAGAACAAAACTAATTATTTAATGCATAATTTGCTAATAGAGCTTTCTTCTTCTATTAGATCGCATGATATGGAGAAATAAAACAACCTAGAATGCGCAGACATTATTATTATTCACAAAAACAATATTATAGCGATGATTGCCGATAGTTTTAAAACCTGGGCTTTCGGGTAAGGAACAATTGAGAAGAGGCGTCTTCGATTTCATCTGACTTCTATACGCCTCATGTCAAATAAGCAGGAATGTGAGTGCTGCACGAAGATATTTAGCAAATCAACTCCTGTTCAGGAAATCTGTACAATATGTAGGATTCAAAGTCCATGAAAGTCCATCTTCATTTGAAATGTTTGTTAGCTTTGATGGGCAGACTTCTTAGCTCACGGTTTATGTACATGCATGTTGAAATTCTTAGATGAATGTCCATTGAAATGCAGTCTGACTATCCTGTAAATTCTAATCGACTGATACACATAGTGATGAAACATGTAGCCAACGTAGATAACAATTATTTTTATAGATGACCAATATTGACAATCTTCTGAAGCTGAAAATACAAATATCTTAGGTTGAGAGGTCAACTACATGGCTTTGTTACATAAATAAGTTAGCCATAAAACAGCCTCACGGAACCTATAGAACTTGATATTATGTATAAAATTATTTCGTAGAAATTGCGCAATGGTTTAAATGAAAAAACATAATAAATGTCTGTGTATCTGTAATGCATAAATGCAGAAGGTCCAAGCTGCTTTAAAGTAGAATAACAGTATCATAATCAAAATAACAGTATCTACATGCATTCAAGCGGAATATGTGCATTTGTACAATGAAAGCGAACACACAAAAGCTACTCATCGCATCAGCCTCAGCAAGAAGTCATCAGACAGCACAGCACTGTTCACAGATACAGTTTTCATGAATACAATAGGAAGATCAGGTGTATCACCGTTGGATGCGTTAGATGCTGCAGGCTATTAACAAAATGAAAAGCACAATGAAATGATTGATGATCGAAAATAGCACGCAGACTGCCACACATGGCAGTGATTAGGGTTATTGACATCAAGCGCTCACATCTGAAGACTGCAAAATCTGTAAACTGATACTTTTAGACGCTTAGAGATTAATGGTCATTCGAAGAAAATATGGTTTTCGGTATTTTTCAGCCCTTCTCCCATGCTTAGTCAACAACAAAGAGAAAGTCGACTGTTGTTCACATTCTTCAATACTCTTTAAGCATGTACATATATATACACTTTGTACAGCACTATCAAATCCAACGGCTGATCGCTTTTTCACGTTTCTCTGCGCGCCAAATAATTTCAAACGGCGAATGTAAAATAATCCGAATTCATCATCTATTTTCTTACGATGAAGAACATTAATATCAATCGTTGATTGAAATATTCCCATTACCATGACTAAATCTAAAAATGTTTATCTTACATCTCCGAAAGATAATTTCCACACGAAAATATCATGAGAAGATGAGCATATGAGAATTTCATATTTGCGTTGAGCAAGAAATTTCACATGTACAGTAACGTTTGATCCCCTAAAACAATGCCGACTTTTCTCCCGAGAGAGAGAGAGAGAGGAGAATATCGAATAAATCAGAGACGCATGTACTGATTTTCGCAGCTTCGCATCAGAATAGCTGTCATTCTCTCTATCAGAGAGAGACAGCGCACTTTCCTATAATTCTTGTTAAAAATGCTGTTTCATGAGAAGAAATGCTTGCGCTGTTACATTGCTCTAGAGGGGGAATTGGTCGACGACATATCGGTGTGACCGTTTTCAAAAGTTTTAATCAGCGCAAAATGAAAGCGCATTAATCAGATACAAAACGAATATTTGCATATTTCTTTTACAGCAAAGAATTCCTGTAAATGCACAAGTGGTCAACGAATTGCGAAAGAGTGCTTAAATGTTTATGATATCCTGGTATCAATTTAGGGCATAAAATTGATTTCACATTGTTATTCATAAAGTGCCAAATGAGTACTAGAAAGAGTACTGAACTTGAGTACTAACAACGATTAAGAAATGAGTCCCAGAATGTAGTACTCTGTGAGTTCGGAAGTATTAGTACCCATTTTAGAGCCACTTAGGTTTGAATGCACAGTACTTGATTCGCACTCACTTTAGTACTCATGCAATGAGTTGCATAGGACTAGCACCTTCACTACATCGAGATATGCTGTGCAGTATATCTGTGCAGTATATCTGCATCACATACGCACATCCATCGATGAACTGCTTTCTCAATTAAACACAAATGCATTTGGATCAGTGAAAAATGCACAAGAATGAAAAAAAGCGCCGTCGATGAAGTGGGCAAACGTTGGCAGGAGTCAAAGTGCAGTCGGTTAAAATGATAAACATTGCATGTGGGCTCAAAGCACTGTCCGTAAGGATTGTTGTTTTGATCCAAATCGATGTCTTAGTTTCATTAACAGAAAGTCGATAAAATGTCACAGATAGTGTCACAGAATGTCACAGATGTTTGCAGGATCACTTCTTGTTTCATTGTACCTGCCACTGAGGGCAGGACGCACAGCAAGCTGTCATTTCCCCAGCACTCGCTACCTGAGACAGAAGCGACCCGAGTGATAACTTAGCTACAGGAACTATGAATAACTATGTTGACCGCTTGATAGGCGTCACTTGTTCCCACAGTCACTGCTCGTCAACAATGCACACTTGCGTCTCAGCTCGGAATAGACAAATAGTCTATATTATATCGAAGCGCACGCTGCTAATACCAGCTGCATGCTGACTCACTGAATTTATTGACATTGATGCTTCATCATATTAGTACTGAACGAGATAATGACATTGCTCTTCTGTTTAGAACTCAGAGTCATACTTAAGTAGGATTCTATGATTTACAGCGTACTGATCGGGCAAAAAGCTAGATAACAACCCGCAATATTTTCAATTGACTTGAAGAAATCATTGTTTTCAAATGACAATAATGGATATGCACATTCATTGCCTTAAGTCTGTCACAGTCATTGAACAAAAGACAATAAACTGGATACAGAACAATAAACTGCGAACTGTCAATGCGTCAAGTTCCTGTGATGTTTACTCGCAAAGTGAAGGCAGACGTTTTCAGAGCACCTTTATCTAAAGTTCTGCAAATTAGCTTCTTAAACTCATAAATACATCTTTTTATGTTCCAGGGACTTCTATGATAAGATTTGCACGATGTTGATTGCTGGAACCATAGAAATATATAACAATGAAATATCTAGAACTGAAATGAAGATTCATGCAATACACAATAGTGGCACAAAATTCGCACGCCTTTTCAGTTAGATAACTTGTCAACGGCTGAATCATTGGTTTAGAATCAGTCACATGTGCGATTCTAAGCTTTTCATTGGTTCTTCATGCCCCAACTTAGTTCCCCCGGATGTGCCGCGACCTTGAGTCAATTTCCATTCAGATAAACAAACTATTTCTATGACTGGAACTGATGAGATCATGGGGATCGGAGTGCTCTGGAGGAATCTACAAAAAGCTGATTTGCTCTGTTCAACCAAAACAATCGGAACGTAGGCTATACACTATATAAAGTGTGCACCCGTAAGTAGACATATACAAAAACTACTCAATTTTTATTCATCCGGGAACGAACTTTCTAGGACCACGATTTTTGTTTACAATCGGCCGACCGCTGGTGTGCTTGAGATTGTGCTTGCGGGTTGAGAATTTCATTTACATGTGGCAGATCTGATGTGTGCAGGCCTTGGCGGGTTGAGAATTTCGTTTACATGTGCAGATCTGATGTGTGCAGCCTTTCGAGGGCTCGCAATCACTCACAGGTGGCGAACCGTGCAGGTACAGGTCTAAAAGGTACAGGGCATAGATGGGACAGTAGAAAGATATGGCATCACGAATAGTGGGTCTATGTTGAACTGGCGGCAATGCAATCAATGTATTTATTGAAGCTACTGTAACTCGTTATCTGAATTGGAGATTCTACTTTTTTTCCTCTCCAATCTATCTCATCTATCTTATTTACGGAATTACAACTGGTCATCTTCATCAGCCAAATGGAATCTAAAATGTCCCCTGAGATCGAAGACTTGAGCTCCCAAGTCTACATCCTCTGCAAAGAACGCAATTGAAAATCCATCTAAAACATGCATCAGATTAGGTCAAAATCTAATTACTTTTGCTGAGAAACATGTTGTCCTCCTCCACCTCGAAATCTGATAATAAACTGATAATGCCATGAGAAGGAAATTAAACTCAAATGCGGGTTGGATACATGCAAAGAATTGGAAAACAACTTAGCACAACAAAAATGTATGAAAACTGTTTTGAAATTGCAACTCTTTTCTTTTTCTCGTTTGGTAGATAGAGGAATCGATGGAGAAATGCATTTCTTGATGTCTGTAATGAGGAATGAAACATATTTTGAAAGAGCGATATTGAATTAAGTAATGCTTCATTAATCAATTAGATTTAAATTTATTTGGCATTCCAACGACTTTTTGTCGAGCATGCTGGATTATCGAGTATGTGCCGATACGTCATATCATGAAGGGATGTTGGCGGGAAAGATGTCTTTAAGTGAAATCTACACATCAGTCAGCTTTCTTCCTGAGAGACAGAAGGTTGGTGTCAATAAATTAAAATGTGATTAAGTTGAATGACGATTATTTTCTGTACACTCTTACTCTGATGTAGCAATATATCAGTCATGCCTGCCAAGTATTGTTAGTCACATGGATGTCGTCCATCATTTAGTCATTAAACTGTTTCAATTATTACATCGCATTCAATTTCTTGAGGCATTATATCACTTTGAATACCCTGTCTCGTTAGAGGAAAAGAGTTTATTATGTTAAAGGAAAATTTCCATAATTTGGCCATAATTTGCCCATAAGCTCTCATGATAAGGAATAGACAGCATTTAATTGAAAATTGCATGAGAGTAATACGAGTATGCAGGAAATAAAAAGTCTTCCCAATATGTTGTCGACCAGGCAACTAGAGTCAATGATAAACATTATGTAAAATCGACCCTCCTAACGTACTCAATAATTGTTCTTTTTGAAGCAAGCATTCTACACAGTGGGTAAGATTGAATTAGTTCGAACATGTAATGCTGCAGTGGTGATTGCCCTCAGCTGAGCAAGGCTCTAAATGCAATAAATGTACAACAGACTTGTACAATAACAATGCAAACTGAATTTTTCTGTAAGTAGAATAGTGAACAGCCCAATGAATATCAGGGAGAAAGAAATATACTCATTGACATAATTAATGAAACAAACTATCATTGGCTTGAATTGAAGTTTGTTTCATTTTTTCTCAGGTATGATGCAATATCTCGCTTTCTATGTATTACCATTCAACACATTAGAGAATAGAGAAAGATCTATGGTGGTCAAATTTCAAATTTTGATATCGATACAACTGTCACACTTGCTTTTACCAATTGAACATAAACGTGAATTGAAATCCAGCTTTTGTAAAATAAAATGGCACACAATCAGTTATGGCTATTGATTGATGAGGTATGGCTATTGGAATGATTCGTTGTGGTAGAAGTTGTGCAAGTGTTGCCAAAGAGCTGCAACTATCGAGAGTCGTTGTTTGGAGGTGGTGGTGTCGATGGAAAGCAGAAGGAGATGTTAAAAAGAAGAAGGGATCTGGTCGACCAAGAAAGTCTACAGGAAGGACAGACGCACGTCTAGTTTTAGCTGCAAAGAGGAATAGATTTGTGTCAGTCCCAAACCTAGTCGTACACTGGTAGAGTGCCTCAAATATAGACTGTAGCGTTCGAACGGCTTACCGAATATTGCGAGAAGCTGGAATTCAATCGCGACGACCAGCTGTCCTAATTCCATTGAGTTTTGAGCACCGCAGAAGACGAGTTGCCTGTTGTGATGCCCATCGCTCATGGAATGACCATCACTGGCAGAAAGTCTTGTGGACCGATGAATGGAGATTCACTCTGGATTTCAATGACGGTCGTGTCAGAGTGCATCGTCTTCCAGGTGAACGCTTTGCCCCATGCTGTATTAAAGAACACGACAGATATGGTGGTGGAAGTGTTATGCTGTGGGGTGGCATTTGGCATGGCGGACGAACGACAGCAGTCATCATCAAAGGCACGTTGACTGGAGAGAGGTATCTCAATGAAATTGTGCTTCCTGTTGTTGCCCCAGTGGTCAGGGTGGAGGATCTCGTCTTCCATCGAGAGGATTGGAGGATCTTGTCACCCATTGAACAAGTCTGGGACGAGCTTGGACGGCGAGTGAGAGACCGCTATTCACTTCCACCAGTGTCTCTGAAGATTCTCTCTGAAAGACTGACAGAGCAGCAGCGGCTTCTCCTTGAAACATCCTTCATTCAGAAACTTTGTCAATCCATGCCATCTCGGATTACTGAATGAATTGGAGCTAGAGGGGGAACACGCGCTATTAAAGTTGAATCTGCTACATGCGTTGTTTTTCTGTACTAGCGACTTGGTGGAGATTGTGACTAAATTATCAAGGTATCATACATACATGTATATACACCAGTCAAAAATGAAAGACGTTAAAGAAGTAAATGTTTCAAAAATTTTGTCAATGACTATATATAAGATAGGAAAGATTATTACACAAAATATCATTGAATATGTCTATATCCATAGTCAATGTAGTACAAATTTTAACATTTTCTATGTTTATTATTAACAGTAGACATTTAACCACAGACTTCTCACTTTTAACTAGATATCGCAGATGAGAAATGCTTCCATGCCAAAGATCTCCATCTTATGGGTATCTAGATTGCATATATCTTGTCTATGACCTTATTCATAGACTTCTAATAATCTGTGACCTTATTCATTTATAACATGATCCATTTTTAAATGATATTTCTATGGTCAATCGCGATGTCCATATTCAACAATAGCAATGTCATAATCGTTGCGACATTGAAAATGAAGAACAAGCATCGCGCGTTCTACATTTTCAACATCGTGTATACATCGCAATAACATTGCTATATCATTGATCAATTAACCCTCAGAGACCTGAGGGGAACTCCAGTAGACCCCGGAGCCACATTTTTCTATTTCATTTTTTACGCTGACGATATATCAACCACTCAAGCCCATACAAAATCATCATTTCTGACAGTGAATCTGCATGTGTTATTTCATTTCAATTGAATCACTGCACTAGAAGTATGCCAGATAGGCCAAGGGTCCACTGGACCTCCCCCCTCAGGTCTCAGAGGGTGTAGAAATTCCATCACAAAATTTTTGTAATTAGATGAAAAATGATTTCGAACATGTCCACGATGGTGTATAAAGAGTGAAAGTCATTTATTCATTGTTTGCATCATGCTCGTAGATGTGCAATGTGTTGGAAGATCGCAAAATGTGAATATTTTGCTTTTGCACATGATCTCGCCTGACTGGTTGGCCTATATGAACAACTCGACATAAATCGATGTCCGAAATGAAAGCTATCATTATATTCATAGTTAAGTACCAAAAACTGATTGATGACAAACTTTTCACAGCAGTAATGATAAGTTTGAGATCTCCACAGCTGTTTTTGGTTCTAGAAGTACAGCAATTTTGACTCATTTTAGGTCTATTTCTGATAGCTTTGGATAAATTTGAAGGAATGTACAAATGGAAAGGATTAGCTGCATGAATTAAATCAATTTCATCAAAATCAACTATCTGAGGCTTTATGGTGACACAAAATATCGTAAAGCCGCCTCCTAGTACAAATGATGCTGTACTAAATGTGGTTGACTTACAAAAACACCATATTTTCGCACGTGTTTACTGAGAAGGCTGAAAGTCACTCAAGGGATTCGTTATACCGACCTGCTACACGCAAACATCATTGTTTTACTTCAAATCAACTTTCCTAATGTTTTAATATCGATTTAAGCAGGTAAACCAAGAATATGGTAAAGGGGTCCACTGGACCCCTCTCAGGTCTCAGAGGGTGTGAAAAAGCTCAGGTCTCTGAGGGTTAAGGTCATTAAGATCCGTTTCAGTAAGATTTCCTCTAACCTTGCCCTTCACCTCATACATGTTGATCTCAAAAAACTGCAATCATGATGCCTTGTACTTGTTGCGTAAAAAACTATTATCTAATTCTTCTCTTCTAGAAAGTGAAGTTTTTGTCATCATATGTCTCTCAGACACTAAATGTTCCTATGTTACATTCATTTGGGCGTTTCAGTTGCTATGTTAGATGTCTCTTGACAGTCACATATAAAGGATATTACGTCAATGGGTGTGTACTTCGATTCAATTAGTTCTAAAGCAAAACCTTCCGTCAAAATTATAGAATTTGGATTCTAAATGCTGTCTGTAGTCACGGAATTAGATTGTTTAAGCGTGTCATTTTGATTCAAAATTGATTCATTTTGCGCCCCCAGGGACCTGAACTTTTTCACATCCTCTGAGACCTGAGAGGGGTCTAGTGGACACCCTGTGCCTATCTACCATGCTTCCACTGATTCATTTGAAATGAAAACATCATAAACAGAATGATTGATAAGACCACAACCTTCTACCAGCTTTGTGTTTGTGTTGCTGTTACTGCAAGACTATTATCTATGACTTATGACTTGTGCTTTCTCGCTTTTCTTGTTTATTATTTCATTCTGTGTATCTTTCGTGTCCATTTTCTGGTATTTGCCGCGCGATTTCCAATATTGAGGCTTGTGATTTCAAATAAACGCATTATTATTATTATTGTCAGAAATGATGATTACACATGGGCATCAGCGGTTGATATATCCCCTCAACAAGCAATTAAATAGAAAATAACGCCCAAAAGTGCAGCCTTATACAAACCGAATATTTCGCTTTATAAGTCCATGCTACGCTTAATAAGCCCATTACAAGGAATCGATATAGCGACGGATAGAATTCTCACTATGAGAGGGTTTCAGATGACATCATGATGCATTGTGATGTTAAAGCATAAGTTGCCTGAAACGAAGAATAGGATGTGCAACCGCTACGTAGAGTATAACCTGTGGAGATACAAACATGAACAGAAAGAGCGATGAAGACGGCGTTGTAGAGTTGATGCCATCCAAGTCAGAAATACAGCACAGCTTGCATTGACTGTGTTGGACTCTAGCAGAGAGAGCTTGGTAGGATGGAAGCTTTCCTGACTCTTGATCCAGGTATTCGAGATTCCCTACGTCATTGCATTCATGTGTATTACTATATGTAACTGAGCTGACATGAGTTTCTGTAGAGTAAAGTGCAGTACATGAAATGGACGTTGTAGAATGATGGCTTTATATTGGATGAATGCACATGTGCTTGGACTAAACCACAGCATTCTGACGTAGAAAAGTAGTTCATACGGACTGGAAACTTCATACCCATTCGATCGGATAATAATCTCAAAGTCTCTGGTCTTATTGGGGTTGCAGATATTGATCTGTTAAACGGCGACTACTGTAGAGGATTCATCCTCCTCTGGATTTTCGGAGATCCAATTGTTTTTTTAACCGGCCCCGGTTCGAGGCTTCATTGACTCACAGGTACCAGGCTCGGCCCGGGTGCTATGACGTTGTTACTAATATTTAAATGATGAGATGCGGAGTAGCAAAAAGGTGAACATACTACACGTATCACGCTTATATTTTGTTATCTATTTGTTATCGTGTGATCTGCGGCACCAGTCAGTGCCAGTGTGATTCTTTTTGCCCATTAAATTATCGCAGAATGATTCTAGGCTACAGACTGTTCCGTAAAATCCTTACCAACGAACAACATCCTCTGCATAATCTTCTGCCTGATCGCCTTACCTACAGCAATCATCTCAGAATCCCAGTTTGTTCCAACATGTTGATAAGAAACTCCCTTTTTGTCGGCATGTCAAAGCTAGACAACAGCGGCTTCAGCATCTAAATAAAGCGACTGTCAATTTTCTGTGGTGTAGTATTGTGTAAGTAAGTAAGTAATGCGTTTATTGTAAGAGAATGACAATCATTTATACAAAAGTAAATTCACAACAATAAGTATAATGAAATAGAAAAACCGTTTGTTGAAGCAAAAATCTTAGAAAAAATAGAGGAAAAACACTATTTACAAGCTTGTTTCACTGTTCGCCAGCATGCATGACCATATGAAGAAAGAGTTTTGTCGGCGTGATGTCAAACACGGATTCAAACGAAATTTGCCAGAATGAGTCATTCGGACAGGCACAAAAGCATGGAGTGGGTGAGCAGGTGACTGACACTTAAATAAAAATTTACAAATTAGATCTTTGCGCATGTTGTCAAAATCAGGAATAATGTGGCATTTACAATCTTCATTACAGATGATGCGATGCGCTCGCCTCCGAAACTTATTTTTTTTACGGAGGGTGTACCTACAAGTCTCCGCTTAAATGCTTTTCTTGGTTTGTTTTGTTACTTCTCTATCACTTGTTTATTTCATCGATATGTAATCTAGCATGTCATCGACATGCTCCACGATTTCCAATATTGGGGCCTTTTTGAATAAAACGTTATTATTTTTTTTGTACACGACCTCTACATCGGTCGGCCTAAAACCCAGGATCTCGGAATCCCACCAGGATTCAGGGAGATCGAGAGTGAGTCTGAGGATATAGGCACTGCCCAACAGAGCAGCTTTCTGTAACTGAGGTACATGATGAAGTCCGGGTACTTCTCTCAAGTATTTTGCGAGATTCTGAGTGTGAGCACCCAATGCCCCAATGACAACAGGGATCACTTTCACCTTGATCTTCCACAACTTTTGGATTTCCAGTGTCAGGTCTAAGTACTTTGCGATCTTCTCTCTTTCTTTGTTCATTATATTTCTGTCTTCTGGTACCGAGTTGTCAATTATGCATCCTCTTTTCTTCGCCTTATCTATTATTACGATGTCAGGTCTTCGTGCTGTGATTTTCTTGTCCGTTCGAATTTCAAAGTCCCACAAGATCTTCACCGAATTATTTTCTGTTACTGGCAAGGGCATATGCTGCCATGGCTCTCGTGGTACGCTTAGATCATAGCACATGCTGATGTCTCTGTGAATGATTCTTGCCACCTCATTGTGCCGCTTCAGGTATTCACTCCCTGCTAGTTTTGAACATCCCGTGAGGATGTGAGAGACTGTTTCATCTGAGGACTTGCACATTCTGCACTTTGGATCTACACTTGTTTTCAGGATATATGTTGCGTGGGCTTTGGTGTTCAGTGCTTGATCTTGAGCAGCAATGAGCAACGCTTCTGTCTCAATCTTGAGATTCACCGTTCTTAGCCAGCTGTAACATGCCTTCTTTGATGTAATTTCATCCATCTGTCTTGTATATTGCCAATGTAGTGCTTTGTTTTTCCAACCTTGATATCGATCTTCTACTGTCTTCTTCTTCCAGTCTTCGAGAGTCTCTTGCCGTTGCCTATACAAGTCACCAGCTCTTGCCACCGCCAGCAGTGGGTCGTTGTTGCTGCCTTGTATATGCTCTGTAAGGCTTCGGTTCTCATGTTCTATGACTTCGGTCAAGTTTTTCAGACCTCTTCTTCCCCGATCCCTCGTTAAGTAGAGGCGGTCCACGTCTGCTCTTGGATGCAACCCTCCGTATATATTTTATATCTTTCTTGTCTTGCGATTCAATTCATCTAATTCTTGTTGCTTCCATTTCAGCACTCCGCCAGTGTAACTTATTACAGGTACAGCGAATGTATTTATAGCTTCGATTTTGTTTCTTGAGTAAAGTATTATTATTATTTGAGTTGATTTATAGTTTTCACATCTCTGCTAAAGAAGAGGTCATGAAAATTTGCTTCATGTCCCAATGAAACAAGAAGAAGTAAGACAGAATAACAACAGGAAAATATCGAATAAGCAACATTTCAAGGACCGACATTTGATTATATTCTGATGAGAAGCCGCTTTCTAAACATCACTATTCATCAAGTATCAACATAGCCATAGAAAGAACGTTGAAGAGTTGACTGAAACTTGCCGTTCGTCTCTTGAATCGCAACGACGCAGAGGTTTGCCGCTCGATCAAATCACATCATCATCTTTATCAAAGAGTTAACGAAATATTTTCGATTGAGGCTCAAATTTCATTCTTTAAAAGCCGTCAGTGTAGGTTACAAAGCATGACATTTCTCTATCTTTGATCACTTCAATCTGCCGACTAAATTTCTGTTGTAGAACTACAGAAAGCGCCGAGTGCCAAACTGTTATGTACCCACCAGTCTGGCATTTCTGCACAACTCTAAAATTCCATGTCACAACGAATTAACACCTCAGAAAGGAAAGCGCATTATTCCATGGGGATTGAAATAATCTCATTGTAATCTATCTCAATACAATGGCAGAGGTTGCATTGTTGAAACTTGAAATCTCATGATTAGCTGGCATAAACATCAGGAAGATTGGAAACAGAAGTAATAGAAATGAATTCCTCTAATCAGCGAGCATTTTAGACAAATCGTAGCCATTTGTTAATGCAAGAAAGGAGAAAAAATGAAATGCGTTGCAATTTGATGATAATGCACTTTCTTCAATGATATACCACAATATTGCAAGTTATGTGCTGTAGGACTACGTACTGAATTCTTTTAGATGAATTTAATCCAATAGCATTCTCACATGCATGTAATTGATGAAATAGTTGAAGCCAGAACCTTAGCCCTTTCCGCGCCGAATTTTATTTTGCTAATCTGCTAATCTGTGCGTACTATTTATTTTTCTACTCTTCCATTAATTCAAAAGCAGAAAACGAGTGTTTAAATATAATAACGATAAATTTGATATTACAAAACGGAACGAAATACAAAATGTCGTCATAATCAATAGGTATTCAGCGGAATTTCACACATGTATGGTACTTAGTGAAGCATTGGCCAGGATGGTGGACCGGCTTGTCGGTCGCTTTCCAGTCTTTCAATCTTGATCGCGGATGAAGCTCTACGTTACTGATCTTTTCGTCGGCGTATCGATTCACTTCGTCAACAATCTATTGAATGATTTCATCCGTGAAAAACTGATAGAAATAATCAATAGCTCTATCACAATTCTCAACATGCCTACACTGTAAATCGCTCAATACGAATCACATACGAAGGATGCATACCAAAATATATTTTTGGTATATATCTCCATTCTCATGGTATATATTTGTATGCTTTTCGTATGTTATTTCATATGCAGCATGCTTTGTATACTAAAGCCATAGCAGCACAATGTTAAAAGAAAGCATCAATCATGTCCAAAGTATGTTGATTTACGGCCTTTTGTCAATAAAGATCACACTAATGTTACTACTGTTTTGTAAGTAGTGAGATAATGACATTCAAGTGTCATACTTTCAATAATGAATTCGATTTTAATACACGTAATTCTAAGGTATGAATAATCAATAAGTATTCATCCATCAACAATTATGCATTATGTAATTTTGAAATTAAGCATATTATCAATCCGAAATAAAAACACATTAAATTCATGAACGCAAAAATAGTTATGTTTGAGATATATAAGTCAACATGATTTCTTGAAAGATATCGTTAATATCGTTTATCAGCTCGATTCATAATGTAGAACTAACGAAACGTCTTGTTATAGTTGTTAGAAAAGTAGCACCGACGACATATTCGTGGAGCATAAAATTCACAATATATCTAATCTACTTAAATATCACTCTATCAAACAAAAACTATTCACGACTGGTATTACCAAAAAAAGTTATTTGACAGTAGCATGTAATACATATAATTTTTTGCCATGTGACTTAAAGCTGCTCATACTAAACACATACGAATGAAGACCAATTTTCATCGGATCTCGTTTATAAAACATACCAAGAACTCGTATTTCAGTGTAAAACAGCTAATTACAGATAGAATAGTTCATATCGCTACATACCAATCACATACGAAAGTAAGTGAGATGTGGTATGAAAAAGATACCAGATCTCTGTAAACATACGAGAATCTCGTATCAGATGTTAGTTTCAAATTGTATGTGATTTTGGTATATGTTTGTATGTAATTTCCGTATCCAGCGATTTACAGTGTAGGTCCGCTCGGGTCCTCAGAGATATAACATAAAAGCCTTGGACCTCTGTCCTGAAGTTTTACGTCTGTCGAATCGTCCGTTGAAGAAAGATCACGAGAAGAAGCGGCAGATGCAGTTCTAACCGATGGCAAATGCATTGTCTGAGTCTTCACCAGATGAAGCTCCATCATTATTACATGTAGAGTTGTCGATGTCAGAGTCGTCGAGATCTGACTCGTCGATGTCAGATTCAACTGAATCTGATTCAATCTGAGCTGCTAATATCATCTCCTTTGCCGCCTGTGAGGTGAAACGACGAGGCATGTCTATGAATAATAACAATCACCTGATGATGTCCCTTTAGGCTGCACTCGAAGCTCACCATCGATTCTTATTTGCCCATCATTGTTTGGCAATGACCTTGAAGACGTTCAACGAAAATAACATCATACAGCATGTATCGATGTGCGTCATACACGTGCAGCACTCACAGTCATCTCCTTTGATCGATGCAAAAGCAAGCAGTGTCTCAGCGATTGGTTGTATAAGAAAAAAGATCAAATTGACATTAAGAAAAATATTGAAAATTGCAGGGCGGATATATCCGCCGACGGCATGGAAAGAGTTAGAGTATGTATATTAGGTGAAGTAACAACTCAGCATTTTCGATTTCATTAAATGGACATGACTCGAGACCAAGGTACTATCTATGATATATGCACATTTTTACACTTTTGCAGAAATGTACACGACTATGACTGATCATGATAGCAATATAGAATAACGAATAGTATTCGAAAAATCCTCCATGTCATCTTGGAGAGGTCATATAGTTTACCAAATTAGGAATTCGATGGGTTACCATTACCTAAAGCTGAGCTTTATTATAATAAGATTATTTTCTTAAGCGTGAAAGCAACCTGTCACTGAAAAAAACAAAGAATCATAATTATAGAAACGCATCATAATTAACTTCAAAAGATGTAAACAGGGATGCGGAGTCCTATCATTTTGATAGGACTCCGACTCCGACTCCGGGGGTTGATAGGACTCCGACTTCGACTCCGGGGTTGATAGGACTCCGGCTCCGACTCCGGCATTTGATAGGACTCCGGCTTTTGATAGGACTCCGGATCCGACTCCGGCTTTTGATAGGCCTCCGACTCAGACTCCGGCATTTGATAGGAGTCCGACTCCGGGGTTGATAGGACTCCGACTCCGGCTTTTGATAGGACTCCGACTCCGGGGTTCTAGCTTCATTTATATTTC
The DNA here is from genome assembly GCA_907163375.1 of Prostheceraeus crozeri. Taxonomy (NCBI): domain Eukaryota; kingdom Metazoa; phylum Platyhelminthes; order Polycladida; family Euryleptidae; genus Prostheceraeus; species Prostheceraeus crozeri. The sequence goes on from CAJQUW010003634.1 coordinate 43,077, forward strand.
ACCTATCTTACAAACAGCAACATGGGTATAACTTTATTTGTAACTTACAATCAACAACTTTATTTCTAACCCTACCCATCTTACAAAATGATTAAAACTTTTACTTTGGTCTAATGAGTGAGAATCCCATCTTTATGTCAAAAGGAAAACGACACAGTATGTACATGATATGTTATTCATCATCATAACCAATTTTCATAGCACCGCACATAGTTAATACTGATGGCAGCAGAAAACAAAGTTTTTACGGCTCACATCACCGGAGAAAACAAAGTCACTCATGTACAGGGAGAAAACAAAGTCACTCATGTACCGGGAGAAAACATAAGTCACTCATGTACAGGGAGAAAACAACGTCAGGAAAAACTAGTTGATATGTAAGTCATGATATGAAGTGATCAGGAGTTGGACGCATGTTACAAGGCACTCACTCACAACGCCCCATAGAAAACGCCATGGAGTGAAAAAGTAAAACATCAACCACAACAGAGAGGAAGCATTCATCATCATACATCGCCGGACGGAGGAAGAGAAAGTTTCTGTCTCTTTGGTGGAGGTAGATGAGTGTCTGGATGGCCGTACGGTAATGTGATTAGGACTCATCCAGCATCGCTTGTCTTCCCAAGCTGAGAGACCTCGTTTCCTAAACGTCGTTGTTCTGACTTGATGCGACTGTGATTTTAAAATGGTCATTTCTACTTTTTTAATTTTAAGAGAATCTAAGGCATGTTGATAGTCCCTATGTGTCATTTTTCTAACGATTGACTTCGAGATGCCTTTCGCCCGTTTAATAGAAAGCTCTGAGGATTTTAGCTTCATGGAGTACATCTTGGGGTGAAGCAAGATCATCTCCTCTATCTGTTTGCCGGCACACTCATCCTTGAAGCAGCCAAGCTTCGCTTTATTTGAGGTAGAGTAAAGCGGATGGTTAGTGGGATAGTTGGAACTATCAAACTTGGGTGCTAAATATTTTAAAATGTCTTCCTGGTTGACTTGGCTTGTGGTTGTCAAAGCTAGGAAGAAGCTGTCTGTATCACCTCCTACTAATTCCACACGTTGGATCAATGGACACGTTTTAAAAGTGTGGTAAAATGTCTTGTACATTTCTAACTTGGAGTGACCCAAGACAGCTTGACCGACATAAATGGGCTTACAGAGTTCTACCTTAGATTTTAACATTTTAAAACCAGTGATGTCTTCGGAAATGACATCATGGTGGAAAACAACGGCGAGCGACATAACTTGATACTCGTTTCCGGATCAGTTACGATACGATAGTCCATGCGCTTTCTTATATCCTCCATGGTTTTACCAAAGACGGCATTATTCTTAAATTGAAAGAAGTCCTTTTCGAAAGGATTCTTGGATTCAGCCCGTTTCTTACTATTAAATTCTATATACGGTTTTAGAAAGGGCCTCTGCCTAAACTAGATAGCGCGATGGACTTTGTCAAGTTGCATCCCCATACCTAGATAGAATTTGAGGATGGAATAGTGCACGATGTAATGCTGTTTGTTCAATTGGGTGAGCAACAACTTCCTAGTGGCTTTATACTTTAAGTCATTTTCCGCCTCATACTGCTTATTGTGTTCCTCCATAAAGGGAGATAACATATCTAGACTGACTAGGCCAGATTCGGGCGCGAGAGGAAAATCAGCGGTCCTAGTCTTAATACAGTCTGGATAGATCAGGTCGACTTCAAATAAATAACCTATGTCGGCCTCATCTCCCAGTGTCATAATGTGTGCTGGATTGGAGAAGTGTTCAATGTCATGGGGCTCTACCCATTGGAAGTCAGACTGTGGCAAAGGCTTGGAGAGTGCACTCCCATACAAATTATTTTGGTCTATGTACATTAAATGCGTGGTCGATCCTATGTCTTGGGTGCTGTTGACAACAAGTTTGTTGACAAATGTCAATCCACCCCTAATACCACCTTCAAATAACGTATACATTTCTGCATCTTGCAGTAAATGAATGCTCTCTTTCGTCATCTTGAAGGCTGACTGATAGGACAGACCCGGCAGACTAACAAAATGGACGGGGTCTAAGACGTCCTGTTCTAATGTAGCTTTCCTAAAAGTCTCAAACACGTCAGCCAACAGATAGACGTCTAATTTTAAGTAGGCAAGCATGTAGTCACCAAAAGTGTGACACCTAAATTCCAACCATGCTTGCTCTGCATGCCTATAATCATCCAGCGAACAGTCCTCACCCGTCAAATCAATTTTAAATTTATCGATTGACGGAAGGGATGTTTCTTTCAATGTATCCATTGAACTAAAATAACTATATGGAAACACCCCTTTCCGTCGTATCAGACTATCACTTATGTTAGGATAGTCTTTCCTTAAATGTTGAGTGAGGGGAAGTGTTTCTAAATTATTAGCCAACGCGGGTAAGGAAGAAGACATAAACTGGAAACTGTCTAGAAACTTTATGTCATAGAAGACAGGCTTCCCCTCCTTCGTCTTATCGACTTGGACTTTAGCAGCGATGCTCATAAATTGCTAATAAATTTTTCCTTACTTTGTGCAATCACTTTGGATGACCAGGATTTCATTTTACCGAATCCATGGCGAATGATGATGTTAGCATCATAACATTTGAAGTTATGAAAGATGACGGGGAACGTTCGCCATTTGAGCCTAAGTTTCATATTGCATTTACTGCATAAGGCAGACCTACATTTACCACTGAGATGGCAATGGTCCCTCACTCTCTTATGTTGCTGATCATCAAAGGATGAACAGCAGCGGGGACATTCAGTGGTCCTATCAAACTTGATTTTATCGGCTTCTGTGAAGCACATGGGTTTCCTAGTTAGCTCCGTTTCATAGCGTTGATGAAAACGGGCTTTCCTATCTAAAAAGTTGAGGAAGTTTTCAACGCATTCCTCGCCTTGCCACACATGCATTTTATTTTGGTTCCTATAATATGGATGCCAAACTTCATAGCAGGCAATGGCTGCTGGCTGATGACTTAGGTCTTCTTGTTCAATATAACATTCAATGTCCGCATAGATGGTACATATGGGACTGAGCTCATTGCCGTTTTCCTCATACTTATAAAATTTATCTTTGGGCATGACTTCCATTTGAAATTTACCCCGAGAGCACCACTCGTAATGCTCTTCAAAAAATGCTTTTGATGTGAAACGCCGTGTGCAGCGATCACAGTAATAAAAATTATCCCTATAGGTTGCTTGATGATGGTATAACTTTGAAATTTTAGGAATGCCACAATAATGCCATTCTGGATGGTTGTCGCTATAGACTAGGAGGAGATTGACAACCCGGTCGAAGTTACTTTGGCGGTTGTTATATCTAACGCCCTTCAGACCTTTTTCCCAGAAATGGATAACAATCTCAATATTATTCTATTTTTCAAATTGGGCGATGCCTTTAAAGTCTAATATGTTGACATCTAACCCGTCAAACTTAAGCTCAGCCTCCCATTCACGATAGTGAGTGATTCGTTCACGATGCACCCTTATATCATTGTAGTGAAGAATGGAGAGGACGGCATACTTGAAACATTGGGACTGACATTCTACATTGATGACAGCCTTTTTGTCAGCCAGTGCTTTGGGGAGGGTGAAACAACCACTCCCTTGCAAATTTTCTAAAAGATTTATTTTAATGTCTACCTTATCTATCCCATTAAAGACCAGACCGCTGTCTCTTTCATTAAATTTATTTAAGTTGCTGACGAGATAGGTCGCATGTCTCTCTATCCACTCGGTTACATCATCTATGAGATCAGCAGCACAGGAGGCTATCCTAATGGTCACAGTGGCCTTTACTTCTCCCGTGCTACTGTCTACCTTATTGAAACGAGCAGTGAGATAGAACATGCCCTTAAGTAAAAATCTATCTAAACTCGCCAACATTTGATGAATTAAGCCTATATTATTCATCAAGAAAGGATGAATGTCCTGCACAGCTTCAGAGCTTTCTAACTCATAATCGCGAAAGAGCCTCTCAAGGGAAAACTTGCTCAGCCTTAGAGTGACGTTGTTGTCAGTGTAAAGCTCAGTGGGATGAGTGTGACAGTGTGTGTGAAGAAAGAACAAACTCTGTAGGAAAGGTCTTCTGACACGAAGAACAGGAAAAGCCGACGTGCGATGAAAGATGCTTCCTACCTGATGACGTTGGTGGTTGCCTCACACTGCCACAGGAACCGCCTTCGATGTGGACTCGCAAGTTGGTGCTGTTGTAGAACGTGCGTCCACAACCTTCACACTTGGGCCGTTGAGGGATCAGTCGGCGTGTCTTCTCCAGTTCTCCTTCTGCTTTTGGGTAGCGAGAATGCCGGTGTTGCCGAAGGCAGAATGGCCTCGCGAAAACCTGCCCGCAGTCCGTACAGCTGAGCTGTCGAGCCGTAGGTCCTTCTCTCTCCCTCACACCTTCCTCTTCGATTGCAATCTCCTCTCCCAGTATCTCTAGCTCCTCCTTCTCCAACAATCTCTCCACCGACTTGATGGAGAGGAGAGGGAGGTCGGGCGCTGCAGGTGGAGGTGGTGATGCAGGGATGATGATGGGAGGGAACGTCGCCGTCCAGGAGGTAGACAGCCAAATCTGTTGAGAAAAAGAGAAAAGAGATTGGTAACATGATCATCATTTCAAGTTTGAAGTCTTATCCCCCTATTTCCCAATCACGGTTACTTACCATCTAATGAATTAATCTCCGGCAACACCGATGGACGCGGAGGAGGTAGGAGTGGGACACGAGCCGAGCGTGGAAGGGTCCTGGGCTTCGGTGTCGGCAAAGATGAGCAGAGGTAAATTTGGATTCGGTTTAAACATGAACAAAATAAGGGAGGGGCTCTTGATTTTAATGAGGATGTCTACCCTAATGATGTTAGCAATAGAGTCAACCTTGTTACAAATACTTACATTGCTCGATGGTAGCCTTTTCCATCTCAGCAGCAATTCGATAGTTCTCAATTTTCGTAAACTCCATGTCGGATAGTTGATAATAGATACTAAATAGTAAGACTTCAATCACTGAAAATGAAAGATGAGAATCGTTTCATTTGCCTAGTCAACGTTTATCATGGGAACAATCATTGAAGTGACATCTAATGAATTACATTTCACTCTACTCCATATCATAAAGACTAACCTTTGTCGAATGGCTAAAGTACTGTGACCTGGCGAGAGAAAGCATCACGTTGAGTATGAAGTCGAACGCCCAACATGAGCAACGGCTCAGAGGTTTCGGTCTAACAAACGACGAACAATCCGTGCAACACAATCCCTCTACGGCATTACCCGCCGTCCCGAAGGAGCGCTCGAGCAAAGGAGGTATTACAGCGATGATATGTTTTATGAGCAGAAGATGTGATAGCAAGAGACTATTCAACTTGATAGCAAGTCAAAACAACCTGATAGCAGGAGCTCACCGACACTAACCTTGTGAAAGATAAATGTGAAGAGCAGAGCTGGTGCACTGCCTTTTATAAGATTTTCCTAAGCGGTGAGTGGATGAAACCTCTCGTCAAATCACAGACGAGCTAGAGTTCCCGATGTGCGCACGCACGTTTGTAACGCGTTATTGAAATCGTGTTAGGCAAAAATGTTGTTTAGCAATAGACTCAACCATTGCACCTGAAGTCAATACATTGAAACATGATGATTGCTCGATTCGTTTTCATCAAGAGAGCTTTGGAAGCTTAATACAAGATTACATCCTTGAGTTTCAAAGGGAGGAGACAGAATTGGAAGCATGTTTAGACTACACACGAGAAATATTTACGGTGTTGATATCTTATTTCAAAGACAGTCTCATCAAGGCTCATTTAATTGCACATGTCAATTACATTCATTTTCCAGAAGGTGAAGTAGCGGAAAGTGTTGATTTCAATTTCCTTCCTACGGACAAAAATATGTTACTGATGCTTCTGAGTTTTATACACGACATCTGTGGAAGATTATTTCTCGGATGGTCAACTTTCATGGTTACGGCAATCATTTGCTTCTGAATAAAATAAACCATATTGTCATTGCTATTAGTAAAGTGGGTTTCAATGATGTTAAATCCAAGGCCAAATAAAGTATATTTTCATGACACTTGTATTGTGCTAAACTTTCTAATGCTGTTGTGAACACTGTTTTCATATAACATTCTAAACTCGCAGTCTCACTGCAGTAGAAAATTGCTTTTATTAAACCTGATGAAGCTAATCTAACAGTCATGAAGTTTGAATTTTCTAATAGGGAAATATTTGGCAACTGTCTCCAATAAAACTTTCTAACTCTGTGAAAGTAAGTTACAAGACAATCTACACTGTACAGTAAAACCTTTTCGATAAAACTTTCTAATGCTGCTGTGAGTTCGGTCGGTCATACAACTTCAATGATCAAACTTTATTTTCACAAAAGTGCGTCGCGGTAAAACTAGTTGACTACACTGACACTTACATTTTATGATATGTGTGTTTCATAAAACATCATGATCAAACTTTTCTAACTATACATCAACCTGTGTAGCAGTAAAAACTTTTGTACAACTTGATACACTTTCTGACAACGTTCACAAAAGCTTGTTCACTACTAAAGAGAGAAGTATGTAATGTAACGCATGTGGTGCAAGGGTGGCCTCCCATTTCATTCCATTCATCATTTTTCTTTGCCTCTGCATTCCATATCCGAAGATATGTGGCGGGTTTTGGACCGCTTTAGCTGCATTAGAAGGTTGGCCCTCAAAAGAGCCCATGGGTCGTTCTCAGGACTGCTGCTTGCTTCCTCACAAGTCGGGGATATCAACTGAAATAAAAAGAAAATTCATTAGACAACATAATGTTTTTTGATTTCCTATAACTTACCTATTTCATGCTTGCCTGAGTATGATCTCATCTATTGGACCTTGACTTTTTACAATGAGATGATTACAGGAAAGAAATTACTCTACTCGGATTCTCATAACAGCGTATAGGTGCAGATGGATTACACTCAAACAAAATTGGCGCTTGAATGATGTGGGCTGGTGAGCGAGTAGGCATATGTAACTCGTAAGTATACCGCCCATGCTTCATGGTCTTCTCCCCTCTCAACTTTTGACTCTCAATTTTTAAATTCCCAATTTCCTCTTCCTTCGCCTTTCTATCCTCCATAACCAGATGCAACTCTTTCTGCAACCTCTCAACCTCTACTTTATTGATCCTTCTCCCCTCATTCGCTTGATCTTTCTCCCACGTAACTTTTTCAATGCTTTTCTGCAAGGTGATGTTTAGTTCTCTAGTTCGAGACAGCTGTTCCATCTCATCCCGTAGTGATTTATTCTGTTTCTCACTATCTTCAAACATAGCCTTATATATTGCCGCCTACCCCTTCGCTTCTTCAAGGGCCCTATCCTTCGAAGGATGAAAGGCCTCACTTTTACTTAAGCGACGCTGTTTCAGTTTACTGCAGGTTGTCATGATTCGCTTGTTGGTTGATGTCAAAGGAGCTCTCCGCTTTCGAGTGGCATCTGAATCTATGCAATGATCCTCATCCTCATCTGATGTCATGGCCAAATCAGCCTTAAGCTGCTCTACTTCTTTTACATGTTTTTCCTCATCACTGTTTACCATCAATTGCCCTTCAACCTGTTCATCTCTTTCACACACCTCCTTTCCAATCTCCATCTCCTTCCTATTCTTTTCATTTTCTTTGTTTTCATTCACTGCCTTTAGTAGGTTTTCTACAGCCCTTGTCGCTTCATCAGCCTCCTTGTCGTCACTCAAAAGCAAATCTTTGTGAGCACTACTGTTCATGGAAACATATTCAGAGGTGTTTGCATTTGCAAACATGGCGAATACATGTTCATCAATTTTATTCTCATTTACGCATGCCTTATGCTCCATCAGCTACTCTCTATTCTTCTCACTGGTTTTTATCATTCGACAGCGATAGCAAATAATAAATACCTTGCCTAAGTGGTGATTGTCATCATTAAAAAATTTCTCTCTATGCGCATGCATATTGTGTAAGCGCAAGATTTTACCACAGCTGCACTGACTTGTCTTGAAAATGGTGATGTCGGTCATCTGCAAGGAGATAAAGTAGTTTGTGAGATTGAGAAACTAATAATTATCCCAAAGGAATAATATCATCCACAATGAGAGGCCTAGCTTGCAACGTTTGATATCAAACGTTGTCAGTACACTCACTGTTCGTTAGGAAATAGAAGCGAAGCCTAGAGAGACCTAACTTGCAACGTTTGATAGCAAACCTTGTCAGAGCACTCACCGTTCGTCTTGCAACTTGAAACAGGAGGGAAGACTAAAGAAAAGTCGCGGTTTATATACCCAGCAAGCACAAAGCCATGATTCAGACCTTCCTTATTTGGCCATGCTTTTGACTTGACAACAGCAGTTTTACCATGTATGGGCATCGGCAGTCACCGTGCTTTCCGTTACCAACTCCCAACACAAAGACGGATTCCCCTATGACGCGAAAAGGTTTGACGTCAATGCCTGCAGTAACCGTCCCATTTTTTACCAAGTTACAATGACAAACGATAGACGTTGCCAACCCTGAGTTACTGAGGCTAGACGAAAAAGGAATGATAGCAAGTCAGCAACCGTTTGGGTGTTAAGCTCTTGAATCCGTTGCAGGCATTACTCAGAGGGGATCTTATCCCAGCTCCAAGGCCTCGACCCACAAATCCAACCTCGGACGGACAGAGCGTGCGTCATGTCACTGTGTTGGTATCCGGGTCCCGATTTTGACATAAAAGTCGGTGGAGTTATTTACAAGAGGAAACATCCCAAGTCGTTGCTTTGATCAGCTTGATAGCAAGCCGTAGAGAGCTTCATTCACCAGCGTTTTGCAATGGAGATGTTTAGAGGCCACCCATGACAAGATAGCTAAGACTCAACCGATTGGCGTTCAAAGTGCTACGTTGAGAACTGTGTCAAATGCCCAACATGAAACATGAGTTGCCCCAGCGGTTTCGGTCTAAACTATAACACACTCCCTTGCCACACTTATCACTACGGCATCGTCCGCCGTCCCGAAGGAACACCCTGTCAGTGGAATATTACAGCAAAACTCTCCGTGTTTTGCTCGCTTTCAGTGAAAAGCTGCTTGCAACATGAGATGTCTGGCTCAGTCATCACTAAAAATCCTTTCATTGACTTCAGTAGGGTCGAAAACCCCAGAAAACCTCCAAAACTAGTGAATTTAAATTTTTCAACTTTTTAGCACTAATTATGAAATTTCGTAAGTAGTCTATCACTTAGGGCAGGTCAATAGCAACCGAACCTTTTTTGAATCAAGTCAAACGGACTTGTGGAAGCAAAGTTACAAGCCTTTAAAGTTTTGGAGTCTTTTATGGCCTGGAGACGAATGCCATCTCCTGGCGAACCTCTAAGTCTGACTTCAGCAATGAAATTTTCTAAATCGGTTTCTTACAGAAACCCGGAATTTGGAATGTCCGAAGCTATCATCGGAGCTCAGAGAGATGACCTACCTTTGACAATCGCTCTCCATTAAATGAAAAGTCTCTGTCGGTTCCCGTTTACATAGTGTGTGGCGATCAGCTGATGACGTAATACCCATCATTCAAATCTTTAAATCCGTCTATCTCCGATTCTAGTGCTCCGATTGAGCTGGAAATTGACCACTTCCTTCACCACGTCAAATTCACCACCATGTAGAATTTGATGCTGAATCCGAATCTGCCCTCCATTTTCCCATCCGATGCTTCGTTCTGCCTCTACAGCCGACAGACATCGCAAAAATTCTAACTCTGTCGTTTTTCGGAAAAATGATGAAACACTTTTTCTATCCGATGGCTTTCAAATTTACCATGCCGAAGCAGAAATTGACGCTGATTCCAAATCTGGTCTCTGATTTCCCGTCCGAGGCTTGCTTCACCCGCTAGAGCGATTTTCATAAACATTCTAACTCTGTCGTTTTTTCGTCAAGGTCCCAAATTTTCAATAACGTCTCTTCTCTAAACGAAGGCAGGTAGGAACAAGCCATGTTTTCCACTGAATTTGTCTCACTCCCAGCTTTCAAACGAGCTATTGCACGATTTTCTACGATGTCTACAACCAAAGTTGGAAGATCGTTGCCGAGGGGGGGGACGTCCTCAAAACTTTTTCTCTCCGATTGAGCTGAAAACATCCTTCCTAACCCAAAATTTCACGTTGAGTCCGAATTCCTCCGTTTTCGCATCCGAGACCTCCTTCTGCCCGAAAAACGACTTTTCTCATCCCAAAACCTCCAAAACCTGCCTTTTCCAACTCTGACGTTTTCATGCCATTTTCCTCCCTAGACCCAAGAAAATGAGTCCAAACTGAGCTTTCCACCGCATTTGTCTCACTCTTAGATTTTCAAATGAGCTATTGCACGACTTTCTACGATCTCTCACACCAAAATTGGAAGTTTGGCAGGAGGGGGGGGGGGACGTCTTCAAAACTTTTTCTCTCCGATTGAGCTGAAAACCACCTTCCTAACCCAAAATTTCACGTAGAGTCCGAATTCCTCCGTTTTCCCATCCGAGACCTCCTTCTGCCCGAAAAACGACTTTTCTCATCCCAAAACATCCAACACCTGCCTTTTCCAACTCTGACGTTTTCCTGCCATTTTCCTCCCTAGACCCAAGAAAATGAGTCCAAACTGAGCTTTCCACTGCATTTTTCTCACTCTTAGCTTTCAAATGAGCTATTGCACGACTTTCTACGATGTCTACAACCAAAGTTGGAAGATCGTTGCCGAGGGGGGGGGGACGTCCTCAAAACTTTTTCTCTCCGATTGAGCTGAAAACAACCTTCCTAACCCAAAATTTCACGTAGAGTCCGAATTCCTCCGTTTTCCCATCCGAGACCTCCTTCCTGTCGAAAAAAACGACTTTTCTCATCCCAAAACATCCAACACCCGCCTTTTTCCAACTCTGACGTTTTCAGAGATTCCAACCCTTGCCTCACAGTTCCTCCTTCCTTCCTTCCTTCCTTCCAGAGGGGGGAGGGACCTGCTTCCTCCTCCCGGACCCATTCCTCCCAACACATCCTTGGCGACTTCCTTCCAGAGAGGGGGGGCTGAGCCAGCATGATGACTCATCGATGACTCATCACTGCACCGCACCGTCCTTGCATCTGGGATGGGGTTACTAATAATCGTGTTTCCTTGACAACTGACACAGTCCGTATGTGGCTCGTAGCTCAGTTGGTTAGAGCACAGGTCTAGTTAACCTTGTTCGTAGGTTCGAATCCTACCAGATTCTGAAATAGATTACGCAGTTGCTACGTTGTTTTTTTGGAGATAAATAATATTTTACTCTTGTGGTTGACAATATCATTCGGCCTTTACTACAGAAAAGACAATGCAATGCATTCCTTCATTATGAATTCTTGGCATAATTTATTTATATATTCTGCAGTATATTTGTGGAGTATTCATAATAACACTGTTTCTCTAAAGCACTCGCTTCATTACACTGGTGTACTTATGAGAGCGCGTTATAAGACTTCCCTGAAGTTAGTATAGGACTAATCGCATAACTGACCATAAGTTAAAACATATGTAAATACGACGGAAAGCCAACCATGCAAAAATGCGTCATTATTCCGAAAAATAGTCACGCAAAATACGTAAATGCGACGTAAATTGTTTGCTGGTTACTAGTAAGGGCAACTGGCCATGAACAGCTGAAGAACTTCGCTTTGCAGAACAATATTCTTAATTTTCTTTATTCACTGTTGCCTTTGCAGCATTCTTTAGCACTTTCTATTTCAATTTGAAGTATATCAGAAGGGTCACTGCTTTGGTTAATGGGAAAGGTGGAGAATCACATAGTTGAGGTCTCGTATCACTTATGAAGAAGGAGAATCATGCTGGCCAAAAGTTGTTCTGATACTTATTTTATGTTTTATTTTATTAGAACACGATTTATACCTACCTAGAAGATCCTAATTATAAAGAAGTTTGGAATAGGAGTTTTTGTGCGGTTATCGAGTGATGCATTTACATGTGAGCAATATGAAGTAATTTAAATTTTAAGAATTCTTGCCATGTGAAATGTATTGTTGGCATTTTGATGCACAGCATGCTTCGGAAGTCTCTGCAGAAGTCTGACTGAGATTTCTTTTGTATCATTTCACCCTCTATTGCAGTTCAAAGGTATTCGAATCAAAATAACAAATAAGTATTTGCTTGAACAGTACATTAATGTATTTGATTAATTATTAGCAGTTTCATTTTGAAAATTTCAATTGTATTTCTCGACTGTTTCTGATGTATTTTGTGCATAAAAGTTTCGAAAATCATCCGGTTAGCCCATTTTCAGAAAATAACGAAAATTCAAAATGACCTATATAAAACTGAAATCCATTCTGGGACTATATCAATTAAGGCACAATAATTCACAATATGGTAGTGCATAATTCACAAATATTTCGTGAACAGCTTTCTCTGTATAGTAACTTGACCCGCTTTTTTCAGTTATCACTGTTGGCATATCATGTGGCTAGCCCACTTCGAGAAAGCCCAACACAAAACCGAAACTGCATTCTGGAACTCGCTTAACACATTATGCTTAAATAACAAGTCTTGGAGGTCCTTGTAATTTCTTAAAAGTCTTTGAAAGGTCAAATTCTTCATCATATGCTTGTGTACAAACCAACATAGGCTATTTAAATCAGTAGTCGGCATTAGATTCATCAGACCGGCAACTGACGCTTTAAATGCATAAGACTGCGCTGGATAAGACAGCGAGCCTATTATCAATCTATTTTACATGTAGTGTACTTTATTTCTAAGACAGGTGATTTCCAAGTTACGTCTCACCAAATGTTCCGACACGATCCCAAGTCTAGTGAGATGGTGCCTTACTTCTTGATCGTTTAGAGCTGCGACTCCAAAGGACTCTTCGTGTTTCGGATAAAAATCGTGTTGTGCTTTGGGTAAATCTCTGACGACTAAGGACTTCTAATCCGAACCCCGTGTCCTCACTGTTGCACAACCCTGAATCGTCATAATTCATCCTATGCTGCAATATGTGCTCATCATCGTTGACCCTCTCTCTTAATGTCACCCTCCCGCGTAGGCGGTTCTCAGATAAAATCATGTCATATTTCACTTTCCTCAATGTGCTTCATCTGCGGAGTTGAGATCGATTGATAATCTGAGACATAATTTATAGGAATTGTGATTTCTAATTAAGAGGCAGCGATCATCCCAAAGAAATGAAACTGTCTTCAAAACGCACCGCAATCAGCCGAGCATTAAGTTGAGGAATGTAATTACGCACAAATCATCACTTACTTCGTCTTCCTAATTATCTCTCCTTATTCCAGACAGCAGTGTGTACCTGTCGCATCATCAAAGCGGTTCAGTAACAAACTGAAAGTTTAAAGAAGTACGGCCGTGGGCGCAGAGGCTTTCTTAATTTTATCCAGATGGTAAACGAACAATCACGAGCGCATGCTGCGTGAAGAATAGAAATTAACATAGACTTCGTTTTCTTAAAGGTTATAAGTCGCATACTCCCAGCATAGAAATCTGGCTTTTCGTTTTGCTCTAGTCAGTGAGATTGAATGAACAAAACATTGTTTTGAAACACACAAGTTTGTACATAGAGTAAGTATATTAGGCAGAGTGGTAACTCAGCATTCATTAAATCCCCAATGTGTAAACACTTTCGATTTTATTAAATGAACTCGAGGTGAATATAATTGGGTATTATTACCAAATATGAGACATGCAAAGTTTTGCAGCTTTTAAAGAAATTACCACGAAATTAACTGATCATGATTGTAATGCATAAGGAATGATGGTATTTCACAGATCCTCCGTGTCATGACAGCCTTGGAGATTTAATGTTTGTTAAATTAGCAATTCGATAGGTTGCTATTACTTTCATGCTCAACCTCAAGAGTTTTTTCTTAGACGTGATCATATCACAGGCAACCTGCCACTGATAATAATATAATCAAAGACAATGATTTCAATAAACTTGAAAATATGTAAATGGGTTCACATCACTATTCAGATTCAAGAAATGAAACATGAATTTAGTGAATCATAAAATCATGCCGGTGGAAATTGAATTAAAAACTTAAAATTCCAGCCAAGAAAAGACAATAAAATCTCGACTTTTTCATGAAGACTTGCATTATAATACGGTTCATGAAATTCCCCTGCAAATTAGCTTAATTTCCGCTTAGTTAGGATGCTTATTGGCAAATATTCATTCCTTTTGACATCTAACTTGTTTCATACTACTTATAAAGGAGCTTCATGTCGGTAGTATATAAATATGCAAAATTTTGACTTTTTTTAAAACTGCTCAAATGTTTTCTTGTAGACCACAGGAATGTAATCTCCGCAAAAAACTGAATCTTTTCATTGTATACAGACACTTCTTTGAGTCGACACTCTACGTATATATTACTACTCTATGATTTTGTAACACAAACCAAGAGTAAGTGATGCTTGCTCCTGTTATCTCGCCTAGCACTCCACTGCGACTGATGATCGTGCCTAAAGTCCATTCACACCTGACGCGGTGCGGTCCCGTGCGTCTCTGTGTGAACAGTCCCATAGGTTAATTAATGTTCTGAACGGAATTTCTGACCCAGGACGCACCGCGCCGCGTCCGGTGTGACTGTTCTTAATTGCAATTTTCATATATCACCGATGACCTCCGCTTTCTGATTAAACAAATATAGAGATTATTAGGACGAGGAGGACAAATATCGAATGCAACCACTGGAAAAGGCATGCGCCATAAAACTATTAATCTTCCTTGTTAACATAATTTATAGATGAAAAACGCCACAAAGATGTTGTTTGATGACATTTATTCGCGAGGCTTTCGTCCGGTTCTCATCTGGCGAACACACCGGAATAACTTTACATGCATTGATCAATCATTTTAACTGAACATGTCACCTGATGCATAAATGTACATGAGCTCGACATAGACATCTCTAATGAAAGCGCGCTATGATAGAATCAAAAACCCCAAACAATAGAATCGAAGACATACAAAGGAAAGACACTAAAAATTACCAAGGTAAAGACAAAGTGGAACTGACGTGTCGGGAATGAAAGCCAATTTGGTGAGGTTGTCTGCTTCTTACTCGAAGGTGCCTATCGAGAGAAGCATTTTTCGCAGAGAGCATTTTGATGCTTTGAAGACATTGAGGAGCAACAAGGATATCGTAATCACAAAGCCTGATAAAGGCAATAGTGTCGTCGTCATGAACAAGCGTGACTACGTAGCGAAGATGATGGACATCCTAAATGATCGCAATAAATTCGCTATTGACGATAAGCAAGAAGATGCGACCAAGAAGCTTGTGGATAAAGTATCAGCGATCTCCAAGTCAATGAAAGAAAGTGGGTTCATCAGCTCAGCCTTACAACTTAAGCTGCGGTCTTCTGGTATTTCTGTTCCTCGTCTTTATGGTCTACCGAAGACTCACAAGATTGACTGTCCTGTACGTCCAGTGCTTTCTATGAGTTCACTCATTTTTACAGCTTTGTTCCTGTAGTGTACAAAATCAATCTTGTTCGATCTCTTGTCAGCAGGGCTTTTCACATTGTACTGCTGATAACTTAGATCAAGAGATGAAAAAGGTGCAGTATTTTGGAGAGCAATGGCTACCCTCCTTCTTTTGTGAAAAGGTGCGGTCAATCGCCTCGACCTCCTGTTGTGTTGGGACCAGCCAAGAAATGTGTCTACTTGACTTTGTCCTTCATTGGTGACAAGATGGTCGCACATTTTCGCCGCTGTTTTCGCTCGGCTTTGTCTGTGTGTTCATGTCTGGAGCTGCGTGTTTTGTTTTCAACGCGTCGCATCTCCGTAGGATCTCTCAGAGACAAACTCCCGGAACTCTCCACCTCTAATGTCATTTACAAATACAAATGTGCTTTCGGATGTGAGTACGTGGGGAGAACCAGGAGATGTCTGCGAGAGAGAGAGTTGGTTGGATCTTTTCCGATGTCAAGTGCACGCCGCGTTCGACAAGCATTCGTGCGAGTGCTATTACTCGCCAACTCCAAGTGTGCTCATCAGATATTTCGGGTGCTCGTGACCGTTTCACACTATTGTACCGCTCCCAGTATTTTATGAGGCTGCGCATATTAGAATCCCTTGTTATTAAGTATTTTAACCCCGATTTCTGTACACAGGAAGATTCCGTCCTAACTTTGTCTTTACCGTGGTAATTTTTAGTGTCTTTCCTTTGTCTGTCTTCGATTCTATTGTTTGGTGTAGCGCGCTTTCATTAGAGATGTTTATGTCGAGCTCATGTACATTTATGCATTAGGTGACATGTTCAGTTAAATTGATTGATCAATGCATGTAAAGTCATTCCGGTGTGTTCGCCAGACGAGAACCGGACGAAAAGCTTCGCGAATTAATGTCATCAAACAACATCTTTTTGTCGTTTTTCATCTATAAATTATGCAAGGGGACTGCTTTCTTCAAGATTGTTAACATAGCCGAATCGTAATTGTGTTTGAAGATACTGTCAATCGTGCATGAATAAACAACGACCCAAATTTTGCTTAATTAAATGGGATGTATGTTAAACTTACTTTCTTGTTGCTACAATTTTTTCAAGCTTGTCAAGTTGGTGAGACATTTCAAAACAGGAACCAGACCTTCAATCTATGAAATAAGTGTCCAATAATGAATCATTTCATATAAAAAATATCCTGCATTCACTTTGAATTTTGGTCGAATATTCTGCTTAAATTGAACCTTCAACTTCTTCATTTGTCGGATAGGATGTCTTGGCACAAAAACAAATTGGAGGTTATGCACTTAGGTTGAAATGACGAAACCGTATACCGATGAATGAAAATGGAATTCATCGTTGACAATTTCCCAAACAGTGCTGAGATACTGTTGTATCCAAAAATAGTATTTGTTAAATTTTTGAAAAATGTCCCTTAGGTTGAAAAAATGTCTCTCAAATCAGCTCAGCTCAGCTCATATTGTCATAACCCCGTAGACGATCTTTCATGGCATGGTTGCGCATCGCCTAAATCCCATTCTGCCACTTGATGACGTCGTCCTTTTCCTTCTGCTTCTCCTCCAATTATCGCGAGTAGGATGCCGTTTCCTCTTCTCATATTCCAACCTGTTCTCTCACCCATCCGTTGGTTTTTCTCTGTGTCCAACTTATTCTGAGCACTCTTTTCCACAGTCACATCTCGAAAATCATTATCATACTCTCTTCCTTAAGGTCCTTAAGGTCCATCTTTCACAAACACAAAGGGCGACGCTCCAAACAAGGCTTTGGCAAGGCTTACTTTGAGCTCCATACTTAGCTCTTTTGACTTCCAAATTTCAACCAAATTTCTTGTTGATGACTTAGCCATTCCTATTCTTGCCTTGATGTCGGTAGCGCTGGATTCTTGCGAAGATATTTCCACTTTCTCAATCTTTTCTTGCTTTTGTATTGGTCTTGGTCATATGGAGTCCTATCTCTATTCATGCGTCGATCAAAACTGAAGCCATCAATTTGCACTCCTTTGGATCGCGCTAATTAGAGTGGTGTCATCTGCATACCTGATGTTCCATATGGATCTTCCACCAATGATCTTTCCTGATTTTTCAATAAATTTGCTCTCTGCTTTTCGCATAATTCGTTCGACGATGATATTAAAGAAGAATAAAGTTTTTATCTTCCAAACGAGAATCAAAAATAACATAAAAGAAATTGAGTGTCAAATCAAGAAATAACAAATCAAAAAACTCATGTACACTGTAAATCGCTGGATACGAAAATTACATATAAACATATACCAAAATCATATACAATTTGAAACTAACTTCTGATACGAGGTTCTGGTATGTCTACAGAGATCTGGTATGTTTTTCATACTACATCCCACTTACTTTAGTATGTGATTGGTATGTAACGACACGAACTTTGCTAACTGTGATTGGCTGTTTTACACTAAAATAAGAATTGTTGGCATGTTCTATATACGAGACCCGATGCAAATTCATCCTTATTCGCATGCCTTTGGTATGCATTTCGTATGTAGAGCTTTAAGTCACATAGCAAAAAATGTTTGTATTACATACTACTGTCAAATAACTTTTTTCGGTAATACCAGTCGTGAATAGTTTTTGTTTGATGGAGTGATATTTAACTAGATTGGATTTGTTTTGAATTTTATGCTCCACGAATTTGTCGTCGTTGCTACTTTTTTAGCACCATTAACAGAACGCTTAGGTAGCTGTATTTTATGAACTAATTTGAATAACATTAATTCACTCAAACGATATCTTTCATGCAACCATGTTGACTTATATATCTGAAACATAACTATTTTTGCGTTCATGAATTATAATGCGTTTTTATTTCGGATTGATAATATGCTTAATTTCAAAATTACATAATGCGTAATTGATGGTTGAATACTTATTGATTATTCATGAAATGTCTTAGACTTACGTGTATTAAAATCGAATTCTGTATTGAAATTGTGACTCTTGAATGTCATTACCTCACTACTTATAAAACAGTAGCAACATTAGTGTGATCTTTATTGACAAAGGGCCTGAAATCAACATGCTTTGGACATGATTGATGCTTTCTTTTAACATTGTGCTGGTATGAGTTTAGTATGCAAAGCATACGACATTTGAAATAACATACGAAAAGCATACAAATATCTACCGAGAGAATACAGAAATATACCAAAAAAATACTTTGGTATGCGTCCTTCGTATGTGATTAGTATTGAGCGATTTACAGTGTATTTGATTAATTAGCAATCGGCATACTTATGGAGCGCTGCACTTTATAGGACGTGATTCTAACATCAGCTGCTCAAGCGTGACCTAGTCAGAGTTGATCTTGAACACAACTTTAACCCCATCACTTCCGACGACGCAGAAACTTTCCTTCAACAACTTCCATTGCCTCCATAGGCATGCCAAAGTGATGACGCGGTCATCTGATCCCTTGAGTTTGAGGAAATGAAACTCGATTTCGCATTCTTGTGATCGACTTTGGGGGAAGTTGATGAAAAGCGCGAATTTCCACTACTACGCAACAATCTAATCTGACCGTGGTTGGAATCTCAGCATGAACGCATTTATCCGATCTAATGGCAATCAACATGAATACGAAGAAAATAGGGAGAACTTTACAGATTGATGATCAATGTCGTAACCCTTGTTAGATTTTGGAATCAAACGCATTAGCCCAAGATTTATGTCTTTGAACAACAAGCGCTAAATGCCAACTTCGACTTAAGACAAATTTTAAGCGAACTTTGCAACTGAGAGCTTCAGTAATGCAAGAGTTTCGGCGATGTGAGAGAAAGGAGATGTAAAAAATGCGACAGACTGCATTATCTTTTCCTCTTTTAGTATCTAATTCACCGTGCGAAATAATTGCAATTTCAATCCTATCTACCTCATGGATAACTTACTACTAGCAAAGTATCTATATTGTGGAAGTCTTTAAAATTGACAAAAAATTATAAAGGTAGGGTGTTCGGGTCCCAAGGGAATATTAAATGGTAGCGCTTCAAATTCAATGAGACAGTTGTGTGCCACTATTAACACCACTATGCATCTTATTTTAATACACAATATGAGCTTGAATAAACTCACCACTGTAGTCCCGCCAGAACTGAACTTCCACCACTTGTTGGGAGGGCTTGATGGATGTACTTGTTATCCCTTTAATGCCTAGCGTGGACTGTTGTCTACAATTAATACATTTGTGCCCAAAGAGCTCTATACCCCGTCTTCTTCTTTTTGGTGATCTAGAATATACTTCACTATTAAAATCAGATTCAGAACAAGTTTCTTGGCATGCAGTTCCACTTATGCGTCACCTTTACCATCATTTTTGGATGACCAATGACAAGATAGCAACAGAAATCTTGTTATTTTTTATGTTTTGATGAACAAATCAAGTGTTCCAAATCTTAAAGAATGATATAAGAATTATGTAAACTTGAAGAAGGAGTTCATATTTGCCTTTTGAAAATCACAGCAAAATCACAGCAGAAGTTCCTGTGGAATATAGTCCACACTAGGCAGATATGAGTACAGACGGACGATTAAGTAATCGATAATACAGCCTAATGCTTTGAGCATTGATATCTGCAGTACTAATTTACAGTATCATAGTTTACATAATAAGAATTATTACAACAAAATGTGATCATTTTGAGAAAGGACCATTTTCCTCCTCATTTTTTCAAGTATCTTCCTACCGAAACGATAATTATTGGGGAATTTTTTTCTCAGGCTGAACTACTATCCACACATCTAAATAATGTAGCTTACTTCAGAAATTTATGTTCTTTGTAGTTTTATACAAAACACTTCATTGTCCACTAATCACAGTCATGCTTGTAAAGTGCCATCGGTCCATTGTGTAGCCCCATGTTCTATCCGCAACCTGTGGAACACATACAATTTCTGCATGTATATCTCGATATGATTGTGCAGCAACATTAGTTAACATGAATCTGACGATAAAGAATGAATCGAATATTTAATTTTACCAACCATGCTGTTTCCTTTTATGTAAACCTAAATAGAAAACCCTTCGTCATGCCCATGGTTCCTTAGTAAAACTATTAGGGTCTATATACAATACGTCTACGCCTACATTTTTTAAATTTTTAACCGCATAAAAATGACACTTGACACTGACTGAGCAAATCGATCTATAAGCCATGCAACTCACCTAAATTATTAAGTGTCAAATTGTTCAAAGGGTGGAGGGATCACTCTTATCCATGAATATTTTATAATATATTGGCATGCGCATGTATATTACACATGCAGTACAAACATCTTGCACATGTACAATGTACCATGCGGTAAACCTGCGAAATGGTCCCATAAACACAATATACGGTACATGTAGTGTTTATGAACACATAACGCATTTGATTCGCATGATACATATTTCCCTTATTTCATCACTCAGTGAGCGTGTGCATTGACAGTATAGCACCAAGTCAATGGTTTAGATATATAGTTTAGCGAATTGTGTAATGTGCGCTGATTCAGATATTTGAAATATTTTTCAGCATCGCATTTTGATATTGATCGAAATTAGCGATGGAGAATGATGATTTTATAAAAAGGGAAACGCTGTTGTCAATCTCATTTCTCAGACAGCTAAAGAAGACATCAATTATCGCAAATGAAGCTTGTAGAGGAAATCAACTGTCAATCTTATGCAGATCAAAGTTGTTTCTCAAGTAATTCAATAAGCAGAATATTCTTGATGCCATCAATCATTTTTTATGCAAGTTGACAAACGCAGAATCTTGACAGATCACTAGCGGATAAAATTAACAAAAGGGGTAATTCTGTGTACGTGTAGCCTATTGTGTACTAGTCCACATGCATTCAGAGAGTTTAGTCGATGAGGTTGATTTATTTAAGTTTCAACCAATTGCTTTACTGCTTATTCGAATTGAATAACCTTTATTGCTTTGCCCACACCCCAAGACGGGCATTATTTGTGTACCGGTATTTCAGCATGATGATAAAGCCCGACAACATCCTCCCAGTTTATCCTTGATGCGAATATCACGTAAATGTGACGGCCAGATCCTATGAGAAAGTCTGTTAATTGAAGTACAACACGTTGACCTTGGCCTCTTTCCGGAACATCACCAACTGTCCCTGCGAAAGGCTGCAAATTGAGACAATATGTTTTGAATCATACAGAGCCCATGTTCAATAACGACCTGGCTTCTAAGTATAGAAAGATTGGCTGCTAGATCAGGCAATTTTCATAACATTCAGCCACTCAGTTTTTCAAGATAAGTTCTAGTTTCCTGATACTTCGTACAGTGAATATCACTATAGCCAGAAATGGATGCAATCAAATGAATTCATGCTGACTTTTTTTGACATATCCACTGCTTTTCAAAAATAGTTCGAAAATTAGAACATATGCTTAATATTTAATTCAAAACAAAAGCTTGCAAAATGGCATAAATTTGGTGTAGATTGTAAATTAATTAGTATAAATCAATTCTTATCTATTATTAATAAATACATTGGTATAAATTCTAATTATACCTCGATGATCAATGAATCATTATTTCTTAGAATATACCAATCTTCGCGATAATACACTCGCCGTCTCAGTGCTTCTATTCCCGGTTCCAGTACTATTCAACAATGTTCGAAAATCGTTTGGTATGAAAACATTGTTATGGTTGATAAAAACTACATACATCAATTTGCTATGAAGTGGAGTGAATTACACCCCATGGCAAACCATGTAATTTTTTTCTTGGTTAAAGTTAGTAAGGTTAGAATATGTCCGGCAGCCAGCACGAGTTTCTGCAGGGAACGAGGCCGAAAATGAGACTTTCACAGAATGATGTACACCTCATAGTCCGGCAGCCAGCACGAGTTTGTGCAGGGAACGAGGCCGACAATGAGCCTTTCACAGAATGATGTACACCTCATAGTCCGGCAGCCAGCACGAGTTTCTGCAGGGAACGAGGCCGACAATGAGACTTTCACAGAACGATGTACACCTCATAGTCCGGCAGCCAGCACGAGTTTCTGCAGGGAACGAGGCCGAGAATGAGACTTTCACAGAATGATGTACACCTCATAGTCCGGCAGCCAGCACGAGTTTCTGCAGGGAACGAGGCCGACAATGAGACTTTCACAGAATGATGTGCACCTCATAGTCCGGCAGCCAGCACGAGTTTCTGCAGGGAACGAGGCCGAAAATGAGACTTTCACAGAATGATGTACACCTCATAGTCCGGCAGCCAGCACGAGTTTGTGCAGGGAACGAGGCCGACAATGAGCCTTTCACAGAATGATGTACACCTCATAGTCCGGCAGCCAGCACGAGTTTCTGCAGGGAACGAGGCCGAGAATGAGACTTTTACAGAATGATGTGCACCTCATAGTCCGGCAGCCAGCACGAGTTTGTGCAGGGAACGAGGCCGACAATGAGACTTTCACAGAATGATGTACACCTCATAGTGCGGCAGCCAGCACGAGTTTGTGCAGGGAACGAGGCCGACAATGAGACTTTCACAGAATGATGTACACCTCATAGTCCGGCAGCCAGCACGAGTTTGAACAGCACGAGGCCGAGAATGAGACTTTCACAGAATGATGTACACCTCATAGTCCGGCAGCCAGCACGAGTTTGTGCAGGGAACGAGGCCGACAATGAGACTTTCACAGAATGATGTACACCTCATAGTCCGGCAGGCAGCACGAGTTTGTGCAGGGAACGGGGACGACAATGAGACTTTCACAGAATGATGTACACCTCATAGTCCGGCAGCCAGCACGAGTTTGTGCAGGGAACGAGGCCGAGAATGAGACTTTCACAGAATGATGTACATCTCATAGTCCGGCAGCCAGCACGAGTTTCTGCAGGGAACGAGACCGACAATGAGACTTTCACAGAATGATGTACACCTCATAGTCCGGCAGCCAGCACGAGTTTGTGCAGGGAACGAGGCCGACAATGAGACTTTCACAGAATGATGTACACCTCATAGTCCGGCAGCCAGCACGAGTTTGTGCAGGGAACGAGGCCGACAATGAGCCTTTCACAGAATGATGTACACCTCATAGTCCGGCAGCCAGCACGAGTTTCTGCAGGGAACGAGGCCGACAATGAGACTTTCACAGAACGATGTACACCTCATAGTCCGGCAGCCAGCACGAGTTTGTGCAGGGAACGAGGCCGAGAATGAGACTTTCACAGAATGATGTACACCTCATAGTCCGGCAGCCAGCACGAGTTTCTGCAGGGAACGAGGCCGACAATGAGACTTTCACAGAATGATGTACACCTCATAGTCCGGCAGCCAGCACGAGTTTGAACAGCACGAGGCCGAGAATGAGACTTTCACAGAATGATGTACACCTCATAGTCCGGCAGCCAGCACGAGTTTCTGCAGGGAACGAGGCCAAAAATGAGACTTTCACAGAATGATGTACACCTCATAGTCCGGCAGCCAGCACGAGTTTCTGCAGGGAACGAGGCCGACAATGAGACTTTCACAGAATGATGTACACCTCATAGTCCGGCAGCCAGCACGAGTTTCTGCAGGGAACGAGGCCGACAATGAGACTTTCACAGAATGATGTACACCTCATAGTCCGGCAGCCAGCACGAGTTTGTGCAGGGAACGAGGCCGACAATGAGACTTTCACAGAATGATGTACACCTCATAGTCCGGCAGCCAGCACGAGTTTCTGCAGGGAACGAGGCCGACAATGAGACTTTCACAGAATGATGTACATCTCATAGTCCGGCAGCAGCCAGCACGAGTTTCTGCAGGGAACGAGGCCGACAATGAGACTTTCACAGAATGATGTACACCTCATAGTCCGGCAGCCAGCACGAGTTTGTGCAGGGAACGAGGCCGACAATGAGACTTTCACAGAATGATGTACACCTCATAGTCCGGCAGGCAGCACGAGTTTGTGCAGGGAACGGGGACGACAATGAGACTTTCACAGAATGATGTACACCTCATAGTCCGGCAGCCAGCACGAGTTTGTGCAGGGAACGAGGCCGACAATGAGACTTTCACAGAATGATGTACATCTCATAGTCCGGCAGCAGCCAGCACGAGTTTGTGCAGGGAACGAGGCCGACAATGAGACTTTCACAGAATGATGTACACCTCATAGTCCGGCAGCCAGAACGAGTTTCTGCAGGGAACGAGGCCAAAAATGAGACTCACAGAATGATGTACACTCATAGTCCGGCAGCCAGCACAATCTTCTGCAGGGAACAAGGCCGAAAGTGAGACTTTCACAGAATGATGTACACCTCATAGTCCGGCAGCCAGCAAAATCTTCTGCAGGGAACAAGGCCGAAAGTGAGACTTTCACAGAATGATGTACACCTCATAGTCCGGCAGCCAGAACGAGTTTCTGCAGGGAACGGGGACGACAATGAGTCTTTCACAGAATGATGTACACCTCATAGTCCGGCAGCCAGCAAAATCTTCTGCAGGGAACAAGGCCGAAAGTGAGACTTTCACAGAATGATGTACACATCATAGTCCGGCAGCCAGAACGAGCTTCTGCAGGGAACGAGGCCGACAATGAGACTTTCACAGAATGATGTGCACCTCATAGTCCGGCAGCCAGCTCGAGTTTCTGCAGGAAACGAGGCCGACAATGAGACTTTCACAGAATGATGTACACATCATAGTCCGGCAGCCAGCACGAATTTTTGCAGGGAACGAGGCCAAAAATGAGACTCACAGAATGATGTACACTCATAGTCCGGCAGCCAGCACAATCTTCTGCAGGGAACAAGGCCGAAAGTGAGACTTTCACAGAATGATGTACACCTCATAGTCCGGCAGCCAGAACGAGTTTCTGCAGGGAACGGGGACGACAATGAGTCTTTTACAGAATGATGTACACCTCATAGTCCGGCAGCCAGAACGAGTTTGTGCAGGGAACGAGGCCGAAAATGAGACTTTCACAGAATGATGTACACTTCATAGTCCGGCAGCCAGAACGAGTTTCTGCAGGGAACGAGGCCGACAATGAGACTTTCACAGAATGATGTACAAAATTCGTAAATCGCAGAGAACGATTTTAATATTGAAAGTTCATTCAATACCTTCTTTTGATGTTATAGATGATTTATTGATCACCATCGATGTGATTGATGGGTAGTGATTGATTTACGCTGGGATACCAGTTCAAGTTTATGAAGTAATTTTTCCAAAGCAATTTTTTTAACACAAATTTAACACTAAAAATGTCATGGGATGCATTGTCTTCATCTTATAGATGACACAGATCGGCTTCAGGAATATGCTTCATGAATATCCTTGTCATTTAATGTGGGAATATATGCTGTTCATATTTATTGTAAAAGATCAAAGTTTTTATTGTGTCTTTCTCAAGCTATCGAAGTGCGGCAAGTCTTTTGGAATTTAGTGTATATATATATTGAAATAATTGAAGTGAAAACACATGGAATGCACAAGCGCTTTCTATATTCTTCAAGTGCAAAGTGAAGCAAAAAGCAAGATCATCATAATTTCAAATATACATTCATCATAGATATGGATGTTGCAAGGTAATTTACATAGTAGGACATGCACATGCATAGTAAATAGAAAAATACCTTTGTTATAGTTTATTATGCTAAAATACATCAACGATATCTAATTTATGTATTAGATTGAAACATAGATTTAAGTATAGAAGAACATATATGCGAACTAATATAAAATGCATCTCATATTAAAAGTGAATGAATTCATAAGAAACGTATAAAAGTGATTCATGAATTTAATTTTGGATGAAAGCGATCGATAAAATATTTTTCTTTACATTTACGTTCAATTTTGTTTTCAGAAAAAAGCTTGTAAAAAGGAAAGATTGACATGTTGCCCCTACCACACGTTTCCAGATGTTCACTTAATTTAATTTGTCTATAATTGGCATTCAAAATTTGTTGTTTGTGAACCCTTACTCTGGTTCTTAAGGATGTCCCAGTTTCTCCGATATAATAATTTTGACAACCGGGGCAGGTGATGACATATACAACATTACTGGTATCACAACTCATATTACAATTTACATGGAAAATGTGTCCATTAAATAAAATGTATAAGAAGATCCTTCTTGTAGGATGTTACAAGTACCACATCTCAAGTCATTGCATTTATTTACTTTATGTACTTGATCACTTTCAAATGTGGATTTACAAAGTATTCTTTTCAAATTTCGTGGTTGTCGTTTACTATTAATAAAAGTACAGTCTCAAAAATTTCTTTAGTTTTATCGTCATTTTTCAATATTGAATTCTCATGAGAAATAGCTGGTAAAATGTTCATGTTTCTAGGGTTGTATGTGTGTAAAAAAGGTATGACAGAATAAATATTATTTTTCTTGTCACTTGTAAGAAAAAGTGATGAACGGTCAATCTTTAAAGATTTTGAAATGCTATTATCAATTAATGAGTGAGGATAGCCCTGTTGTAATAAGAATTGCCTTAATTCGTCCAGGCGGTTCCTTCGATTGACATCATCACTACAGATCATGCATATACGTCTCGCAAGGTTGTAGGGGATCGCTCTTTTAACATGGCGGGGATGGTATTAGCTGTGGTGGACATTAGCTGTGGTGACGGTCATTTTAGTGCTATTCCTTTCTTTCAGTTGTCCCCGGACGCTAATCGCTTGGACAGTGAGTCCAAGGTGCTATGTTCATTAATTTATTTCATCCTTGCCTCAACGCTGTTTGATTTCTTTGATTTCTTGATTTAGATATGATATCTGAAATTTATGTACAATTTCGTTGAATAAATCAGTTGATTGCCTTGACAAGCCAGAAACGGCTGAAATCGATCGGCAGCTGATAAAAGTTGTTTTTTCTTTTGTAGCATTATTTACATATTTTATAGCATTTGTATTTTACTTTTTAACTATATATATATATATATATATATATATATATATATATATATATATATATATATATTCTTGCATGTTTCATTAAATATAATATCGCAATCAGTCTTGTTAATTTTCAAATAATGATTTTCCATAGTTCTAAAAAGTTTCTTTTCTTCATTTGTTAAAAAATTCAAAATTCATTTTGAAAGCCATTTAATTGGAATCATACCGGTCCTTCGGACTGTCATTTTGATTTCTTTTGGATTCCTTCTTGATTTTGAATAGAAATGGAGACATCACACGCATTAAACAAGAATTGGAAAGAAATTCTTGTTTGAAATTCACACACGAGAACGAATCTGAAAGTGGATTGAATTTCTTGAACGTATTTGTCTGTAAAGATGGATCTAGATTGACAACATCGGTTTTTCGAAAAGCCACAAATTCTGGCGAATGTCTGAATTACGATAGTTTCGGTCCAGAGACATACAAGCGGTCTGTAGTTTCATCTTATTTACATAGAGCTTATAGCCACTGCTCGAATTGGGCTTTATTTCATCAAGAAATATTGAGAATTACTCAAATACTTGTGAACAACGGATACCCACAGCGTTTGATAGAAGAAATGATCAAAGCTTTCCTCAAACGAAAGCAGAATCTCAATGCACCCATTGATGAGAGTGAGATCATATTTTATTACAAAAGCCAATGCACATCAAGCTCAGTTGTTGAAGAAAAACGCCTTCAAAAAATCATAGTAACAAATGTTGCCCCTACTCGCGAATCAAATAGAATCAAATTGCGAGTGTATTATAAAATGACGCGCCTACAACACGCACTCCAAAACATCAATCCTTTCAAATCAACTGTGCACCATGTTGTGTACCAATTTCATTGCCCTTCTGACGAATGTAATGACGTCAGCTACATTGGTTATACGACAAACACACTCACACATAGATGCTAGCAACATATGTCAAACGGTTCAATAAAAACACACCTAACAACACACCAAAATATAAAACCAGGTTACAAACTAATAGAATCCAACTCAAAAGTGATCGCAAATTACCCAGTGCAGAAAGATCTGGAAATCGCCGAGGCTCTGCTCATTAAAGAAAACCAACCTCTTCTCAAGTAACAACACTGTAAACCAGCACCTCCTAAAATCGAAGAAACCTGCATCCTAAAGCGCCGCACACTAGAATTTTAGGAGGTTGCGTGAAATAGAATGTTGACATACTGAAGAGAACAATAGCCCTAGTGCGCTAGCCTCCTAAAACGCTTTGCTTTAGGATTTTTTTATTAGTTACGAATAGTGTCTTGCTTTAGTGTGTGATTTAGGAGGTGCTGGTTTAGAGTGAAGACCAGCGTTTGACCCATCGCTTATTAGTAATGTAGCAAAATATTTCCATTTTTATGCATGAATTAGACTAATCATTTATATGTTCTTCCAATATTGACCATTTCTATTCCATTTTCGATATCATTCTCACAATTTTGTACATACATGGCTTATATTTCCTAGCTTTTTCCTTAATATCATCAATGTACATTCAGCAAATTCAATTACCCTGAAGATGGACTCCTTGACAGTCCGAAGGACCGGTATGATTCCAATTAAATGGCTTTCAAAATGTATTTTGAATTTTTTAACAAATGAAGAAAAGAAACTTTTTAGAACTATGGAAAATCATTATTTGAAAATTAACAAGACTGACATATTATGATATTATATTTAATGAAACATGCAAGAATAACGATTTGCTGCCCACATTCATAAGGTCAATATACTGATATATTGTTATTCGAAAGCTAATTCAGGTAAAGGTACCTGTATTTCTAAAAACAAAGCAATAAAGACAATAAGTTTTAAGAAATATGTAATTTGCATCAGATACAGATCTGCAGATCTTCATAAATCCATCACCTCCATCGATGCAAACTTTGATACTGTAGTTATGCGCAATGTTTCTTGTCTCAAGAATGAATTTCACGAGATGTTGAACATCCTTGCAGACAACAGCATATGTAAGCTTAACATCACAAAGATGGTTTGTAGCTTCCAGATGCTCTCGCAGATTATGTTCAATCAATCTACAGAGCTAATCACCTAAAAAACCGACCACCTGAACTCCGCTGAAATTCAATTGATTCTCATGCCTTGCACAACATTCGAGAATTTACATGCTCAGTTTTAAAATGAGCTATGATAGACTTGTATCCGTTATTGGATTTGCTGAGCAGTGCTCAAAATATGAAAATCGCTCAATTTACAAATCCCAAATTTTCAAACGGAAAACATGTGAGTATGATAATGAACAATGAAGGTAAAAAATCTGCAGTCGCTATGAGAGAACAAAGACATGCATCTGCTAATTGTCTTGTTTTGAACCTTCGTTCACCTTGCATGGGGTTTGTTTACTTTGCGGAGTTGAGATAAAATATTGAAGAAGTTTGAAAAAAGAACTATTGAACTTATATGAATATAACTTTCAGATTCGTACTCCTCACGACGCAAGGATTCTGAAGATACCAAACACTAACAGTTTTGAAGAAAAAAGTGAGAATATAACATTTCCAACCAAAAAGGTGATGATTTTGTGATAACTTCACGATGGCACTATTTTTTTATTAGTTCACCGATTTTGGTGATCAGCATGTCAATAGAGAGCTCAGAAAATACTCTTCTTCCCCATGCCTGATTCATTTGCATACTCACATGTTTTCCTTTTGAAAAATTGAGATTTGTAAATTTAGCGATTTCCATATTTTGAGAACTGTTCAGCAAATACAGCAGTGGATACAAGTCCATCATAGCCCATTTTGAAGCTGAGAATGCAATCCCTCGAATGATGTATGGCACGTTGTTGTGCGACACGATTAGAAGGCATGAGAGTTGATTGAATTTCCGTGAAGGTTAGGTGTTCCGTTTTTTATGATCAGTTCTGTATTTGTTGTTTTCCTCAATTCTTGACATGTTCAGTGTTTCGCCACTGCTCAAAAATCTAATCATGATTGCATCGTAGAAATAGTGGTGCATGAAACTTGAGCTCGACAGTCTCCTGATCTGCGACGAAACAACTTCAGAGATCTGCACTGTAAACCGTAGACCGACAATTATCCTACAAAATTACTGACAAAATCAACCGACGATGGTCACCTCCAATATCCTGCGATATCCGACGAATTTGTAGGTTCTCCACCGACATCAAAACGGATGCTTTGTATGCAAATTAACCAAACAAAAACTGTTGAATATTGATTGATTTTTTCGATTAGTGATTGCTTGACTTTTGGGCAATCTGTATTATTGTGTGGCAAAACAATGATTTATTTTGACATAATTTAATTAATTACCTACATTTTTGATAAAATTTAAGCTATAATTCATTGCTATTCATTTTGCCACTTTTTGTCAGTTATTGTAGGTGTTCAGTGGCAATCATCCTACAAGAACTAACAATGACCGACAAAAAAGATTTTGTAGGATAAATGTATCTCAATTGTCAGTCAACGGTTTACAGTGTGCCACCTTTCGGCGACGTCAAGAACACATCATCGTCTTGAGAGTGAGACTCATCAATATATGTATGCAGGCTCTGGCCAGATAATTTCTTGTTTGCATCAGCTGAAATCAGCAGTTGCAGAGCATTTGAAAGCACACCGGAACGACTGCAGCTGTGAGACTTTCCTATACCTAAAACAGACAAGCACATGATACACACTCTCAGGCTAGAAGGTCTGTTGGTAAGTGACTTATCCACTGTCGTCGGAGGTCTTCCTGGAAAGGGTCTCTTGCTCGGAAACTTGGAATTTGTGAATGCAAATGCAAATGCTTTGTCTTCAAATTTTACTGTGATCAAACAGATTCAGCTGCCGAGAAAATTTTCCTTTCTCATAATCGCATAACACCAGTTGGCATGTGCAGCACAAAACTGTGGGTGTCCTATGGTCTTCTGGGTCAAATCCGTGAAATGCGAATTCGGCTATATTCATCTCAAGAACCTGTCTGTGATTGATCTAGTCTCTTTTGTATTTGTGCATTTGGTGAAACAAGTAAGGCACACTCTCTACAGGCATTCATTGTGGCTATATGGATTCTTGCGATCAGTTTATTGTCTACAGATTGATCTTGGTCAAATGACGAGAGAACAGTTCTTATTCATCGCGAACTTTGCTGTGATCTGCATATTGGACATGATTGCAATAATGGTTCTGCTATCTGCAGATGTAACGCGACTGATATGATCTCAAGATCAAGAAGCACGCAATTAGTCAGAATGTTTCGATTCAGTTCTGATTGCAAGTTTAGAATTTCAGAGTCACAATCAATCAATATCAATCAATCAGAAGATGATTCTCAACGAAATGTTTTCAATACTTAATTAAGATTATGTGAACGCTTTGTGAGCCTACGTAAATACATCGAGAAAGTCTGTGAAGCTCAAGAGTAGAGTTGGCCTATACATGACAGATCAATCATTACAAATTGATCAGATTGATACTGGTGCCAACAATGCATGTCATGTAATTTTAAGTGTTAAATTCGTGTTCTGCGCAAAAAATTGCTTCGAAAAAATTACTTCATAAACTTGAACTGCTCTACCAGCGTAAATCAATCACCGCCAATCAATACATCGATGCTGATCAAAACATCATCTGTAACATGAAAAGAAGGTATTGAATGAACTTTTAATGATTAAAAACATTTTCTATACGAAAGATGTTAATCTAGTAAACTCGATTTATGAATTTTAAACGTTATCCTAACAAAAATCAATCACTACTAATCATTAACAATTACTACTAATCACTAACAAAACTCAATCAGATCGATCCGATCAATAAATTGAAGATATCTTTTGATGAGCTTGGTAAATCATTTTTAAACTTCGGATTCTGCGTAAAATTTTGGTTTAGAAGCAATTTTCAGTTTTAATAGACAATTCCTTTAAGGTTAAAGTGATTTTCGTAGCACCGTGAACGCAATAGAACTAAACATAAGGTCTGCAGCACCTCATTCACCTTCTCACAAAGTTTCATCAAAATCCATGCAATTCTATGTCCCACACAGCCTTCACAAGTTTGTAGATATGACCTACTCAGCGCCAATTTCTACTTCTCATAAACTTTGTGCACTGCTCATCTTATCCCGGATGAATATGTTCATTTCTACAAAAATTGTAGACGTTTTATAGATTTATTTTGAATATTTTGCGTGAAGAGATACGAGCAGTGATGCTTTTGAATCAATAATTTTTGAAGAATTTGCTATTGTTGTGATTAAAATAAATAGTAATTCATTCCTTAATAATTTGTTTTTTCTTTTGAGCGGATGTGTGAAAATCAAAAGAAATTTCAATGGAATCACATGTAGCTTATTATATTTTCAGGTTTTAAGCACGTTCTCTGAAATGATAACTTCTAGTACCATGGAAATTGATTGAGATCAGCCAACTGTCTCTCATGATCATGCAAAAAGCAGAAAACGTGAAAAATCAATAATTCAAAAAAATGAGTAAATTATATTACTGAAACCTTGAAAATACATCATCAAAAGCATAATATACACCGATAATGAATCAAAAGAAAGAAACATAATTAGAATCCTTCTTTGATGTTCAAAAGCGTTTTTCTCGTTTTTGGTTTTTGACGAGTTGCCTGGTTTTTGCATGACGCCCTCGATATTAACTCCCGCGCGGGAGATAGTCTTCTGTGCACGTCAAATAGAGCGATAGGATATCTACAATCTACGTGTATGCTAATGCACGGATACAAAGAAATAAATACGATTATATAAATTACTGGTATAACGTTAAAAGCATTCATTCCATGGAAAGGTTATCTTTATGCAATGATCAGCACAGTTTATACAGAAGATAGTATTAATCTGACTAATTCATGTCTATGTACCCTCTATGATACCAATGCCCTCTACTGTGCCATAATGTAGATTTCAAATAAAAATCATTAACCCCTTGAAAAGTCCCAGAAAGGGACACGCATCCGGTCTGGATGTTTTCTAGGTTTGGATTGTCTTCCTTTTTGGATTTCTTATATAAGCTATAATTACAGTAGGGAGCATTTTATTATGGACACAAATGAAAATACTAGATTTTCATACACAAAACCTTCTAACTTTTCTCTGTGCTCTGTCCTCATTTACTTAGAAATGATAATGTATGTAAAGGATTCGTCAGAAAAAAGATGCAAGCATAATTCATACACTTGTAACTGAATAAGAACATAACATGAGAAAATCGGCGGTTGAGATCATATTTTCCACACCTAAATAGAATAATTTATATATTGAGTTCCATCCTCAGTTGAAAAATGGAAACTGACCTGAATAGCTGCCATTTCATCCAATATCAGGAATCATCAGCAGGCCTAGTTCACATCTCTCAACATCGACACAATTTCCTATTTAAAGCTGCAGCCTTGCTCGGGTAAACTTGAGATTTGCAATTAGCAAGTTGGTGAAATTTTGACGGGCATTCATTGAATATCGCTTTTAGTTCTTTGCCGGTTGAGTTAGTTCGAGTAAAGGCTGACCGGTAACAACCCTGATATATTTGATCCTTCAGCAAGATAAAATCCAACGATTTTAAGTGATAAATTGAAAAAATCTGTTCGGCGCCCTACTTTTAAGAAGACGACGGTTTCAGAAAAATGTTCTCAGAAGCAAACTCATTCAATGTGTAATTTCGGGGTTCAGTAAAGAATCATTGCAGATATTCTTAGCTTTCGGGGAAAAATGTGTGATTTCGGTCTGCTTGTGACTCGTTGCGGAGAACAATAAGCCTTGTTACTCATCGGGGGTCACCGTGCTCATTTTTCAACTAATTGGAGTGTCGCAAGGCTTGAATACGAGGGATCGCTGTTAGTGATGTGCGGTTAGATATTTTTCCTAGCCGCAACCGACCGTACAGAAAACTTCCGTGGCCGTAACCAAACGCAACATTTAGATTTTTGACCGTAACTGACCATTTACCGCAGAGGTGCATGCTTATATATCCGCCTGCTAATTGTTTGAACGTATGGACTCTTTGAAGTAATACACTATATCAGTTACCTATACTGGTCATCGCAATAGACTACAACTTGCAGAATAGTCTCATGCATATGCTTCGGTTATCGACAAAGATACTGACAGCAGGCTACTAGGCATGGGCCAGTTTGGCTTACTTTACCTAAATAATATTATACAAAGCTCTATCTAAAAAGAAATCGTGGTTCCCTATCAGGACCGGGGGAAGTGGCCCCTATCAACTTTTTTTTATATCTCCTATAATATGTGAGATACAAGTTAAATTTTTTGACTTTTAGTGTTCATAGATGTTGAAGTTTCAGTACAAATTTGGGCAAAATTGACTTACTGCAAGGTGCTGTAGTGTATCACAATCTTGTCTTTCTAACGAATAAGTCATTGGAACGGGACATTTGAAAAGATAGAAAAATGCAATAATTCATGAAAAGACATTTTTCGACGTTCAAATTTCAAATTTCTATATATAGTACTAAAATTAACGTAGAATATTATACTTACAGCAACACCTAGATATGCCTCAATAAAAGTTTGCATAAATACTTTAGCCACAATGAACAATTTTTCAAAAAATGCATGGATTTATAAAAGTGAAAAATTTGAAAATACAAATTTTGGATTTAAATTTTTGGTATGAAGGTCTTCGAATCATGCTAAACATACACTGCCATTCGAAAGAGGAGACTCGAAATATGTCATAATCACGTTTTCAAATAGTTTAATCCATAGGAACACGAAAAATTTGAGCCTACGGCGCTTGTTATTAACTTTGATATTGTATGCGTACAAGCAATAGCCAATATTAGAGCTTGCAGCCAATTATGTAATACCGTATGTCATGCTATAGTCGTCTACTTGTTTACGCAGCCATTCAACAGACCTGCTGATTTTACGTAAAACAAATGCACAAGCCTAAGGTACGCATGATATATTTTTATGGTGTTTTTATGATTCTGACATTATCCAGATTTCATTAAATATCTTGTATTTATTGCTTTACCTTGCGACATCACTCAATTGTCACTCATTAAAAGTTCCAAAAGTGAAACAAATAAGAGCAAAATATGTTCCGATTGAAGATGCAACCGTGATAAACGTAAGCGTGGAACTTTTAACAGTGACGGGCCATTAACCGTGGTCAACCGTAACCACGGTTGTACACGCACAGTCGCCATTCTAAAGTAATGTAGATATCCTATCGCTTTATTTGACCTACGAAGCAGATTATTGTAGGTTATCGTATAATATTTACTCCAATGCGCTGGAAGGAGCGTAATGTATGCCAATTATGAGTACTCTTGTTCTGCTTTAGTTTAGACTAGATCAGCTAGCTGATCAATATTTTCACTATTGATTAGGCCAAATATCTATTCAAATGTTCTTGATAATCATAGACATATAAATCATAATTCTTCCTTGATCATCATAGCACGTCGGCAAATACAATTCTCTACGCAACTCATGCATGAGATTGCTTCATCATAGCATTCGAACTCGTTAGATTTGAGTGACTCTCACCCTCTGCCATTTAAGATATCTAAATCGTGGAATGCAATAAAGATGCGATCATGCACTAATTGCGTTTAAAACTATTCTCGTCTTCGATTCGTAACGTTTGCGATCTTTGCTTTTAATTACTTTACTTTTCATGGTAAACCTACAATAAAAATTCAAATTCACAAGGATCTTGGGGCTAAATGCAGGACTTTAGAAAGTGCCTTGAACAATTAAAATTTATCTACCGTAATAGTCATGTGGTTCCCCTTTCTGCCATGAAACTCAAATCCAACACTGGCACATGCAATCATGCGAAAAATCATCAAAGAGCAAACAGGATGCGAAATTCACCGGAAATTTGCAGATCGCGACAAACAGAAATATGCATATATCAAAATGTCACTCAAAAAACGGCAGATCGGTCATCAACTATTTTTTCTTTGGTCAAAGCACATTATTGACTGCATTCCCGATCTAGGCACTGTTTGATCCATCCTTCTTAATTTGTTCCATTTGAATTCTACTGCTGACGTTGGCCAGTCAGGAAAAGATTTTGAGCTTAGCGACTTTGTTATTTGTCTTCCAGTGAAATGAAACCGATTGGCTGACTCCATCCCTAGAAATCCTCTCAGTGTCGTAGGGAAAAAGAGCTGCTAGCATCTCTTTCTCACCATAAAACCTTCATTGCCGCATCTCCTGACAAGGAGACTGTTTGTCACTTCCCTTTACTCCCAAATTCTTCGTTTGCTGCGTCAGCGAAAGTGTTTCTCATTTATCTCACCAAGTTTCCTCACTGTCAGGAAATTTTCGACCATCAACAGGTAGACACTTTACACAAATGTCCATGACGCCTTCGGAAGAGTCAAGGGAGGTGTTCATATGGATTAAATCCTTGTTGACGAGTCTACAAGACAATGACGGCTGGAAAAATGGTAGTAGTACTGGTGTCAGATTTTCTACCATGTCCGTCTATACCATTCGGCCTCATCTACGTTCAATTTACACCTTATTCTTATTTCTCAATACTGCGGTTTTCGCCGCTGGACTAGCTCTCAATGTATTCCTCATTTTTCGAATAATTAAAAGACGACTTTACCATGACCACATCATGCTATATCTTACAAATGCGGCTGTGGCGGATATTATAACATTGTCTTTTGTACTTCCATATTCACTTTGTATATCTCTCTTCAAGACCTGGTTTCTCGGACAAGCTTTATGTTACACTGGACCTTGGATTCAGCATTTGCCCAATGTCATCTCTGTTCTCACCTATTTGTTGTTGGCCCTACATCGTTACCGACAGATCATGTGCCCCCTGAAAGAGCCGCTACCTATTTGGCTTTGTCTTCTAGCGATTTGGATAGTTGCAGTTTGCGTCAATTTACCAATCTCAATCTTTCATCGATACATAGACATCGAAGCATTTTGGGGTAGCCACGAGAACAGAGCTCCACTAAAAATACCACCAAGATTCTTTCGAGGAGTCAGCATGTGCGTTCAGTCAATCAAGCAATCTTTGAAAGACCTTTCAAGAGCCACGTTTATTATTTTGTTCGCGTTCCCATTTGTGGTAATTATTTTCCTGTACGTTCGTTCATCCACAGAACTTTCGGCGAGCCTAAATAGAAGGCTAGAATACGCGGAGTCATTGGAAGAAATGGAAGCGATTGCTCCTCTTGCCAATGCAGTGCGAGAAGGTTCTGACGTTGATGGAGATCAAGAGAATGACTACCGACGCAAATCCTCAACTCGTACCAAGTCACAAGCTCTGTCGACTTCAAATTTTCATGGCGTAGCCTTAGGAGGTAACCGCGGCTCCCAAGTGGAGGAGGAAGCCCAAAGCGATGCGTGTCCTCCTGTGTACACCAATGTTGAGACGTCAGCGCGGTTGACTCGTGAAAGGAACATTCAAAATTGTTTAATTCTTATAACATTTGTTTACATGATTGGATGGAGCCCGTTGAAAATCTTGGTCACGTCGAATCCGTTGTTAATACTGTACGATAATTCCAGTATTAACGTTCGCCAAGACGTAGAAAAAAAGCTAGACATTACTTACCTCGTGTTCATCTTTTTTACCCACTTGATAACCTTCTTAAATCCGGTCGTAATTATTAAACGCCTGCCTTATGGAACTGACACAACTGTGGAAAATCGCCTGATGAGACCGATGGACATGGAAATGAGGCCAGCCAATAATAGTGCGTCCACATCCACGGACGATCAACCACGTGCGTCCTTGCAGAAAAAAAGACAGTCAAATACAACCGTGTCCACGCATCGAAGCAGCATGGAGAAGAAGCGACCACGTTCAACTAATCATTCGAAAGCCAACGTGAATGAACACCAGAACAATCTTGACAATGCTTTTGGAGGTTTGGAGGTACTTTGAATGTTATGTAATTGATGCATGGAAACAACCGGTAATAGATTGTTGTTATACAGGTAGATGTTAGCACATAGTAAGTATATTAGGTACTTTATTAAATGAACTCGAGCTGAGTGCCAAATGTGAGATCTGCAAATTTCTACAGTTTACGAGAAGTTGACACGGAACTGGGTGATCACAATAGCAAGACAGAAGGAATGATAATATTTTACAAATCCTCCGTGTCATCTTGGACAGGCAATAGTTGTTAAATTAGCAATTCGACGGGTGAAAGATGCTTCGTCTTATTAAAAGAGTATTTTCTCAGGTGTTATCATATCACAAGCAACCTGCCACCGAAGGAGCAAAATATTAATTGATTTGAAAAGATGTAAATCGGTTCGCAAAATTTATTCAAGAAATGAAGCATAGATTTAGTGAATCATAAGATCATGCCGATGAAAATGGAATTAAAAACTTGAAATCTCAGCCAATGAGAACAATGAGATCTCAAGTTTTCCATGAAATTTCATTGATAAGCAGATTCATTTCCACTTAATTAAGAAACCAATCAGTAAATGTTATTCTTTTGATATCCATCTTGCTTCATATTACTTATACAGTGGTTTCTTGTCGCTAGAATATAAACACAGGAATAATTTGTGAAAATTTAGCTTCTTAAGAGGTGATCAAATATTTCTTTAGACCGAAGGAACGCAATCCTCGCAAAAACTGAATCTTTTGCGATAGAAATTTTTACTGTAGACTGAGTTCTTTTGAGTTGACACTACCTACTTACCATAAACTTACTCTATCGATGTCACCATGCGGCAGAATCAGAATCAAGCTAAAGATTCATCATTGAAGTAACTCATTTGAATAAGTCCACAGTTTGTCATCTAAAGCTTTGGGAAAAGGTTTGAACTAGTCTTTACGTCATTGATTTTTGCAATTAAACTGAACAGAGAATTCAAGTGACAGCTCTTCAAGATAATCGAATACAAAACAATACAAAAAAATAAAAGAAAATGATAAAGTCAAGTATTCATCGCTATATAAGCAACGCAGCTCATGGTCTTACTGGTGAGCATTATCAAAAATAATATGTAATGATGTATCATGAAATTTATTATAATATTGTATCATAATATAATTGTTATCATATAATATATATAAATATGTGCTAATTTTAATATATATATTTGTTAAGATGAAAATGCTTGCATTACAAGTAGACTGTAATGGCAATTGTGAATTCATTGCCTGAGTCATAAGATCTCTTTCTTTCCAATGCCACCATATTAAGGTTTTCTATTCAGTTTCTTAATGATGAATTCAGCAAAGCATCGATGCTTCAGATATCATTGTAATTTGAAAGTTTGAGTGTGGATTCAAGTGATATTTTTGACGCCATATCCAAGAAGATCTGTCTCAGTTCGTTGAGTATGAGAAAATACATAGCTATCGCTATTTTGGTCATGAAAGTATTCTGAAATCAACTTCGTTCATATTGGCCGAATTTATTCTAATATAGATATACACATTCTTTTTTCATTCTGAATACCCACAAATCATCAAAATATGACGTTAAACTTCTCTAAATTGATAATTTCCTACAAACTGATGCAACTACATAACTACAAAATTTTCCGCCACCCAACAAATCTGAATTGTCGCCTATTCTCCTTTTCTCACCGCATCATATATGACTGGAACCGCCTCCCCGACGATATTGTGAACAGTGAAACAGTTTAAACGAAAGCTTTTTATGTTTTATTGTAACTTCTAATTGTTCCCTTCTGAATGTATTTCCTGTGTTGCCTTGGTACTCATTGCACTTATTGGTGTAATAAATAAATAAATAAATAAACATATCAATATTTATTTAAGCAGATGTATTTTGTTGCATACTGTGAGGTCTGCATCAATTGAAGATATAGCCAGTTATGAGGATAGATTGTTGCAAATACATGAATATAATAGAACGATGTCCTCTATACCCAGGCCAACTGGCACTCTGCAATTTTTGTGACATGGGCATGAAGTAAATGAAATTATAAAAATGTGCAATCAGTTATGGAGATTGATAGTTTGACATTTATAGAATGCCAATAGATGAGCTTGAAGCTCAACTTTATATCCATTGGTTATGATTATATTTTACAATAAATCAACCTCAGCAGCATCGATCACATGCAACGTTTTGGTAGTCCTTGTAAATAAACTGACCACCGTGGCTGCACATTATCTTGCACTTCCTATTCCAAGTTCGAGGTCAGACTGTAGCGCCCATATCCTGCGGGTTGATGCTCATGCGTTTGATTTTGGCTAAAAAAGATGGCGGTAAAAATACATTAGAGTAATGGGGAGTTTCCACACTTGCTTGAAATCCTATGGCTTCTTATTTATCCTCCGTAATATTGTTGTCAACGTGTGAATTCTGCTAAAATAATTGGTGAAAGTATTTTTCTTGTTGATAAGGTTATGGATGACAATTCTTGAACTTATGACAAATCTTCAACTGAAATTGACAGAATCGAATTGTTCATTCTTTTTTAGCATAGTCGCTATAATTTGGGAAATATGAAGTGAAATTGTGCCTCAAGTTGAGCTTCGGAACATTAGCTTTCATATGACATGTCTCATATCTGTCCTACATGATTGGTGGGTCCGAGAACCGATTTAATATTGACTAAAGAAAGGTGGTACGATTTTTTATGAACAGCTTCTTCCTTGCAATAACTTGCCCCCTGTAACAGTTCGCAATGCTGCAGCGTCATTTAATCGAGTGACTGACCTTTTTCTGATATACGTTTCAATGATATTATTTTCAATTTCAAAAGTTCTTATGTGATTATCTTCGGCTTCAAAAATTAAAATGCATTGATATGGTTTGGTTTTGACATGACTCTGTAGTTCATAGCTCTTTCTACATGAAGGCTCAACAAGTAGTGAAAGTTTAATTTCTAGCCCTTATTTGAAGTCCATTTCTCTGCCAACAAGTTTGGATTCTGGATCGTCATAGGAAAGCATGAGATAGCATAATGCAAGTTCACGTTGCCGGGCTTTCCTGCAATTTTATAGTGCCAAAATTCACTCAATTTTACATGGCTGTAATACAAGTTATAATGAATGGTCAAGGTAAACAGTTCTTTTTCCGTCTTGATAAATAGCAATAACCTTCTGAATTAAGCCATGACATCAAAATTCTTGCATGATGCCAAACAGTACACTCAGATTATTGTAATTGGAGTCCTGAAAATGTGGATGTTACATTACAGTTCATAATGCGAACTTCCGAATGAGACAAGGCTGAGGGCCGTCATGACCAAAGTCATGCAGAACGTACATGTATTGCGGTTCAGTCATTTGAAGTCATCTGAGTGAACCAATAGCGATTCAACATTTCAATAATGGTACACAAACCTTCACGCAATGCACGCCACATGTACGTGGCACTTATTACTTGTACTTTTCATAATGTGAGATATCTACGTTTGTGTCATCCCAGTTTGTGATTGCTTTCAATTCTTACAAAGATACAGTTCATAGATATTCGAATCAAGGGGTCATAGAAGTTCAGTTTTTCATGTAAAGGAGCAAGTTATAAGGCTCAAATGACTTACATGTCAATGCAGTACATTCAAAATAGTAGAAATTAGTCTGTCACCAGTGAGTGGTTCCAGTGACACTTCATTTCATTCGTGTGTATCTTTTAGCTTGTCTCCGACATGTCGGAAGGTGCATCTACACAATGTGCTTATCTAAAGAAGAAGATTTCAAGAGAGTAGAACTCTTTGGTTGATATTCGATGAATTTTGATGGTACATTGCCTATAGTCGTATTCATAGAAATTATTTAAATTGTGCATATCTATTTTACTATATTTCCTGGTGAGAGCTTACAATCAAAAATCGGTTACAATTTGTGACTTTGAATATGAATGGGGTGGATTAGAAAGTTCACGCATGAAATATGTTGTAGGCCTACTATGAGTATCATATGATTCGCAGTAATTCAAAAGTTGAGGGGAGGAGATCCCCGCACGGGCTGTCTCTACGCGGCAGAGCTCGGTTTGGTATGAACTGGGCTTATCACAGTTCCTGATTCCGTGTAACCTTTGTCTTCAAGCGTCCACCCAGTGAGGGGGCATAAATGAAACATGTTTTTGTTTTGCTTGAATGAGCAAACCATATGGAACATGAAATCGACGATGAAAAGGGTGTGGCATTGAGTAATGATGCAAAGATGACATCATGTAACACATATGAAAAAATAAAGCAACTGAATCACTTAGAATGATGATTGTGGGTGCTTTGAAATATTGAGATTATATCACTAGTCCTTGTCAAGACAGTGAAATAGAAATGTGACTGTTCGTTTGCACTTATTGTTTGTTCCATTAGTGCCTGTGCTATGATTTTAATGTACGATGTCATATTTTTAAAGTAATCTAACATTGTAATATATTTGATATTGTACTATGTACTCATTGGTTGTGCCATTGATTTTGTAATAATTGTATCATATTATTTTTGATATCACGATTGAAATCCAGGAACACGCAATTACGTGAGAAATTTTACCCTGTCTGACGAGGCCCCTTCCCCCTTCAAAGTGTTTCATCGACGTTAGAACTTGATAAATCTAGAAATCTGGATATTTCTGGAAATGATATTATTTAAATCCTAGAAATTAGTGCTCATATTTATGGGTGCCATTTATTTCATCATAACTGCCAAACAACTACATCAGATTTGTTGAAAAATAGCTGATAAATATATTTGGAATACTAATTAATGCTAGTTCTACAATTGAAGGGATGCAAATTATTGAAATCTGAATGTGATTCAATAGGAAATACACTTAAGTGAATAGCCACTGAAATTATTTGCTTATTTCACTGCTTTTTAACAGCTTAAACAACAGCGCAACAGTGATAAGGCTAGTGTTTTTCTTAGAAGAAATTCACGATGCGGAGGGAGGATAGACATCTACAATATCTCTGGTTACATAATGATCGCAATGTAAAAATGAAATGAAGATTGACAGTATGAAGCCATTAGTGACAGCTAGACAATACAAAATAAATTGAAATGACAAAAATTGCTTCCTGGATCAAATGTTTTTTGTTATTTCAGTTAAATTTCAGGTATCGCTATCTCTTAATGCTGTAAATCTACATTTTGTCACTTCGTCATTGCTATAGATACCTATTGTCCTCCTTCCGTCCAAAATATATTGCTCACCTTGAAAGGCCTTGTCCCAAGAGGTGGCCTAATTTTCCTCTTCCATCTCGAGCTGTCTAATGCATCCACGGTTGAGGATCCAATGATCTTAATGTCCTCCATCACCGTGCGCTCCCTTGTCTTCTTTGGTCGCCCTCTGTTTCGTGGCCCTGGCAAAGGCATTCCCAACGCTAGCCGGGTCTGGTGTACGCGAGGTCTACGTACCACCTCAGTATGTACCACCGCATGATCCCATCAATTGAAGGAATTCTGAGTGCTCCGGGAATGTCTTCATTTCTTATCCTATCTCTTCTTGTTACACCGAGGATGCTTCGCAAGATGAGCATCTCTGTTGCGACGATCTTCTGGCGATTCTTCTCGTTGACTGCACAACACTCGCTTCCATACAGCATCACCGGTCGCACAATGGTTGTGCAGACCTTTGCTTGTCGGCATCCTCTTGCCACACAGCACCCTTGTTAGTCTTCTCCAGTTTCCCAATGCCGCTTTGATCTTTCTATTGACTTCCTTGTCGAAGGTGCTGTCTTTATCTAACACAAATCTCAAGTACTTGAAATGATCGATCTTCTCCACCTGTACTGATGGTAGAAGAATCGTTTCGTCATGCTCTTCAGTTGGCATGTATTCCGTCTCATGAACACTTAGTTTGAGTCCATTTCGCTCGATGGTGTGATTCCACTGGTTTAGCCTCCTCTCCAGAGATGGCTTCAAACTATCCGTAAGTGCAGCATCATCTGCGTATAACAGTTCTGACGGTGGACTTGATCTCTGCGCTTGCGAAATCTCGTCCATGACCAGGATAAACAGGAACAGACAGAAAGCTGCACCTTGGTGGAGTCCCAAACACACCTCGAACGCATCACTTAGACCTTGCTTGGATCTTTCCTTCGTTGTGGTCCCCGTATACATGTCTTGGATCACTTTCACAGATACCTCAGGGATATTGCGACGTCTCATACAATTCTAAAGGATCTCACTTGGAATTGAATCACATGCTTTTTCCAGGGGGATGAAAACCATGTGGAGCCGGGTGTTGCTTTCACGGTACTTCTCCATTGTGGTGCGTAGACAAACATAGTATCTGTTGTTCTCAGCTATATCAACCAACTTTCTGAGCCG
This sequence comes from Prostheceraeus crozeri, assembly GCA_907163375.1. Lineage (NCBI taxonomy): Eukaryota > Metazoa > Platyhelminthes > Polycladida > Euryleptidae > Prostheceraeus > Prostheceraeus crozeri. The sequence continues at coordinate 87,732 of CAJQUW010003634.1, forward strand.
CTTCTCAATTATCCTTTCCCAAACTTAAAGTTCACTTCAAATATTCACTGATTTGAACTGAGATGTCATCAGTCCTTTCATTGTGACGTCAACATGATAGGTAGCAGATGAAATCATGATGAAGATGTTCGAGTAATAATCAGCATAGAGATTAAATGTAGTTGTTCTTTATTTCAAACTTAGCCAAATGCTGTGAATGTCCAAAAAGACAGAGAACGTAAGAATACTTAGCTTGGATTGGAAGTAAACACTGCGAAGGACAACGTGTGCGCCCATCGGTCAGATAGGGTTAAATATTATTTAATTAGAATTTCAGTGAAATTTTGAATTTTGTCAGTCATTTTACGACGGTTGCGTCCGATGTGTGTCAAATGTCTTCTGTTTCATCTTAACTGTAATGAATTTCATGGGAACTGACAATGATTCACAAGGTGAAGTACTGTGTGCCTGTACAGCATTGTTGACAAAAAAATTCATTTTCTCGAAGAATGGTCTTCATTGAGATTTGTATTTTGTGACCGTAATAAACTATTGAATTGTAATAAACATCATTTTTACAATTTCGGAGACGAATGCATGTGATACGTGTGGACTTTTTCAAATTGTTAGTTAAAGCTTTGTTTTAGTGTCTAAAGTTGGTGGGGCGGTGACTAAAACATTCATTTCTAGCGAAAAAGACAACAAACAATCCAATCAATAACGAAAATTATCTCAGGCGCTGTGGTCTTGTGGTAGAGTGTTCGCTCTGCGTCCGAGAGACCTTGGTTCAAACCTTGGTGCAGTGGGCTTGTGGTAGAGTGTTCGCTCTGCGTCCGAGAGACCTTGGTTAAAACCTTGGTGCAGTGGGCTTGTGGTAGAGTGTTCGCTCTGCGTCCGGGAGACCTTGGTTCAAACCTTGGTGCAGTGGGCTTGTGGTAGAGTGTTCGCTCTGCGTCCGAGAGACCTTGGTTCAAACCTTGGTGCAGTGGGCTTGTGGTAGAGTGTTCGCTCTGCGTCCGAGAGACCTTGGTTCAAACCTTGGTGCAGTGGGCTTGTGGTAGAGTGTTCGCTCTGCGTCCGGGAGACCTTGGTTCAAACCTTGGTGCAGTGGCCTTAAGGTAGAGTATTTGCTCTGCGTCCGAGAGACCTTGGTTCAAACCTTGGTGCAGTGGGCTTGTGGTAGAGTGTTCGCTCTGCGTCCGAGAGACCTTGGTTCAAACCTTGGTGCAGTGGGCTTGTGGTAGAGTGTTCGCTCTGCGTCCGGGAGACCTTGGTTCAAACCTTGGTGCAGTGGGCTTGTGGTAGAGTGTTCGCTCTGCGTCCGAGAGACCTTGGTTCAAACCTTGGTCGGGTCAAACCTAAGACTTTTAAAATAGGCACACTCCGCATTCTTGTAAAACACTCAGCACTGGAAGAACGAGATGGGGATAAATAACAACTCTGCCATGTGCAGGAAAAGCTCCGTACCTAATGTGCTTCCTGGTATAAACAATGCTCACTTGCTAGTGGTCTCCGTGGCGCAATAGTTAAGTGAGTGGCCACACGAAATTCCTTTTTCATGAATTCTTACAAAATTCAGTAACTAAAGCAATTCAAGTTATTTATGGACCGTTAAGAACAAATTACACTTGGCCCCGGAAATGTCATTGGGAGTCGGCAGGAAGGAAAGGAGCAGTGACGCTAGACCATTAAAAATCACATTTACAACGATTTTTCTGCAGTCACCTCAAGGCGATTCCGCGAGCGTTCAAAGTCATTTTACCAGAGCCGTAGAGTGCATTTCTTTTGGTGTTTCTAGGACTAAATCGTCCCCAAAATTACTTAACAAAGCAATCGGCGTATACTCTTTCCTTCGACGGTTCTATCCGTTTCTATCAACTGTGCCACATCTTGTTATTACAAAAAATGAATTTTGCAGTACACTTTATGGGGAATCGGAGCAGTGCTTTCAGGTACTAGTCGAACACTTGCGGAAGTGCCCGCAGGTGATCGGGGCTCAAGAGGTTAAGCCATGCTGAATACAACTCAATTAGTAACTTTTGAAAATACAAGTGAATTTTGTACTGTCTGCCACGATCTTATCGTGAAGAAATAAACAAGAACAACTGCTCATTCAGATCAATAATTGCACCAAAATTACATTGTGAGGCATGATAAACCGTCCATTTTTTGCATTGGGATCCATTTTTTGTATAACTGCCAGCACTTATCATGGATTAGCACTTAATGTGGCATACCAATTACACAGATGGTCCATAAATAATTTGAATTTGTTAAGTTGCTAAATTGTGTAAGAAATTATGAAAAATGCTTCATTTTCAAAGCGTATTTTATAAAAAATGTCAAACAAATTTTGATATTCTGATGGGCCAATTATGACAAAATCTGCACTCATTATTACAAAAAAGTAGAGGCTAGAAGTCACAGAAATTCGAGTGCTAGCCAATATACATGTAATTCTTGAGCATTATCAACAATATAGATAGGTGTTCAGAAAGGGCAAAATAGGGTTAAAGGTCATACATGTACAGTTGTCATTTTATAATGTCTGAATTCGTCATATCCTGCGATCATGTAAGGGATTACTCATTCGGCTAACCAGACTTTATATATTCATATGCATCTCATAATCACGAATATCCGACTTTTCATTCTGCCTCACGTAGAAAATAAGAATGGAAAACAACCCCTTGATGATGGTCAATTCAGTTACACAGTTCAGCGGCCATCAATAGGTAAACAATGCAACATCATAAGAGGATTTAAGCTATGTTAGGCTTGCACTAGTTGTAGAATCTTGACCTGCGGCGCAGTATTGCAAGCTATTTGATCAAACTAATTTCATTTTGAAAGAGATGTGATAACAATCGCGAATTATTGCAAATCAGCGGTACATAGCCAATGTCAGCTACAAGAAGCCACCAATTTTAAGTTATACCTACACATTGTGAGTAATTTATCTATGGTACAATGTAGGAATACCATAGGAGATTTCAAGGTAAGTAATGTACACATCAAAGGCCGCGCGGAAGACGATTTGTTCATTACTTACCAAGAAATCTTATGTGGTATTTCCATTGTCTACTTACATACACTGTAAATCACATACGAAGGATGCATACCAAAATAGTTTCTTGGTATATTTCTGTATACATTTGGTATATGTTTGTATGCTTTTCGTATGTTATTTCAAATGTGGTATGCTTTACATACTAAAGCCATACCAGCACAATGTTAAAAGAAAGCATCAATCATGTCCAAAGTATGTTGATTTAAGGCCTTTTAGCAATAAAGATCACACTAATGTTTCTACTGTTCTGTAAGTAGTTAGATAATGACATTCAAGAGTCATACTTTGAATACTGAATTCGATTTTGATACACGTAAGTATAAGGCATTTCATGAATGATCAATAAGTATTCAATCATCAACAATTATGCATTATGTAATTTTGAAATGAGGCATATTATCAATCCGAAATAAAAACACATTATAATTCATGAACGCAAAAATAGTTATCTTTGAGATATATAAGTCTACATTATTGCACGAAAGATATCGTTTGAATGAACTGATGTTTATCGACTTGGCTCATAAAGAAGAGTTAGGTAAACGTCCTGTTAATGTTGCTTGACAAGTAGCATCGACGCATTGCTCGTGGAGCATAAAATTCACAATAAATCTAATCTAGTTGAACATCACTCTATGAATCAAAAAATATTCGCGACTGGTGTTACTGAAAAAAGTTATTTGACAGTAGTATGTAATTGATATATTTTTTTGCTATGTGACTTACGGGTGCATATACCAAATACATACCAAAGGCACACGAATAAGGATGAATTTACATCGGGTCTCGTATATAAAACATACCAACAACTCATATTTCAGTGAAAAACAGCCGATCACAGATAGAGTAATTCGTATCGCTACATACCAATCACATACGAAAGTAAGTGAGATTTGGTATGAAAAATATACCAGATCTCTGTAAACATACGAGAATCTCGTATCAGATGTTAGTTTCAAATTGTATGTAATTTTCGTATCCACATATCGTGTACACCTACATCTCTCCATACACTTCCTGTAACAGAATATTCTTCTGCAATTCAGAAGTCAGGCGCTTGCGCGACCTCAGATGTCCTACGTTATTGCTCTCAAAAATCTATGTTAATGTCATGTTGTTATGGCAACACGTGTACACGGTGTAATATTTTATCAATGTGCAGTTCCTCCGAGTCCTTTAACATCACTTGATGGTGGATTCCTGCGGTCTGAACTCTCTTTCATCTATGTGGCAATTACCAGAATCTTTGGAAATCAGCAATTTTCTACATTACTGGTCAGATTGAGTACTTTTCAATAACTAGAACATCATCTAAGCTGAAATGAGCTTCCAATTGATGTATCAGTCATATTAACAAATGCAGAAGATTAAAATGTAAAATACTGGAATTCATAACATGTCACTGACAAATTGCAAGTAATATGAACAACTTACCTTTCCTAAGATTATGGAGCGAATTGTTGCGAGCTAAATTTCTTGGGTGCTGTGTTGCTTTAAAAAGCACAAAAATGCGTTTGCAGAAGCATTTGTACTTTGCATGTGCAGCCTACTTTGTATCTGCATCTAAATTTACATAATGTCAAAAATCATGCACTTGTTGATGACAACGCACCTTTCATCTGCGGCAATTGATCGTCTTCACTAAAACTTCCTCTATCTAATAAGAAATGCTATCCCTCCGCTAAAGTGGTTGAAAAAGCGCAAGATGAATACGTGAAGATCAAAGCAAGGATGAACCGCAGAAGATAATTCTGACTCCAACCAGCAAGGAAGAAAGCAGCGCTACTGACTCAGGGGTGCACGCCAACGCGAATAACTTAATTTGTGTTAGAGCAGTTAATATGGAAAACAATCGTTTACACGACGGGAATCCTTCCCGATGTAATCATCTTTAAACAGCTACAGTTTTAAGTCACAAGTTTTCCATATCATCCACTTTTTGATACGTTACACGGGTATGCGTAGACCATAAAAGATGGCACACGAAAAAGCTTAATGAGTGAGTAAAATGTTCTTGTTATTCTTAATACTCTACTGGAATAGGAAAATAAGCCATGATCGCTTGCGGATTGCTGTAAATTCCTTCAAAACGCTTCGATCGCCGCGATTTAATTTAATTCGAACACGCAAGACCATTGCCCACACGCTTTCTTGATTGTATGTGAATGCTTCAGATTTTTTGCTAGGGAGTTGACTGGCGTGATAAAATTTGCTGACACAATTCATCGATTTCTGTAAAGACACCGACATGTATCTGGCAATATTATGCTAGAAATACAACACTGACGTCCAAGGCTGACTGTCTGTAGCACAGAGATAAAGTTCCTTGTCAGCGTGCGAGGGTCTAGAGGTGATTTCCGCAGTAGTGATTGTCACGGCCGGAACTATGTCTCAAGGGGCAAGAAGATCATTTTTACATTGAACGTCATGGAAGTTCTAGCCACATTTCTGACGAACCATAAGATTGAAACCGCATTAAACGTACAAAGCAGGGATGAGGAAAACTGGTAACTTACATCATAGATCATTATAGGCTTACCTGAATCTATCTTTAGGGATCATTGCTGTATCAGTTATCAATCATTTTCGATGAAAGTTGATCAAATGTCGCTTTAAGTTGGATGCATGCGACTCGTCTCTCCCATCTTGTTGATGTCTGCTTCACACGGTTTTTCTCCAGTCTCTACCAAGCAGGAAAATCCCCATACTTCTAAAAAAAATATGAGTACACTTTCGATTTTAATATGCGCTTTGGAGGAGCCATCACACACGATTAGCGTGAGGCTAAGAGGATAATGTTCTCAAATAAACTAGTATTTCATTTTTGTCTCTGATGTGACCTTTGGTGCGTAGGTGTGATCGAGGCTAGGAAGGCTTGTCTTCTCTACTAAATCACCGCGTGAAAAGACAATCATTTTATCACTATCACGGTTCATTCCCTCAAGTATTACAAGCTTTGCATACAGCAGTATCTCTGTACTTTTGTTTGACGGAGAAAGTTGACATCAAGACAGTGACAGCTATGCACGAGGATAATTTGCTTGTATTACATTAATTCCGACTCCGACTCCAGGAAAAATGATAGGACTCCGGGATTCCGAATCCGCATCCCTGGTACCAAGTCAGTAAATTGAGATCGTGAAAAGTCGAACGGAGTGAATAATAGTTCAATTTGATGATAGGTTATCATCAGTTGACAGGCCCGCCTGCAATATGACAGTTGACGTTCGTGTGTTCGCTGATGCAAGCTACCTCTGCAACGCGCGCGCTTGACCAATCACACAAACCAAAGAGAGTCGAATCTCTATTGTCCGCTCTAGAACACAGAATTAGACAGGTCGTCTCTTCTTCCATTTGACTAGAAGGGAAGCATTGGAACATGTAACGTAAATGAAATGGAACAACCTCCTGACTAAATACCATAGCAATCGAACAATGAGCAGCCAGTTCAACATTAAACACGCCAAATTGTGCGAAGCTTCAGTGACTGCTATCAACCGGATCACACAGCAAAGAGACACAGACGATGTCAAGTTCGACAGAGAAGTTTGTGAACGTTTTTTCGTGCGCCTGCTAACTTTTTTTAAAATGATCGTAGGGCCCAATATTATCGAGAAAACTTTTGCGCAATGACCTGAATTCTTCGAATCTGAAGGAATCGTGGCGATCGGAGCATTTTGGGTGAATTGACAGAAATCCACAAGCAACGCACGAGTATTTTTCCTATCTCTGTAAGGCATTAAATATTTCTTTCTGCATTTAGTAAGTTCCTGCATGTGCCATCTGTTTGAATCAGTTTGCACTTCTGGCAAAGTGATACGATTAAACAATCTAATTCTGTATTCATGACTAACCCACACACATGCCCACACGCATGACAATCTATCTCTGTGGTTGGTGACATAATTATTGTTTAAAAACAGACAAGTGTGTGTCATTTCTTTAGGCAAACGAAATACGACTCATTCCTTCTTGAAAACAAAGACTGAACAAGGCGGCTGTCCAATTATGTCCCCCATTCTATCGATCCACTCTGATGTTGATACAAATGTCGCAATCACGTGTCAAGATTGTCGTATGTTGAAAATGAAATTATCTTTTGCCGATCTTAGCGTGTACATGACATTCGATATAAGAGCATGAACAGGAATATAAGAATATCAGAAGAGTTCGAAACACGTTTTCGTGTTTTCTATCGAAAAACACGCAAAGTAGATAGAAATGAATAAGATGACTGATGACAAGTCGAATTCAGATATTTACAAAATGACAGTGAAGTCGAGGTGAGATTAAGTAATTATGATAATGAAATATCAGAGGATGATCAAACTGATGGCCTACAGGGAGATGAAAAGTTTGAGAAGCTGTGCAATAGATTTTGAGGAAGTTTTCAGTGACTGTATAAAGGTTTCTTGAATCGCTGAATGTTAACCTTTTCCTAAAACAGTTCCTCGTCTGACGGTGACAGCCAACTCAATTTCGAGAAGAAATTAGTTTCAGATAGAAGTTGGAGAAGTGAGATCCTAATCCTATCAACCAAAAGCTGCGTCGTCATCAAAGTGATCCCCAAAGCCGATATTGAATTAAGAATCGAATTACTCTCTAAAAGTCTCATACAAACTCCGTCAAAACATTGCTTCATCATCTCTCAAATTTATCAGGAACATCCTCCAACAATCTGAGCAATCATTAGACTGGAGGGCAGATGATGTCCTTCAATGAAGAAAATTTTATGAAGATCAGCGTCCCATTACAGTCAGAAGAGAACAGTAGTGTCATTTATTTACTTTCTTCCCAACGCATTGCAGTGTGGCAAATTCATTGTTGATCATGTCATGGTAAAATTGTAGGAATATTAATTTCAGTAGCAGTGACATTGCTTCGTTCTCATTTGGTGAACTTATCATAGAAAACAGACTGCATGAATTCAGATGAAATTCAATCCATTCTCATGCCTTCTGATCGTCTCGCACATCACCGAGTCATACAGCATTCAGAACTCAAAACGAATGGAACTCATCCGTAAAAGATGCCAGCGGATAATTTGTAACTTTGAATGCAAGTGCAGTATCTTGCCTACTCTAAAGGACAGACGTCAGAACCTCGCAATGAAGACTTTTCACCAGATGTTGAATCAGTGTCATCAGCTTCATGATATAGTACCGAAACCTCTACCGAACTCGAAACATCTAGCTGTTCCTTATTGTTTTACTGTCCGGCGTTCATCGACATTTATACCATACTGTACATCGATTTGTAACAGCATAATGTTCTGAAACACATCTGACAATTTCTGTTGTTATCATTATTTTCTCTTTATGACTTTCATTCATATGATCTTTCCTTAAAACCATGATTTGTAACTCTATCTCAGTCTACACTCTCTGTATTGTTTACTATTGCGAAGAAAATAAACGCATATATATATATATATATTCGAGAGTTTTCATTCTCAGCTCTAAAGTGAGCTGTGATAGACTTGCATCCGTTATTGTATTTGCTGAGCAGTAGTCAAAATATGAAAATCACTCAATTTAGAGATCTCATTTTTTTCAATACGAACGAATGCATGTGAGCATGATAATTAATGAAGCACGGAGAGATCCAGCATTTTCTGAGCTCTCTTTTGACATATTGATAATCAAAATCGGTGACCTAATAAATTCTTCAACATTTTTCCTCATTTCCGCAAAAGTACACAAACATACAAAGTAAACAATCTGCAGTCACCATAGGACAACAAAGACACACCTTTGCTAATTGTTTTGTTTTGGAGCTTCGTTCTCCCTAAATGGTATTTTTGTACTTTTGATTGTGAAGATAAAAATGATCTCCCGTCGTTTGGTAAACTGTGTGAATCTCGGCAGCATTTTCAACATCATCATTCATAGGTATTCCAGCCTCCTAGACATTCAATAGTTGTTACTGGTACTAAAAGAAACCGCCTTGATTCAGCACAGAAGTTGGCTGTTAAATAAGACGTTAACACAAGAAAGTTTAGGATAAAGAACATAACATCTTTGGCAATGTTTTTGGCTCAAATATGTTTTTATTTGTACTTCAAATGATTTCAATCGGCTTTTAAGATTCATCTTGCAAATTGATGAGTTTTGGCTATTATGGCAATGTAGTTACCATTGGTCCTAAGACAGACTTGCTTGTCATTAATTGCTGATTCACCCAACATCGTTGATTACATCACATAGTAGGCCTACACATCAATCTCGACACAATTAATGTCTGTTGCATTTTCAAGATCTTTTGTCAAAAGGACAAAACAATCTTCTAAAGTATCCTAGAGTATTAAAACAGTCTTGTCAGTGTGATGTGTGCATGTACACTGTAAATCGCTCAATACCAATCACATAAGAAGGATGCATACCAAAGTATTTGTTTGGTATATTTCTGTACTCTCTTGGTATATATTTGTATGCTTTTCGTATGTTATTTCAAATGTAGTATGCTTTACATACTAAAGCCATTAACAATGCTAAAAGAAAGCATCAATCATGTCCAAAGTATGTTGATTTAAGGCCTTTTGTAAATATCGATCACACTGTTACTACTGTTTTGTGAGTAGTGAGATAATGGCATTCAAGAGTCAAGCTTACAATACTGAATTCGATTTTAATGCATGTAAGTGTAGGCATTTCATAAATGATCAATAAGTATTCAACCATCAACAATTATGCATTATGTAATTTTGAAATTAATCATATTATCAATCCGAATAAAAAACACATTATAATTCATGAACGCAAAAATAGTTATGTTTGAGACATATAAGTCAACATGAGTCAAATATATGAGACAATATAAGTCAAATTATCGTCTGAGTGAATAGATGTTTATCACCTTGGTTCATAAAGTAGAACTAAGTAATCGTCCTGTTACTGTTGCTAGACAGATAGCAGCGACGTCATAGTCGTGGAGCATGAAATTCACAATAAATGTAATCTAGTTAAATATCACTCAGTCAAGCAAAAATTATTCACGACTGGTATTATCGAAAAAAGTTATTTGACAGTAGTATGTAATGCATATATATTTTTTTGCTATGTGACTTAAAGCTGCACATACGAAACACATACGGATGAAGATGAATTTGCATCGGATCTCGTATGCAAAACATACCAACAACTCGTATTTCATTGCAAAACAGCCAATCACAGATGGAATAGTTCGTATCGCTACATACCAATGACATACGAAAGCTAGTGAGATTTCGTATGAAAAACATACCAGATATCTGTAAGCATGCGAGAATCTCGTATCAGATGTTAGTTTCAAATTGTATTTGATTTTGGTATATGTTTGTATGTAATTTTCATATCCAGCGATTTACAGTGTACCTATGTCCATAATTCATCTACGGATAGTTTTCGACATCACTAGCGCTATTTCATTTATCAGAACGACTTTTGAGGCTACTTTTAATCACTTAATAGGTTTTTCAATAGAATTGAAGTGATGTCATGTGCTGGAATAGAAAGTAACAAAAAATACAAAGGCAAAACGTAGACATCTTGTTGTTTTTAAACTAAGCGGCGTACATGTTCAGCATGAGGAAAATATTTCAGTCTGCAGCTGTTACGTTAAATGCAGTTAAAGGGGCGACCTATACAATTTGAACATGTAATGCGTCATGATCAAGAATATATTCAGTCACATCAGGAAGATAAATAGAAATTTATCTATATTACGAGTGTCTAGTTTCCACACGCAATTGTTCAAGGCTATCTACGACAGAAATCAATAAGCAAAATATGACTGCTGCATTGCTGTCTGAAGAAATTGCGAGGTCTCCTACGCGCACTTAGATTGCTTAGTCAGACTATTGCGCTGTTGATTGTTCAGGGATACTTATTGTCTATATTTGACTTAGGTCTACCTTTTCTTGTTGATGGGCATCAGATTCCTAAAAATATAGCTTGCAATGGGTGTGTGCAGAGGATATGTCTACTCCCATAGATCTTTACAGAAGAACAGGTAAATAAATATTGAAATGATGCCTGTATTTAAACAAATGGAATTACAAAATAGCGACAATGGAAGCGTAGAAATTATATCGGCTTTCATGATCCCTTGTGGTGTCGTGATTACAAAACAACGTATCATAAAGGATGTTATCACATGGTATTTTATTTCTCCTTCGCAATCAAAGCACTGCGTTGTAGACAATCATTGTATTTACAAAAGAGAAAGTTTGTTTGCTCATGATAATGTGCATGCTATAAATACGATGTGGGCGTAGACGATGAACCAGACAAAACGAGGATCGGAGTTGCTAATATTAGTAGCAACAAGTCGATCCCTTGTGAACTACAACTCATGCTTTGATGAGCGTCTAAATTAGTAGATGTCTATGAGGCAGCATGATGTTCATCCTGATCTGCCACCCGCTATCCATGTACATTGGACGAATCGAGGTGAATGCATTCAACATACCAGACACTTGCCACAACCTAAATACGAGGAAACTGTTGTTTTCTTCAACCATCGCTGGGGTGCTTGACAAGCGCGCAGTATATATATATATATATTCAGTGTTTCTCAAAGTCTTCATAAAAATCCTCCCCTAGGCCTTCAGATTTTCTCACATCCTCCCCATCACAAAAATTAAAAAAAACTACGACTTTTTATCATAAAGTTCATGACATAAACCATAACACTACGTATAAATCCATTTGATCCATCATCATACAATTAAGAAAACCAGAACAACAAACCAAAATAGTTAATTATCTTAACCATAATTAACCATTATGGTTAATTATTAATTTTATTAATTAATTATAATTAATTAATTATAATTATTATTAACCATAATAAGTTAAACCATCGCCCACTGAGGTGTTTGACAAGCGCGCCCTGTTATCATTGTATTGATATTCAAGGTCACTGTGAAGGTCAAAATTCAAAAGATGATTATTTCACTATAGTTACTATTTCTTGTTCTATCTTAGAAATCATTTGACCAAATTCAAAAGAAAATACATCAAATGTGAGCTCTCATGATGACGAGTGAGAATGTCATGATAAAAAGATACAAGAAGTAAAACGTTGAAATTAGAAATACCAATAAATATTAGTAAATTTCTATTTTGTAATCCGGTTCAATTACGAAAATTTTAAATTTTAAATTCAAAACGTCGAAGTCTGAATAGAATCCACAAGGGAACAGTTGTCAAACACTTGCAACAGTTGCAGATTCTTGTCGCAAGGCGATTTATTGCAAGTTATTTTGTCAGAATGCTTTTATATGTAAAGAAAAACGGTACAAAGTACAATGAAAAGTTGTCAACACCTTCTTATTGTCAATCACTGGAAGCCGACGTCGTTCAAATACATGTACATGTAGGCTACAATGCGGGTCGCAAACTTATAAGTGCACACACCTATTCAGATGGTTACATCCTTTATACACTTCTTTCAATTCAGAAGCACTTCGATCTTTCATATATACTTATATATTCAGCTATCTTTTCATAGTGCGCGTTACTGTATGATGATGATGATGATGATGAATGCTACCCTCAAAACTTCAACCGTGAATAACCGCAATCCATGTCAAAAATTGTGGTTCTAAACTCAGTACTTTTCACCTGATAAGAGAATACATAGAACATTGAACTTTTTACAATCTGCATCCATTGGATTAACTTTCTTTGATCCTGTCTCACATGAAGAGGAACTAACAAGAACTCGACAGACGTGCAGATTCGTAGTAGGACTATGAGGTGTACATCATTCTATGAAAGTCTCATTTTCGGCCTAGTTTCCTGCAGAAACTCGTACTGGCTGCCGGACTATGAGGTGTACATCATTCTGTGAAAGTCTCATTGGCGGCCTCGTTCCCTGCAGAAACTCGTGCTGGCTGCCGGACTATGAGGTGTACATCATTCTGTGAAAGTCTCATTGTCGGCCTCGCTCCCTGCAGAAACTCGTGCTGGCTGTCGTACTATGAGGTGTACATCATCCTGTGAAAGTCTCATTGGCGGCCTCGTTTCCTGCGCAAACTCGTGCTGGCTGCCGGACTATGAGGTGTACATCATTCCGTGAAAGTCTCATTTTCGGCCTCGTTCCCTGCACAAACTCGTTCTGGCTGCCGGACTATGAGGTGTACATCATTCTGTGAAAGTCTCATTCTCGGCCTCGTTCCCTGCACAAACTCGTGCTGGCTGCCAGACTATGAGGTGTACATCATTCTGTGAAAGTCTCATTCTCGGCCTCGTTCCCTGCACAAACTCGTGCTGGCTGCCGGACTATGAGGTGTACATCATTCTGTGAAAGTCTCATTGGCGGCCTCGTTACTTGCACAAACTCGTGCTGGCTGCCAGACTATGAGGTGTACATCATTCTGTGAAAGTCTCATTTTTGGCCTCGTTTCCTGCACAAACTCGTGCTGGGTGCCGGACTATGAGGTGTACATCATTCTGTGAAAGTCTCATTGTCGGCCTCGTGCTGTTCAGACTCGTGCTGGCTGCCGGACTATGAGGTGTACATCATTCTGTGAAAGTCTCATTTTCGGCCTCGTTCCCTGCAGAAACTCGTGCTGGTGCCGGACTATGAGGTGCACATCATTCTGTGAAAGTCTCATTCTCGGCCTCGTTCCCTGCAGAAACTCGTTCTGGCTGCCGGACTATGAGGTGTACATCATTCTGTGAAAGTCTCTTATTCAGCCTCGTTTCCCTGAGGAAACTCGTCCTGTCTGCCGGACTGTGAGCCTGTTTGCAGCAGCCGACCGCTCACAGCTCACTCCATGAGTTCGTTCTTTTCATGTAGTGAAATGGAAACGGAACAGGCTTGATGAAACCCATCGGTTTAACCATATTCATGTGGGTCAAATTTATCACCCCTTTTTTGGAAACAATCTTTTCAGATATTTTTCATCTAGTTTTTGCAAGCGCTTTGTGAGACAACATGAAGTAATTGTAACAAATGAACATCACAATTAAGATGTTGTCCGGCGATTTTGATGTCATTCGCAGCGATTCTCAACAATTCATCGAAAGGGAGAGGGCGAACTGAATGGGGTTTGGAAGACATCCGCCTTGACACCGGAAATGCGGTCAGTTCTAATTCTGATATTTAATAGTAATTTTACAGTCGCAACTTTTCTCGGAATTCTGACAAATCCGATGCCGTTACATTTCCCATCTTCAGCTGTTTCCTTATGAATGAATTCACAGCTACATCCATTAACTTAAGTAATTATAAACTGTCCTACATGACTCCTTTCTTCTTCCCCTTCCCAAGAATCGAACAGGCTCATCGATCCATCACATGCTACATGTAACTAAAGAAGTCAATGACGTCAAGTAGTGCATGTAACAAGAATTAACTGATTGTCGGTTTCGTTTGTCATCGATGTCTTTGATCATTGCCCATTGCGCTGAACTTCATCATCACTTATTTTCAGGTCGAACATTTCACGACACTATAGTCGTTAGCGACAAAGTTGCTTGTTCGGCTGTCCTTACTATAAAATCAAACGTACTTTGGTGATCAAGCGTGCATAAGAATGAATAATGACAATGATGATAATGAACTCTTTATTGACCTCAAAATTCGATATGACAATCAATGAGAGGGAAGATGGTCAGACACTGAAACGGATGAAGGACGTGGAGAGTTGTTTCGCTCTGCTTTTCGTTGGTTCCAGACATCGAATATTGCGGGTATAATGATCGGCATGTCGATCTACATGCTTGAATAACCGCTTGCACATAGTGTCGGCCGCAGTTATTATGATTGGGTATGTAACTTGAATTTCCGATTACACCCGAATGCAGCTACGCTCGTGGCGTTTGAAGAGTTTAAGTAATCGGTCTGGGATGTTACAAAATCAAAGAAAAGCACGCAGCAGTCGGCTCGGTTCACAATTGGTTTTCCGCAAGTTTCTAAGGACAAAAATTCTTTGGACGTCTTTATTTTATTATTGCAATCACATGGTGTTCTGATTTCATGTTCGACGACAGGGAAACGCCAAGTAAGTTCTTCTGATTTCGAATTAAGCGACGAAACGTGACTTCATCAGCTTACTTTACAAGAAACGTGTTCTGATAAGCAGGGCGGAAACTGTCGATCGGTAGACAAAGGAGGACTGGTCCCAGAACACTCCCGTGAGGAACACCACTTGAAGCACAACCATCTTCTAAATCTGCTGCAACTCGCGCGCTGAAAACAGTTATCAATCGATGAAACATGCTCATTGCTCAAGGCGTTTCTAAATATTTCTCTTCCAATTTTCCTTCTCAAGCTCAAGAAATTGAGATATTTGCTGCTGGCTGGACTGAAAACCTGACTCCTCAGGAGTGGCTAAAATCAATAGTTACAAGCAGTTAAATCAGGACCCGTTGGACAGTACTCAAATGGCCTTCGCCTCCCGATATGCCTGAGATTTGCAGAATTATGTCGATGCACGTTATGTGATAAGAGGGACATACACACTCTACAAACCGTAAATGCGAAGAACCGTTGCTGTCTTTATTATCGAAATGTTGCCAAGTATTTGCACAGGCAAGATCCTCATCCATGTGAACACTTAAAAAAAGTCATTTCCTGATTCGAATTCCACAGTGATCTATTGACGGTCTGAACGATGAGTTCAACACCTGTGTCTCAGCTACATTTCGATGGCATCTGGTTGCGGGAGTGTCACATCCTTCTTCTCCGGTTTTGGAAATCATATACACGTGACACGAGGCTCTACAGCAATTGTATTCGATGTCACTAGCACACCTTTGTCACTGAGCCACTGCGCCAGTGACTTCTTTGAATTTTTCGAAGTTTTTCTAATCCATCAGCAGTTGATGACTATCGCGAAGTTGATGACCTGGCGGAGGTAAAGTAATTGTCCATGAAGACATGATATCCAGTAGGACTGATTTTTGAGAAACCTATAATACTCTCACACGGTCGTATCTGTCTCTTCTCTGCGGCCTCGTGTACAATTTCAGTTGATTGCAGGTTCCATCCACAGAACATAGGATCTACGAGGGGTGATTGATAAGTTTGCGGCCTGACATAGAAAGCTTAAAGCCAGGCCATTATGCACATGTGGATTGATACAATGGAATGTGCTGACGGCGCATGACGAGTGATCAGTCGATCCGGTGAACTGTTGGTAAACCACAGCTACTTAACTTCAGTTACTAACTTATCAGTCAGTTAGTCAGAAGTGTTGCGTAAGATGGATCACGTTTCAAACCGAGCTGTCATTCGTTATCTCGGCTTGAAAGGATTCACACCAAAGGAGATTCATGATGATATGGTTGGAACACTTGGTGAGAAAGCTCCGTCCTACACCACAGTCAAGAAGTGGGCTTCAGAATTCAAGCAAGGAAGAGAGAGCTTGGAAGATGATCCCCGTTGTGGAAGACCAGTGACAGTGAGCACAGAAGATGTGATCGATCATGTTCAAAAGATTATTCTTGATGATCGCCGTACAACCGAGTGAAAGATTGCCTTCGAACTGAAGATTTCACAAGAGCGTGTCCATAACATCATCCATCATGAACTTGGCATGAACAAAGTTTCCGCTCGATGGGTGCCGCGACTGCTCACACTAGAGAACAAACGAGCCCGCTTTCTCATCTCAAGGGACAACCTGGCGCTGTTTGTAAGAGATCCTGAAAATTTCATGGACCGGTTCATTACGATGGATGAGTCGAAAGAACAATCGAAACAATGGAAGCACCCAGGATCACCAACTCCGCGGAAAGCCAAGGTCACCAGGTCCGCGGGAAAGGTCATGGCCTCCATTTTTTGGGATTCGAAAGGAGTTATGTTGTTGGACTTCCTAGAGACTGGTCGGACATACGCTCATTTGTCGCAGCAGTTACGAGTGTAGATCAAGATCAAGCGGAGAGGGAAGCTCACGAAAGACGTGCTCTTCCATCAAGACAATGCACCTGCTCACACCTCCGCTACCGCCATGTCTGCCATCCAAGGTTGTGGGTTTGACATCATTTCCCATCCACCCTATTCTCCTGATCTGGCACCATCGGACTTTCATCTCTTCTCAAAAATGAAATTGGAGCTCAGTTGTCAGCACTTCGCATCCAACAGTGACGTCATGGAGGCCGTTGAGGAGTATCTGGACTCCAAAGACTCACACTTCTATGAGCAAAGGATCCGCGCATTGCAGCACCGTTGGGCTAAGTGAGTTGATTGTAGGGGCGATTATGTCGAAAAATAAATATGTATCGTATGCGAAATATGCTTTTTTCTATATCGGGCCGCGAACTTTTCAATCAATACTTTAATTGATTTTAATTGACTTTAATTGATTTGATTGATCTTAATTGACTTTAATTTCTCGTATACTTTAATTCCAAAAAAATAGGGTTTCCCCGTGATAAACTGTTTGTAGGGACACCAAATGCCATTACAAGATACATGTGCATTGCGACATCATTATCTAATTCTCCATCGAGCTATGGTCTTCTGATATATCCAACGCCTTCTCAACAGTGAATCAGAATGGGAGAGAATGCTGCTGATCGGGTTTGCTAATAAGCATGCCGCTTTATTACAAATCGGTACTTAGCACTGGCTACAAGCATGTGTGGCGCTGTAGTCGTGGGCGGTCAGCAGTGAGATCCGCGCGAGACGGTGCAGTTTTAGGGGGTTGCAGCCCCGACTGGGTCAGCTTTTGCAACAGTATTTTTACTCGTGTTCTGGCATACTGACATAATGCGCTGACTGGATGGAAGCTCTCTTCGTTTCATATCGAAATGAAAATGAAGCATTTTGTTACTTGCATCTATTATTTTATGACTATATTGTTTACCAGTGTTGCGTTAGTGCAACAATCTTTAATCAAAATTTACAACCACGATATGTAAATTGAAAAAATCGCTTCTATACAGTCTGCGACATTTCATTAGGACCATCCGTATTTTTTCACTTTTTGTAGCTAGGTATTTGTTGATGTCATATCATCTTTCAGCCTTGTCAATACATCAAATAGGCATGTATGCCAACAATATGCCATAACTATCCATACTATCCGTTTTGAAGCGATATTTTGATGACATCAGCGCCATTTTGTTGGAAGGGCCATCTCCGATGCAAGCCTTTCAGAACATTAATGGGCTATCATGAACCGTCGGCTACAAAAGACATTATACAAGATATTTGGGTTGTTAAGTATAAAATTATAAAACACAGCGTTATCATGTTCAAAGGAAAGGTTCTTATCTAAATTTCGAAAGTGGTCCTAATAATATGTCGCGGTCAATTTTTGTGTTTGAGTGTCTGGTGTCTGTGTTATTGATCACTGGATGTCTATGTTATGGTAAATTGTTGACATACATGTCTATGTAATATATTGACAAGGGTGAAAGATAATATAACAACGACAAGTAGCTAGCTGTAAAAAGCTAAAAAATATGGGTGGTCCTAACAAAATGTCGCAGACTTTAGGCCTTCTCATTAAACTTCAAATGTGTCAGTCATACGGTATGAAGTAATGAATCGCCTGCCTTGATTTTCTTCCAGCCGCCATCATGTACAAAGAAACTTGATGAGTTCCGAATTTGTGTATTTACACGAAGCTGTTGGATGGTACAAGGATTGTAAAATGATAAAATAACAAGTCCAAAGATGTTTCAATTCAAAACATCGAGAATATAACGTTAACGCAGTATTGGACGCTAATCGATTAAGCTTCCCGACATTATGTGGGTATACATTATTTTTTTCATTGTATTGTATTTTTGCTATCGAATGTACTAACATAATTTAGGAGTGCATTTGCTTGAGAGGGGAAGGAATCAGTCCGAAGCGCTTCAGGGTGAAGACAAGCATGTGTATTGGTTATTGTCATGTCTTTTTATGGTCTTAGTTATTATTCTCATTGGACACGCTTTAAAACTACGCCTACATGGATGGACATCTAAAATGTGTTGTGAACTTCTTTCGAGATGAAAGCTGATGAACTTCAAACTATCAGCCACTTTAATTTCCAATTTTAGTTGATGCACCGACAATAGTTCACTAAAATTCATTCACTCTTCCGTTTAGCCATTCAATGTCAATATACATTAGGCAGTGCATTTTCCATTAAATGTAAACAATGAAATTTGCGCCAGAAACTTGGGAAAATTGCAAATTTCATTTTCCAATAACATAGTAGCATCCTAATCTCGAAAATGTGATGATCGTCATGTTCTTTGATGTTTCATAGTGATTTCATTTATCTCAAAGGAATGCTCCAAACGTCCCTTGCTTGTCTACTGGACTCAATCATTCAATCATTCAGGTTACATACATAGTGTTAGGACAAAGAAAATAAGATGAAAAGCATTTTGCAGTTTCAAATGAAAAAGGTATTATTTTAGATATATGCCTGTAACGGCTATCTATGGTGCATGTAACATAGTTCCAGCTAACTATAAACCATAGACTTCTAAATTTCTCTGGACAGATAGGTTGAAATTTGCCTTATGCATGTTCAGGCCAGCAATCCTAAATTAGACTGCTGGAAATAGACTGTCAACAAGCGTTATCAAATTTTTGAGAACGTATTGCCAGAACAATGCAGGTAAAGCACAGCATGTGTCAGTAGAAGTCTATGTATAAACTATAAGTACATGATATTGATTGTTACCATGATATCTTGTTGTCAAAATATTCCTCAAATAAAAAAGTGAAGGTAAACCATAGAACTACATTGTTACTGAGTAAGTAGGGCTGTCCGCCGATATTTCACTTGTCATTTTTCTAAAAAAAGTCGTTTATATATCTCCAATTCCAAATTAGGCGGCCTTAATTGCATGATTAAGGCCGTCTAATTTGCAATGTAATACCATTCAGGTAGGAGCATCTCACCATCCATATTCGCATTCCCAGGGAAAATGACATTGAGGTGACCATGCAAGAAGTTATTGCATCGCAACGCCATAATAAAGATTCTATGAATAGGGTGATACAGAATTCTTTATGATAGTACCAGGGATGCGGAGGCGGAGTCGGAGTCTGAGTCCTATCATTCATCATACATCTTCATAGATCTTCCTGGGCATACCTGTCACATCCAATCAGATTGTCTCTAGTTGAACATCTTTCAACTTCTCCGTTTTGGCACCTGCATTCACATTCCACAGTTGTCTATGACATTTCATCCCTCTCATTGTGTTGCATGCTCATGTTTGTGTTTAACTGTTACCTTTTGCGCTTGAAATTTCACCATAGAAATGAATAGTCTATTAAACTATATCTATGACTTTGAACACGCAATACGTAGATGATGTGATACGGACTGTACACCACATTCAAGCAACGTGAAATATTTCATTTCATTTCATTCTTGATGATACATTATTGCGCAACCTTAGCAGATTTAGAATTAAAGCATGATTGAAGAATAATTGTTGAGCTTCATTTTTCTAAATGCGAAATGTAAACTGAATGAGGCTACAGTCAAAGTATTGATTGAAACAGGAAAATATCAGGAAGCAAATAGTCATTGGAACGCAGCGTCGAAAAGTGCATTTTGCATTTTGTTGGAGACAGGAAGAAAATCCACGTACTCAAAGCCATGCCGACACTATCTTTCACAAACACTATTTCATGCGCATTCACGACAACGCGGCAATCAATATCCTTTCTGATTGTCGCTTCCAGCATTGCAGCAACACGATTAACCCTTGCATGCCTTGGCTAATCAACTAATGAATGGGAAATAGGTTTTTAAAGGACTTCTCCTGTGGAGATCGATTTTCAGAAATGTTGCGTGTCCACACAATTTCCCGAAGTTTTCATCCTTGAAAAAGACGACGACCAGACAGGTTTGTTAACTGTCTCCGCATCGATTTTGTAGAAACAGAAAATCGGAAGTCTCAAGTTTCTTCTTTCCTTATGAGCAGGCTAGTTTTAGATGAATGTATCAACTCTAAATCAATGTATCCGTCACGAGATACGTTTCAGACCATCAGGATTGAAAAATTTTGAGCTGGAGACTTTGAAGATCGACCGAGCTGTCTCAAATACAATTCAGCATAATGCATGCATCTGCTGTACACTGTAAATCGCTCAATACCAAGCACATAGGAATGATGCATACAAAGGTGCTTTTTGGTATATCTATGTAGTTGTATGCTTTTCGCATGTTATTTCAAATGTGGTATGCTTTACATACTAAAGTCATACCAGTACAATGTTAAAAGAAAGCATCAATTCTGTCCAAAGTATGTTGATTTAAGGACTTTTGTCAATAAAGATCACACTAATGTTACTACTGTTTTGTAAGTAGTGAGATAATGACATTCAAGAGTCACACTTTCAATACTGAATTCGATTTTAATACATGTAAGTCTAAGGCATTTTATAAATAATCAATAAGTATTCAACCATCAACAAGTAAACATTATGTAATTTTGAAATGAAGCATTGAAAACACATTATAATTCGTGAACGCAAAAATAGTTATGTTTGAGATATACAGGTCGACGTGGTTGCATGAATGATATCGTTTGTATGAATTGATGTCAATCAACTTGGTTCATAAAGTAGAGCTAACTTAGCGTCCTGTAAATGTTGCTAGACAAGAAGCACCGACGACATACTCGAGGAGCATAAAATTCACAATAATCTACTAGATAAAAATCATACTATCAAAAAGAACTATTCACGTCTGGCATAACTGAAAAAAGTTATTTTACATTAGTGTGTAATACATAAATTTTTTTGCTATGTGACTTAAAGCTCTACATACTAGAGGCATGCGAATTTGCATCGGGTCTCGCATATAAAACATACCAACAACTCATATTTCAGTGTAAAACAGCCAATCACAGATAGAATGGTTCGTATCGCTACATACCAATGACATACGAAAGTAAGTGAGATTTCGTATGAAAAACATACCAGATCTCTGTAAGCATGCGAGAATCTAGTATCAGATGTAAGTTTCAAATTGTATGTGATTTTGGTATATGTTTGTATTGCCACCGGTCAAAATATTGACTCTGTTCTTCAATGTAAGACTAGACATAGTTCTATTATTTTCTTAGTGAATTATCTTAATCATTCGGATTGGCTCCCTTTTATGTTCATGGATATAGGTTTAAATGATAGGACAATATTTTGATAGTTCGACATTTCGTCAGGTACTCAGCGCACGCGGATCGTATTATGATGTATTGGGATGAAAGGAAATGGATGACTTCGAATTTCGATTTCCGACCGAGAAGTGCTGTGTTTGAAATGTGGAGTAAATGCAGCATGTTATGTTTTAAACGTATTTAAAAGTAACTTTGAAAAATGAGAAGTTCATGTAGTTATTTCATATTGCCGGCGCTTTGTCCGTTCTTGAGAGAAATACAATTAACTGGAGAGAGACAAGAATTGCAAATTCATTTCTTTACAAAAATTGATCTGACAATATCAGGACTGCATCACGTGACATCCATCATAGAAATCTAACACGCTGTCTGTACGTAGAAATCGACAAAATTGGATTAATTGCAATTAACGGGCAAGCTTATAAGGTGACATGACTGACAGTGACAGCAAGGTTGGGCAAAAACTTGTATTGGGCCAAAACTGGGGGTCAAAACAGAAAACCCAAGCCCAAGTTTAAATAAATGAATGAAATCAAGCAAGCAAAGTGCATTCTTTGTATTTTGTGCTGACATAAAGATTCTTGTATGGGCCAAAATTCCTATTAGGCCCATGAGAAGTGCGGTATTAGTGTGAAACGATTAATTGTTGCAATAATTGTAATTAATAGCCGTAGTACATGCATTACGTCATAAAGTTTTCTTTTAATTAAACCTACAGTGACTGATATACTGACTAATTGAAGATCTTTGATTTAATTATGATTGAGTTACACATTGCTCATAGCAAAGCAATTGTTTTCATTTTATCATTCAGAAATATAAACAAACTTGATAAATATTATAACTGCGCAGTAAGTGCAGGTTAAGCATATTTAGAATACGAAATCGGAATGAATTTACTATTGGATAAATGTCGGCTATCGCAGAAAGTTAAGGGTGCAAAAATATAAGATATACGGTATATGTAAAAATTCAATATGCACTTATGCAACAAAATACATGTAAGCTTACAATATGCATGAACTTTCAATTCGCGGTATTGTAAAGCCCAGAATGAAATAGTTAATAATCACAAGTATTTCATTTTTGAAATATTCTGTGAATCCAGTGGAAATTTGATAAAATATCAGAACTTAATGCTCTTATCCCGTAGCTCTCCTAAGATTCAAATCAAAATATTAATTTTTGTAGCTTGATCTGTGTATATTCAGCATTAATAGAAAACACAAATTTTGCATGAACCGGACGCATGCATTTGATTGCTACACCCTCAGCGCGCGATGACGTGTCTGTAAGATGAGTTACATGTTTTGATAAATCTTTGATGCTGGCCGATGTCCGATGGTTGCACTCTTGAAGATGTCGGGTGATGCTTGAGGCTGTCTGGATCTAGGTCACGATGTGCTTTTTGAAAGCGATTTCGGAAGGTGCTCGTTAACGTTGAACCTCGAGCTTCGGTCACACTTTCCTATGTACATGTAAACCGCACAAGTGAATTTACATCCAATAGTGTTTTGACAGGGAAGAGGAATTGGATCCTTGAGCGCGCTAGGACACATTGATAGTGTTAAAAGCAAGTCTCACTTTGATGTGAAAGCAAGCATCGTTTTGTTCAGACAGAGCACGGTTTACGGCTATTTTCTGCGCAGCGAAATGGCTTCTTGATTTCTATCATTAAACTCAGTACAAAACCGCAGATGGCGTTCACACATGATACGGTTGCCGTGTTCTCAAATGGGTCTGAGTCCATTTCTACTGCGGTTTTTTCATTTTGGATCACAAAATGAGTAATGCCATCGCATTCTCCATAATATTTCGATCTAAACGAAGTCCGTTTCGGGAATTTTGGTCAAATATTGAGAAAACCAAAGCAAAGAAATCATTTGATAACAAACCCCATGCTGCGCGGGTCGACAGTTAGCAAAAGCTTGATAACAAAGTACTCGATCTACCGAACCGATTTATGTGATCTACACTGCAAATAAATCGCAGTAATATAATGAATCTGATGAGCATAAGAATTTCTTAGTTTTATAATTTTTTATCATCTGAGTGTCATAACTCCCTTTCAAAGTTAGCAGAATATCGGCCCACTTTTATTGAAATGATGTATTTATCCAGCAATTTTGATAAATTTTTTATTTTCAGAATGCTCATCACAGTGTCATTACATGACTTTTCATTAGATCCGATATGTTTCTAGGGAAAACATGCTGTGATATTCAATCTCCCACTACAGTAGACACACCACCTTTGATGTTGACGCGAGGCATTTTCCGTCGCTAAAATCGTGTTCTGTCTGAACGACCTACGGTTTCTCTTCAATGATGAAAAACCGTAAACTGGTATCTGTCTGAACGGGCAGTTAGGGATGTTGCTGCTAATTATGTTAGATTGTTCGCCATTATATGGAAGTGGCATAATTATCTCTTTTTTCTCAGCTTTAGGGATTCTCTCATACGTATTTGAATACCAGTGCATAAACCACACAGGATAGCCATTTTTGATCAGCAAACTTTCAACTTTAACCACTTCTTCATCAATGCATTCTGGTGAGGATATTTTGCGGAGGACACGATAAAACAGAGTGCGGACAATATTAATCCTGTACTGTCTTCGACAGAGTGCTGAGCATTGGGTGTAGAGTCCCGTTGTACGGTGTTTTTACGGTGGATTGTTGTCTATAATTTGTCATTCAATTCAGTGATTTGATGACATCTTGAGACAACTTTGTGACTTCAAGCATAGAACATAACACGTGCTTTTTTTCTTCAAATAGCTTTTGAAGAAGCCGACTAGTTAAAAACAAGTTGTTCAATTGGAAATGAATGCTAGAAAAATGCTGCAATTGAAAAGAAATAAAAAAACACTTTCAAACCATGCTGTGTTGACTGTAAGTAAGATATTTCATGAAGAAAATTGCTTACTTCGGGAGTCAGACAATATCCAGCAATTCATCTCATTTCGTTGCATTCCTGTTATCAAATTCCTTGAGGTCGCAGACGAATTGAAATAACTTCTTTTTTAGATAATCTGTAATGAATAGTGATAATCTTCAACCTCTTCTACACAGTCAGATCGGTCAAATTAACATTTATCTCTATTCCTATGCCATCATTTGAAGATTTATCGCCCGAACCTTTTACAAACATAGTAGAATAGATGAGAAAGCGATTGAGTGAAGCATCGCGTGCAATGAATTTATTGTCAAATTTTGCGCAGTTGTGATCAAGCTGAGAACAATTTGGGTGACAGTCATCCTAATAAAACATTATCAAAAAGCTATAAATCTATCCAAAATTGCAAGGTATTGAGAAACTTACAAAATATGAATGAGTGAACACTCAGAATGATTTCATAACGATAATCAAAATGGATTAGTTCGTGAAGTGATCGAATAACAGTCATTATTCACTGTCACGGCTGCCTGCAGAAGATAAATTCGAAACCCGAATGTTGTACATAAACGAAGACAAAAGGAAATTTTATCATGAACTAGGATTCAGCAGTATTGATTACTAACAGAAGTTATCTGTAACTTCGAATGATGAATTCGTTTACTGGAATACAGTACGCGACAGCAAGTTGTAAACTTGGCATAAATCTACGGACACGTACATTTTTCAACACCTTCTAAATTTTTTTGCTATTAGGAAACATCGACAAATTTATAATCATCTGAAAGAGCATTTTCGGATCTATCATTTGAATGTTGTTGAATTAATTGTTTTTGAAATTGGTGGTTCCTAGAGGCCCATAAACCCGAAAGCCCCAAATTTTCTTTGACTTGTTTTGACAAGCACATAAATCAATTTAAAACATTCTCCTTGTGATATTCAAAACCGTCACAAAATAGACTTTCAGAAAATATATAGTTTGACAGTGTTTTCTCGAAGTTTATAGGCAATATTTTGAAAGTAGTATAGATAGACAATGTGGCGATTTTTTCATCTTCAGAATGTGTTGTGATAATAACAGAAATAACGCTGTTAACTAACTGGTGGCATTTATTTACCTCACAACTAGTGTTTTCTGCTGTTGTTGGGTAAATTTAGGGCCCTTCGAAGAAATATTCTGAAAATGAAAAAAATCGCCACATTTTCTATCTATACTACTTTCAAAATATTGCCTATAAACTTCGAGAAAACACTGTCAAACTATATATTTTCTGAAAGCCTATTTTGTGATGGTTTTGAATATCAGAATGTTTCAAATTGATTTATGCGCTTGTCAAAACAAGTCAAAGAAAATTTGGGGCTTTCGGGTTTATGGGCCTCTAGGAGCCACCAATTTCAAAAACAATTAATTCAACAACATTCAAATGATAGATCCGAAAATTCTCTTTCAGATGATTATAAATTTGTCGATATTTCCTAATAGTAAACAATTTTAAGGTGTTGGAAAATATGCGTGTCCGTAGATTTATGCCAAGTTTCCAACTTGCTGTCGCGCACTGTAATTGACTCGGATCAATGTTTGTTAATGGCAAGCATTTTCGCATCAACTTTTTGCCGGTAGCCGCCTCCAAGCCGGTGGATTGCCACACGCTACAATCCAGGGATGAGCAATGGGATCCGACTTCATGAGAGAACCCCAAGGCACAGGACTAATGCATCGATCCATGAGCAGTAGCACAATGCAGTATGTCCACGATCGGTTGTGAAATTATTGATTTGAGCTCCAGAATCAGTGTATTTGAGTGTGACATCTTGAATATTTCAAAACTTCGGTTTAGCCGGCATGTCAATGGAATTCGGAGAGTTTGATTGTGAATTTTCATTCCGCTTGTGTTGTCTCCCCAAGAATATATGAGCAGATAAAGATAGAGGATTGGAGCTTGGCAATGCAAATTGTCATAGGATAGAAAACAGAGGTATAACGGCTGAAGATCTGCGACGATGTTTGACGTTTATTTGTTACAATTACGAAATAAGATACAACAATAGAGTCTATCTGCAGATCAAGGGCTGCCCTATGAGTGCACACTTTGCTCCGGCGTTAACAATCATTACTATGCACAAAGTTGAATCTCTGGCCTTAAATACCCTGTCACAACGTTTTGGCTTTTACCCTGACATTTACAAAAGGCACATAGATGATATTCTGATGAAACGGTTGTTTCAAAATATTTTGCAAGATTTTATTGCCATCAATGAGAGCATTAAATTTACTATCGCGATACCGGAGCTGAGTGCTGGCCTGAGTTCCCTTGACCTGCAGATAAGGATAACTGAAAATAATATTGACTACGGATGGTATTCCAAACCATGTCACTCTGACATCACTTTGAGAAGAGGCAGCTGGCTTCCTCGTCATGTAACAGCTAATTTTGTAAATAATTACTTCGAGAATGTGAAAAATAGATGCTCAAACAAGAAAAACGAAGAGGTGGCTGCGGAAAAAGTCAAGAAGAGAATGGATAAAGTGGCCTCCGAAATGTAAACCTCTACACTAAAAAGGTGAAAAGGCATTCGGGAGCCATTGAGAAAGAGAATGTCTCCTTCTCGATGACAGCTGTACGAAGAGAAGCAATAAAAACATCAAGAATTATGATTTGCCAATAGTATTGGGAAGCCAGCCAGCCTCTAGTCTCAAACAGTGTCTCAGTCACAAGGAAAAGAGGAAACATCACAATTGTGAAGTGTGTGATTGTTTGGCGTGCAGTTTTGCTTGCTCTCATAGATATTTGGTAAATCGGTTTACTTGTAAGCATAGAAATTGACAACAATAAAACCTCTAGAATGGAAGTAAAGCTTCATGCAATACACAATAGTGGCACAAAAATCGCATGCATTTTGACTTAGATACACTTGTCAACGGCTGTATCATTGGGTTAGAATCAATCACATGTGCGATTCTAAGCTCTTCATTGGTGGTTCATGCCCCAACTTAGTTCCCCCAGATGTGCCGCGACCTTGAGTCAATTTTCATTCTAGTCACCTTCAGATAAACAATGTATTTCTATGCTTGTAAGCTCTGTCATGGCAGCTACATAGGTCAGACGTCAAGACCTTTCAATTTCCGATATAATGAACACAAGCGCAGCCTATCAAATAACAGCATGGATAGTGCATTGGCAGAGCACGCAAGACAATACCATCATGGACATCTGGCGATCACAGACTTCCAGCTAGAGATTATTGACAGATGCAAATCACCGATAGAGACGAGACTTTCAGAAGCCAATTATATTGAAGAACAAAGACCAGCACTCAACCGAAGTCATGAAATATCCAAACGCTGAATTACATGTATATGTATACATGGACATTATGTATTCAATTCATATATCGTACATGCGTTTATCAAATGACAATGTAGCAATATTAACACTGGGCTGTATAGATCAGCTAGAGATGAAATTCTCCGGTAGTAATTTCTGAAAGTAATTTTCACTAAGAGGGGTGCTGGGTGACAAGAGGATGCTGACAAAATTGAAAGCAAAGGTCTACACAACCATCGTGCGACCGGTGATACTGTATGGAAGCGAGTATTGGGCAGTCAATGAAAAGAATCGCCAAAAGACGAGACAGGATAAGAAATGAAGACACTCGGGATTCATCCAATTGATGAGGTCATGCGGTGGCACAGACTGAGGTGGTACGTAGACCTCGCGTTACCATACCCACCTAGCGTTGGGAATGTCTGTGCCAAGGCCACGAAACAGATGGCGACCAAAGGAAACATGGAAGGGCTAAGTGCTAGAGGTCCTTAAGATCATTGGAGCCTCTACCGTGGATGCGGATGCAGTGGACCGCTCGAGATGGAAGAGGAAAATTAGGCCGCCCCTTGGGACAAACCTTTCAAGGTGAGCAAGGTGATTGTAAAGGATAAAGAGGATTGACAACGACATAAATAAAGAAAAAATCGATTTGTAGGTCAAATACACGCTGACATGTAGAAAATGACGCAAGATAGTTTGCCATTAAAACCACTATTAATCATCAATTGAGAACACAGGGGGATACTGCTATTCTTAGATAGCTATCCACATACCCCATATTACAAGGTACCAACGTTTCAGCCGACACGCCCTCTATCAAGGGTAATTAAGAAGGCATCTACGGAAAATGAATATCAAGTTTGAAACAATTGGATGAGTCACCGCTCCATTTAGGCCATGTTTCCGATTCATCTTTGGTTTTAATTTATCGATGTATCTGTATTTATTCAAAATGATGACAACAGCTGGATGCCAATTACAGTCATCAGATGCGAATGATATACAGATTACAACATTACCAGAATCAAAATGAGACAATAGAAAACCAGATACTGAAAATATACACGTACGTGAAACATATTACAGTATGAACAAATATACTTGATAAAAGACATAGTAGTAAAATACATTTTTCAAATACTAATGAACTACAACAGATTACCAGAATAAAGGTGAGACATTAAAAACCAGATATACTGTAACTGTACCTACCTAAAATACATGATAATAAGAAAAAAGATACTTTATAAAAAGAACCGAGAAAATTATGTGAAATGTTTTATCAGAAACTTTTTTACAGTAGAAAGAGATGCACTGAAAACGTCAATTTCTTTGAATTTGTTTACACTCAAAAATGTCCTCGGGAAGAAAGCAAGTTTGCGTAAGAGTAAGTGACTTTTTCTTTTTGAAGTAAAAATACCAGTATTTCTGGTAATACGACCAGGCACTTTAAGACAAACAGCTGATGTCAAATAATTGCAACTGATTGCACTATTGACAATCTTGTAAAATAGCAAAATGTCTGAAATCTCCCCGCGCTCCGCGAGCGTAGTTAAGCGGAAATGATGGCATAATACAGCGCAGTTATCACTTTTGTATATGATGCGAGTGTGAAAACATAAGAACTTGACGAAAGCTTTTTGAATACGCTCAATCTTATTCACAGCAAATTTCGCATTTGGAGACCATACTTGTGAGCAGTAGTCCAGGTTGGACCGAACATACGAATTATACAAAACTGTGATAGAGATGTGACAAACAAAGATGTGATATCGATAGTAAACTCAATAGCACTATTAAGCTATTATCCTCAAGTCTTTAATTCGGTTAATACTGATATTGACTTTACTGTCGATATCCCTGACAATGATACTCTAAATTTCCTCGACCTCTCCATTTACATATTCAACTGCAAAGTTCACTACAGATGTCACAGTAGGGAATTCCATTCAGGCATTACTCTGGACAATAAAAGCAGCTTTCAGTATGTCAAAGATAGATGCTCCGATGAGGCTGCTCTATATAATGAGTGTGCCCCGATACTTACCAACAGACTAAAAGATAATGGATGCACTCAGAAAGACTTTGACAATTATAAACAGAAAAAAACCAAAAATTCCAGAACGTGAACAAGAAATAAACGGTTGTGTTGTATCCTTGGACTTTGTTAGTGATAAATGTTCCACACGGTTGACCCGCACCACTAAGAAATACGCTAAACCCATCAGAATAACTAATAAACCTGGAAAATCTCTAGCCAATTACTTGGATAATTGTAAATTTGACTGTGACTGTTCCTGTAACTTCTACAAATCTCTTCCAATTTACTACAATTGCAATGACAGATGCGTAGTACATCGATTCCTCTGTAACATCTGCGATGACATCCGCGGTCTACCAATAGGTCTTCCAATTTTCGCTTTCAAGAGACAATAGAACCCTTAAACTTGAAGAATCCAAAAGTGCGTTATCGGTTCATGCCTCTTTTAAACACAATGACGTCAATATGAATGTAGGCGACGTTTCAATAGATTTTATTGATAAGCTTGACAATCCTGCTAAAACCCGCATCTCAGAGGCTAATCACATCAATAAATTTTAAACCCAAGATGAACCAGAAATACGAACTAGACGGAGCGGTCACTCATCCTATTGTTTCAAAAGTGTATATTCATTGTCCGTACATGCCTCCTTACTTGCCCTTGATAAAGGGCGTGCTGAAACGTTGGGTGCAGTAGACCTATATTTTTATCATAACAATAAACACTTTGGCTTATAAAGAGAGCGGATATTTTTCCTATCATTACTCTAAACAACCTCCCGAACATCATTATTGACTGGGCATTGCTGTCATGACAACAGTTGTCCACGTCGCAGCCTTGTTTTCAATATGTATGTCCGCTCCAGTCCTTTATTATTGCAGAGTCGCATTTCTGCACTGTAAAATCGAAGAAACCTGCATCCTAAACCGCCACACACTAGTATTTCGGAGGCCAGGTTGAAATAGGATGGTAACCTGCTAAAGAAAACAATAACCCATAGACGCAATAGTGCACAAACCTCCATTTGTATTGGTTGCGAACAGTGTCGTGTTTTTGGAGGTGCTGCTTCACTCTGCGTGGTGTGCACTTTCCTTTAGCCGAATAAATATACAGTGTAACCGGAACGCAAAATTCTTCTTACAGAAGGATACGAAGTTCTACTGCCATATTAATCACCCATTGTGTCTCAATATCTGCGTAGATCCAAACAAAACTTCCAGGTTTCTTTTGTTGAATAATGAAATTTGTCTGCTAAGATTTCTTTTGGGAAGATGAGGATTTCATTTTCCTGACTAGTCAACTCCATCTTGTTTTTCTCCATATTTTGATATAATACAACAGCGAGTCTCTGAGGAAATCCTAAGCTACGCATGATCAACGGTGATAATTATATGATGGACTGACTATCGTAAACTTGAAAATAGAAGAGAATCTCACAGCTGTTGACAGAAACAAAGTGAAGCCAATGACACTTCAACATCTGAAGATTTCAACGGAAATCTTCTAACTACAACACCGGAAGCCCATTTGTAGTGTGACCTTCAACTAATTAAGAGACATTTCACTGTTTCTCAAATATTCAAGAACTTTTCGAAGCGTCTTTACAGGATCAATCTGGCAGCCAACACGAATTTGTGTAGGGAATGAGGCCGAAAGTGAGACTTTCACAGAATGATGTACACCTCATAGTCCGGCAGCCAGCACGAGTTTGTGGAGGGAACGAGGCCGACAATGAGACTTTCACAGAATGATGTACACCTCATAGTCCGGCAGCCAGCACGAGTTTCTGCAGGAAACGAGGCCGACAATGAGACTTTCACAAAATGATGTACACCTCATAGTCCGTCAGACAGCACGAGTTTGTGCAGGGAACGAGGCCGACAATGAGACTTTCACAGAATGATATACACCTCATAGTCCGTCAGCCAGCACGAGTTTGTGCATGGAAAAAGGCCGAGAATGAGACTTTCACAGAATGATGTACACCTCATAGTCCGGCAGCCAGCACGAGTTTGTGCATGGAAAAAGGCTGACAATGAGACTTTCACAGAATGATATACACCTCATAGTCCGGCAGGCAGCACGAGTTTGTGCAGGGAACGAGGCCGACAATGAGACTTTCAAAGAATGACGTACACCTCATAGTCCGGCAGACAGCACGAGTTTCTGCAGGGAATAAGGCAGAAAGATGATTTAGTTATGATTTTGGCTACATTTATTTTCAGGCGCATCACATGTTGAAAACTCGAGGTTAAATGAGGCTTGGAACACTGATTTATTTGAGGACAACTTCAGATGAAGAATTTGGAACATGATGGGACAGTTCGATGATTCCAACTCTCAAATTGCTTTAGACATGAACTTTGAGGAATTCTAGGAGAGTTCGGTTCACATTGTCAAATAACAATCATAGACAAAAGCTTTCCAAGTTGTAGAGGTATCAAAAGTTCAAAACAAAATGATGGCAGACAATAGATAGTTGATGCAAGCAATCAGTGTGACATTTCTATAACACACGATTCCCCTAATGCTTTTTTCGAAAAATTTCGAACTATTGTATCTTGGAAAAGCTTTATCCTCACAAAATGAATTTTATTCCCTCCGTACAAGCAGGTATTATCTTTGATTTTTATGTTTACAGTATTGATTTTCTTGTAATACAGAATTATGAATTTGTCTTCAATGTCAGATTCAGTAGTCGGTATTGTCCTGTTTCACTTAGTATTAATCTTGATGTCGGTTTTTGACAGCGTGTGTTTTTGTTTGTACCTCCACTGTAACGCCGCCTGCATCGACCGATCAAAATATACTGCTTTTATTGACTAGCTATGATAGCTATTGTCTTGTAAAGTAGCGAAACTGAAACTACGTACGTGAGTGAAAACCAGGTTCTGTCATGGTCAAATGTGTTGTAATTACAAAGGCGCACAAGCCGTTTATATGAATGCAAAACATGTACATTCTTTACAGTAACAATGGGGTGCGCAATGCATTAACGAATCGAATGCATTCATTCGGACAGTAACAAATGACAATAATGACTGACGCACACAACTGATAATACATGGACAATACCAATAACGTTGCGTCACAATCTGTGAGAGCTATAAACCTCGTCTACGGTTCCGTTTTCTATCACGACATAGCTAGTCAATAAAATGCAATATAAACCTCAAAAGCTAACTATAACTGCGAGTATAGAATATCATAACTGTCGCCACAAATCAACTGTAGAGGCCGCATTCGACTTGCCAGCTTGCTTGCCACCTTGAAGAAATATTTCTATGTTTATTTGACTTCTTATGACTTCTATGTTGATTGTTCTGTAATGCTAATTCCTAGTTTTTTGCTTATCTCTCTATGGCTTATCCTAGTGCTTATGTCTAAATTTCAAATGTCTAGTTGTTGCTCTTCGAAGTAGTTTGCTTCTTGTTGCCTCCATAATACGTTTGATAAGTAGATTGGAATTGTAACATGTTTTTAATGTGAATCTGTAAATATGTTTGATTCTCATGCAGATACCGCCAAATAGTAAAGTTGTTTTCGACACAAGAGTCGTTTTTCGTGGCGCGTTTACATCAACCATTAATTCCACACTTCTCTTATATACTGTTTTGGTATCATCAATCAAAAAGTAACTTCAAGAATCTGTCCTCGGGGTCCACTGGACCACTTCAGGTCTCAATTGTCCTAACAGTATTAGATAAAGCAGCTCTCAGATGACTAAGTGTGCACATGACAGGAATGCAGTACAACGCTGAAGGAAAAAACCTTGAAAATTCCATGCTTTAACCCTCAGAGACCTGAGCTTTTTCACACCCTCTGAGACCTGAGGGGGGTCCAGTGGACCCCTTTAACATATTCTTAGTTTACCTGCTTAAATCGATATCAAAACATTAGGAAAGTTGATATTAAGTAAAACAATGATGTTTGCGTGTAGCAGGTCGGTATAACGAATCCCTTGAGTGACTTTCAGCCTTCTCAGTAAACACGTGCGAAAATATGGTGTTTTTGTAAGTCAACCACATTTAGTACAGCATCATTTGTACTAGGAGGCGGCTTTGCGATATTTTGTGTCACCATAAAGCCTCAGATAGTTGATTTTGATGAAATTGATTTAATTCATGCAGCTAATCCTTTCCATTTGTACATTCCTTCAAATTTATCCAAAACTATCAGAAATAGACCTAAAATGAGTCAAAAATTCTGTACTTCTAGAACCAAAAACAACTGTGGAGATCTCAAACTTATCATTACTGCTGTGAAAAGTTTGTCATCAATCAGTTTTTGGTGCTCAACTATGAATATAATGATAGCTTTCATTTCGGACATCGATTTATGTCGAGTTGTTCATATAGGCCAACCAGTCACGCGAGATCATGTGCGAAAGCAAAATATTCACATTTTGCGATCTTCCAACACATTGCACATCTACCAGCATGATGCAAACAATGAATAAATGACTTTCACTCCTTTATACACCATCGTGGACATGTTCGAAATCATTTTTCATCTAATTACAAAAATTTTGTGATGGAATTTCTACACCCTCTGAGACCTGAGGGGGGGTCCAGTGCACCCCCTTGGCCTATCTGGTATACTTCTACTGATTCAATTGAAATGAAATAACACATGTAGATTCACTGTCAGAAATGATGATTTTGTATGGGCTTGAGTGGTTGATACATTGTCAGCGTAAAAAATGAAATAGAAAAATGTGGCTCCGGGGTCCACTGGACCCCCTCAGGTCTCTGAGGGTTAAAACTAATTCTGTTATAGCTGATTGCATTCATTCCACAGAACATTTTTTTGCAAGAAACGATTTTCTTTCTTTGATGCCTTTTCTATTTTACGCATTTTACAGCGATTTTCAATTTTTAAGAATTTGAACTAAGAATTTATTTGAATTTACAGTAACAATATCTTGGCAGTAATGATCATTGAGTAGGGATTTATAGGTAGAGTGTCGACTCAGAAAAGTATCTGTATACAGTGAACATTTTTGTATCAAAAGATTCAGTTTTTTGCGGAGATTACGTTCCCGTGGTCCAAAAAATTATTTGAGCAGTTTTAAAAAAGTCAAAATTTTGCCAATTTTTATACTACCGAGATGACTCTCCTATATAAGTAGCATGAAACAAGTTGGATATCAAAAGGAATGAATATTTGAGTATGAGCATCCTAACTAAGCGGAAATCAATCTGATTATCAAGGGAATTTCATGAATTGTATTATAGTGGAAGTCTTCATGAAAAAGTCGCAGTATTATTCGTGCTTTCTTGGTTGAAATTTCAAGTTTTTAATTCAATTTTCGCCGGCATG
Source organism: Prostheceraeus crozeri (assembly GCA_907163375.1). Lineage (NCBI taxonomy): Eukaryota > Metazoa > Platyhelminthes > Polycladida > Euryleptidae > Prostheceraeus > Prostheceraeus crozeri. Next base: position 123,441 of record CAJQUW010003634.1, read on the forward strand.
ATTTTGTGATTCGATCATTAAATTCATGTTTCATTTCTTAAATCTGAATAGTGATGTGGAACCATTTACATCTTTCAAAGTTCAACGAAGTCACTGTCTTTGACTATGCTTTTTGCTGTGCCAGTGGCAGGTTGCCTGTGATATGATCACGCTTAAGAAATAATGGGAACACATCGAATTGCTATTTTAGCAAACATTACCACTACAAGGCTGTCATGACACTGAGAATCTGTGAAATACCATCATTTCATCTGCATTACAATCATGATCACTCAATTCCGTGGCAATTCCTTCAAAACTGCAAAAATTTGCTTATCTGACATTTGGTGACAATAACACCTGTATCTCCCTTGAGTTCATTTAATAAAATCGAAAGTGTATACACATTGGGGATTTAATAGATACGGAGTTACCACTCTACCTAATATATCTACTCTATGGTTATGATGTTATAACAGTTATGAAGTTATATGTCCGATTCCCGAGTTCTCTTTGGAGTGAACAATTCGCGTTCGAGAAAGAATCAGTTATTAAATGATTTGAGGTCACTTACACTATTTAATCCGCGCCCCACTGGTGCTCTTCTCCCCGCTGATTTGCCGAATTATTGCACCAATTTTTCCAAACCACACATCAATCGAATGCTTTGAAAGGGGATTCAGAAAAAACAGCACCAGTTTCATTTCTAAGGTCATCGCTGGGCTGAGGTGAAGGTCAAATGTCAAAAACCGCCAAGTTTTAGAAATTCTCCATTACATAGTTATTTGAAATGGAGAATGACAACAAAACTAATAAACCATGCACTAATCGAAAGATCAGGTTACGGTGGTTAACATAACGATGATTATCAATCGATCTGAGATTACATCATTGTTTTAGATGAGGTCAAATGATTCAAACTTTTAGTTCAACTCAAATATCACTAAAATCGCACATTTTAGTATTTAGTTTCTGCAGGTGAAGAAAAAGCCCAATTCGATGACTTTTATCGAGACATTGACGCTAAAAGCAATGTGATTCTGAAAATTTCAATAATTGCTGATCATGTGTAGAACCAAAAAGTACAAAAATAAAAAATCATGTTTCAAACTTAAATTTCAAATTTGAAACATGCATAATAAGCAGATAATTTCCGATTAAAAAACCTTGCATTTGTGAGTATCACTATATTGATAGGAAGAATCCTTCATATAATCTCAACTTTTTTCATCAAGAATTGACTCCGTAATATACATTAAAAGTGAATATACCAAAATCAGCCAAAATAGTCCAAACATTCAAATTTTAAAATAGATCTCACGCCAAATGTTTAGCGCCACATTTATTATCCTTCTGTTAAAAGTTATATAATGCTTAGAAAATAATCTACTAGAATTTTGGTGATCATAGCTTTCTTGTTTTAAAGGATATTCAAAAAATTCACCAGTGCGTGGAGGGCTAAATACCACACAACGTCACCTTTGGAATGCATAAAGTATACATGTATGTCCATGTGTTTCCAGCCTGTCAAAAATGCTGACTACTTTTGTGTCATTTGAGGGGCTTATAAAGGATTTTGGGCTTATAAAGAGAATAGAGAGCTTTTATGCGCTTGTTTCGAACGCATTCATTCGTGAAATTCCATCTCTTTCGGCAATCAATTGCGTCTACAATGCACAGACTTAACTAATGGAAGTAAATTAGTCAATTTCTTAGACTCAATTTGATTGGTTATAATTCCGCCTTAATAGAAAGGTGTCTCGTCTGTCTTATTAACTCACAAAGCGTCTCACCCGATGCATCAAATTAATTGGAAGCACATATATTCAGAATGATTTTTCTAACTGCGGCATCACTTCATACCTCATTCATGACTGGAAACTCCAATGTGACGAAGGTTAAAAGGGAAATCTGTACTATAATAAAATGAATCATATTCGAAAAATTGACCGAATACTTTCTGAATAAAAATGACTAAATTAAATGCCAATAAAAATCTAATAATCATTCTTTTCATTGAACAAGCACTGTAGATTGAAGAAACAAGTTTGCGAATTTTTTCCAGATCGACACGTGTAATTTTGACCCTTATATTAATTCCCTTTCATTTTGAAATGGAAAATGCGCATCTGCAAACCCACTTCTACAATATTCTGATGATTTGATAACCGACTGATGACTCTAATTCACAATTCCCAGACATTTGGCAAAATTGTCATTTTCGTGCTCATATCCGTTATTGAAATGGCTTGTTGATGCCTATGATTCCCCCAAGTTTCAGACATTTTTGATCCAATCTTGTACTCAACGATTTGAGGCCTCTGACGATTGACAAGTGATATCTAGGGCTGTATGGAATGATCTGCCCTATAGGCAGGTGAAATGTCAATGGGAATGATTACCTCACAGCATTCCGACAAATGGACAGCCAACTGTCCAGAACCACATGCAACGTCGACCATCAATCTGATCTTCGAACTCGGCTATGGATTGGAATCTTTATAGAATTCAATAATCAAGGACACTTCATGTTTGCGGTTAATAGATTTATTCATGAGGGAATAACCGTTTGCATCAACAGCATTGTTCAAGTACTTGCATTCAGTAAGACAGTGCATTTGGAAAGGAACGTGCAATGATAATTAAACCAATGATATCCTCTTATGCAGGAGAATTCTCTCGCAGAATGACGTCACAGCCATTCCGGAGTCAGTACCACAGAATTAGACAGGTCGTCTCTTCTTCCGTTTGACTAGAAGGGAAGCATTGCATGTAATGTAAATGAAATGGCACAATCTCCTGACATAATACCATAGCAATCGAACAATGAGCAGCCAGTTCAACATAAAACACGACAAATCGTGTTAAGTTTCAGTGACTGCTGTCAACCGGATCACACAGCAAAGAGACACAGACGATGTCAAGTTCTACAATCTACAGAGAAGTTTGTGAACGTTTTTTCATGCGCCTGTTAACTTTTTTTAAAATGATCGGAGGGCACAACATTATCGAGAAGACTTTTGCGCAATGATCTGAATTCTTCCAATCTGAAGGAGTCGTGGCGATCGGAGCATTTTAAAGGAATTCAGAGCAATCCGCAAGCGACGCACGACTATTTTTCCTATCTCTGTAAGGTATTAAAAATTTCTTTTTGCCCACTTATTAAGTTTCTACACGTGCCATCTGTATGAATTAGTTTGCACTTCTAGCAAAGTGATGCGCTTAAACAATCTAATTCTGCGGTCAGTACAGACTTCAAATCAACCATTTTCTTACTGTATGCATGTGTGCCATATATCAAAAAAAGAAACTGCATTCTTTGCAGTCTCTTTCTGTTCTTTGATCTTGCTTAATTTTCAGCTCTCTCATTCAGCTTGATTCCTTCAACTTATTCAGCCATTCTAGATATCTTAAGCAAGGTTGGGTCTTCGGTTCACTCTTGGGTTTTGGGTAGTCTTGGGGGGGGATGCGGACCCGAGAGTAAAGAAATTGACCATGAATGATCATTTGCGGTTTTCTTGAAAAAATTGTGCCTAATGACCAGATCATATCATAGCAAGTCATCTACATGTAAGCTTGCATGTATGTACATGTAAATATATAACCTACTTCAACCACACGATTGGTCTTTCTATGATAAAACTGTGCTATCAACAACTCTGATATAGACCTACCGTAAATGTCTATCTGATAGTTTGTTTAATTAGCTTTTTAAACTATGCTTTGATTACCTATGGCTTCCTTGCGAATTTAATCCATTAAGCTAGATGTAATGCATATTGTGTTAGACAGAATTTTGTATACATCATTTTGCGTGAAATAAAACAAATAATACATGAAAAAATGCAATTGATTAAACCAATACCTGCATAGCGCTTATGCTGTTAAATTGGTATCCTACAACAATTCGTAGATAACTTGCTTCATATAGCCACTTGCCTTGGCAGTTAAAAGCTTCGGCCTATATTGTTTATTCTACTATTAGGCTACATGTATTAGAAATAGAAAGATATCGGTATCATTTAATGCAGTGACATTCTTTGATGATTGCTTCTTACGATTAGAAAAAATATCGTTATATCTACATTTGTGCTATTTTTATCCTATACGAGGCCTATGTTATGTGTGTTTCGTTTCTCGATCAGACATGTTGTAAGGAATGTAGCTTAGTCATGCATGTTGTTCTAATTAGGAAATTATTAGGCTGTAGACGTAAACAGGGTTGATGATATTAAGCCCAGAGATAACCTATGCCGATAATTGAAACTTTTAGCTGAATATTAATATGGCCTCAATTCCGCAATAACAAATTCATGTAATAAATAGCAATTAATATGAGCATTGGATACATATTAATTGAATAGCAATATGTACAATATGGCATGATTCAAAATATCTTCATGCAATTCTAAATCTCAATCAAGATTCCAAACATGTTCTGGAAATTGTTCCACTTCAATAGAGAAATAGCGACTCTTGGGTCCAATCTTGGGGGTAACCCAACCTTGTTTTAAGCTACCGTGGGCTATTCGGAGCCGTATTTCGATCCTTAGGGTGAACTGTAGCGTTTTCGTGCATAAATGTTAGGGTCATGAGTACAACTTTCCATTATATGCCCAGGCGAACTACTCTGCAAGCTTTGCGAATAGCATGCGAATCTTACTTGCGGTGGTTTGCTCAACATTCACATCCGACTCTGAAGCTCAATAGACTGACGGAGCACTGCTAGTATATGCGCATTATCTTCGTGTATTCGAATGAGATGAGATAGGAGCATTTTCAACAAACCCTCATCAGACTCATTATTGAAAACATCTCCCAGCAGCAGGTCGTTCCATCAATGTCCGTGTCCAGAGTCGGAGGCCATTGGAGTCCCTCATGAAGCTCAAAGACATCATGGCTATGAATTATTGAGATAATGCATGTCGCTACCTATCTATAGTGGTCTGTTCGATAAGAGGAGACTTCACTGGAAAGGAGACTTATGGAAGCCCTTTCTGTTACTCCGAGAGAACTGATTATCAGGTCTATTTGCTAGAAAGATTAACAAACTTCTAAAAAAGTCAATTTCTCATTTCTTAATCGCAATTTATATGAAAAAGAATCAGATGTTAAGCAAATTTCAGACCTTCACCAGAATCAGATTAAGCTAAACGTTCATTTGGTTTATTCAGAGCATATTTGGTGCTCTACATTTGAAGTTATGAGGACATGAATATAAATTACCGGTAAATTACCGGTAAGGTAACTTAAAATGAAAATTACCGGTAATTTTTAAACACTAGTTGAGACCTTGAGCGTCAGACATAAGATACATGAAATGCATGAATGGTAGGCCATCCGGTACTCCGCATAAGCGAGAGCTACCTATTACATTTCAACATAATTGTGATTTTCAACTTTAAAAATTGCCAGCGTGCTGCGAGCCAGGGTTGGAACCGCCCTTTCCTGCATGGGACAGATTAAGAATCTGATCGTCACATATTATTTGGTCAACATACCATTAGACTAACATTTCCACATAGCATACATGAAATGCGTGAATGGTGGGCCTACTCCGGATAAGCCAGAGTTACCTATTACGATGCAATATCACACAATACATTTATTTCCCTTCATATCATGCTTTGTGTGATGAGCAGTAATGCGCTTAATGACTTATTTTCTAATTTAATGAGTTGTAGGCCTACCTTACAACTTTTGACTATGTTAACTGCATTTTCAAAGTTAATCAAACACAAGCAAATAGATAACAGATAATCAAAATAATAACCCAAACGGGCATTGATTTAATAATAATATATGCGCATATCTACATCCACATAAAAGCTTTAAGCGGTCAAATGTTCGGGTAGCAGGCCTTCAGGTTAGGTTGTTTGAACTCCATTATTCATTGCATGTCTAACCTCCACGCGTCACGCCTCACCATCGACATTTTTATGGAGAAGGTGCCACCTTGCGATGTAATTAGGCACCAAATGATGGAAGATGCAGTCAATGCAGCAATGCAGGACGGTACAAGGATACAAGGATACAAGGATTTTTTATACCATTTGACAAAAGCGACAACATAGACATCGGTTGTGTTGCAACGCTATATTGTACTCTTGAAATGCGTGAGATCCTCAACTCAAAATTGAGCCATTGGATTGGTCGGCTTACTCCCTCGCCTCAATGAAGCCGGCTTTTCAGTGCTGGATTCTTGACTATTTGAACTGATGTGAAATTACCTCAACAAAGCAGGAATGCGAAGTCGGAGTCCTGTCAAATGATAGGACTCCGGACTCCAGCCTATAAGACACGACTCACTCGGTGATTTAATAGAGAAGACAAGCCTTCCTATAGCCTCGATCACACATGCACGCCAAAGGTCACATCAGAGACAAAACTGGTTTTCTTGAGAACATTACCTCTTACCCTCACGTTAATCGTGTGTGATGGCTCCTCTAAAGCGCATATTAAAATCGAAAGTGTACTTATATTTTTTGGAGAAGGCTGGGAGATTTTCCTGCCTGGTAGAGACTGGAGAAAGAACGTGTGAAGCACAGATCAAGAATGTCATGACAATTTGGAGAGGAAATATGGTTTGTTGAATTAGCAATGCGATGGGATTACTATAACCTCAGCTATATTACAATAAGATTATTTTCTTTATCGTGATCACATCACAAACTGCTACTGGAAGAGCAAAACATCATAATCAAAGAAACTGATCACAATGAATTTTAAATGATGTAAATGTGTCCATATTCATATTCAGATTCAAGAAATGACGCCTTGTGAAACGTGACATCTCAGTTAAAGGAGCACACTGAGATCTCAACTCTTCCTTGAAGACTTGCAGGGACATGCATCATAATGTGGTTCATGAAATTTCCTTGATCATCAGCTTGATTGAGATGCCTGTTAGTAAATATTCAATCCTTTTGATATCCAACTTATTTCATACTACTTATAAAGGATGAATGACAGTATAGTATAGGCCCTATAAATTTGCAAAATTTAAGATTTTTGAAAACTGCTCAAATAACTTTTGGGACTGGATGAACGTAATCTTTGTAAAAAACTGAATCTTTTCATACAAACATTTTCACTGTATGCAGACAATTTTTTGAGTCGACACTACCTATGTATACTTCCTCTATGAATGTAGTCGCAGCCTAATACACCAAGTACCAACTTAGCAACCGCCCACTGATGTCCTGATATGCTCTTCATGAGATGCTGGTATACAGGAACACTCCACTAAACCAGTCAAGATTAGTCAAGTCATGACTGCTACGGGAAGGTCCATATTTATTTAACACGTGTCATTACTCACTCAGAGTGACCAGCTTTGCATTGTTTTCTTTGTTGCCGCGTTATTCATTCCTGATCATTATCGGCATTGTTAAATGATTTTCCTAATTATGGATTATCACGTCATGTGTGTCTGCGCGCAGATGCGTCTATCGTGTTATGCTTGCTTCTGTGAATAAATCGGCCGCTTTGGAATGATGGCCTTCGTTGTGGGCCGAAAGAGTGTTTCTCAAAATCTCAACCAGCAATTCTGGAGAGTCTCTGACTTACAAACATCACATTCCCTATTTTTCAAAAGCTAAATAGAAATGTTTAGAGAACGTCATTTACCACACCAACTTCAGTTCCGAAAGGGAATGATGCAGTGGTTCTTGTTATTCGGCAAATAAGCTTTCTTTAAAATCAAGATCATGAATCATTGCTACATTTGTACGTTGCGCAACAGACAATCGCTTCCCACATTTCTAAATCCCAGCCATAAAGTTGAATGATGGTAGAAGTTAAGGATACATTGCATTGAACAATTTAATCGCCAAAACAGCTGACAAGAATTAGAATGGAGAATTCCTGTAAGCTTCGTGCTGAATTATTGGGATTTAGGCAACTTAGATGTTTGTCGCGTGCACCACGTCGCGATAATCAGAGATAAAAGCTCTCAAATGTGAGACAGACTTTCTCACTGCATTTGTTGGTAAGTTGCATTGTAGTTTCTAAAATTGTTTATAGTTACAATTGAAGAGGTTATAATAAATAAGGAAGTAAAATTTCACCTTTGAAACCTAATTATTACTTCGAGTCAGAAAGTTTTCAATTTGCTTATTTTTGATATGCATCACCTGACTCGCAAACTGGTCGAGAGAAAACATTGATTTTCGCATTCTTAAGAAATCATGAGTTATTGAAATGTTGAACATCATCAAAGGCATCAGTTTAATATGCGAGTTACATCTCAATTTCTATCATGGCAGACTCGTGAATCTGTATCCATATATAAGGAATTCATTTCAAAGTAACGTGTTAAATAAGCAGTCTTGTCAAAGAGTTGTTTGGAGATCACATCATTGAAATTATTCTATTATACGTGTATCTAAAGAACATTTCGACGCGCAGTTATAATGGAATAGGAAAAATAATCGAAAGTTATTTAAGCAGAGTAAAATTATTTCGCCGGTCTAGCCGCCTCAGCTGCATCATTTAGAAAGATAAATTCAATTTATTGTGATAATTGTTGTGATAATAAGTCAAATCGTATTTCAGGGTCAAGATATCTCTTTCACAATTATGTAATTAGAAGTAGATTTCTTATAGGCTGGAAATTACTGTGATATGGCTAATCCTGGCAAATTCAGTGAATGAAATTCTTGCTTCGTGTTAATTAATTTTTCATTGTTTGCGTTTCTTACTTCTACTGATTCGACTATTTGTCTTGTAAATACATTAATGCTGTACACTTCGACAATATTCATTTTGAATTATGTTATTTTGCTTTCATATCTGTCTTTACAATGTTTCCACAAAAATGAGTTATTACTTTTCTGTTCTTATTATTGCACATGTTCTTTGCCTCAAATCTTGCCATTTCTTGAAGCCATTTCAACAATCAAAAACTATCTCAAAGTGCATTTGAGACATCTTGATACCACAACTCCCTTCTGAATAGAGATATCCGGTTTCCTTTCACTAGAATCTCTTCCAAACACGCTGCCGAAGCTTTCGGACTTTGGGGGACTTAATTAGTGAAGGCACTTCGGGTATAGAAATGAGCTTAGTTGATAAAAACAAATCAAAGTTCCATTGTGCCGGTGGAGAGATCCATAGATATCCGTTTTCGCTTGATTAGGATGGACAACAGCTGTTTGTTGATGTCAACTTCAGCTGCTCGTAACACCGATTTCTAGATATTTAGAAGAGGCAAATTAATGCAGCATGCAACAGCTGCAGATTCTTGCCGCAAGACGATTTATAACAAGTTATTTTATCAAAATGTTTTCATAAATAAAGAGAAATGATGATGACCGTAGATATTTACAATGTCAGCACCAACGTTTGGTTGGCGCTTTCTTCTACCTGCCACTCTTATTTCACAAACTTCACTCTTTTAGTCTTCATCAACCATATTTTATCGAGCATTGCAGCAGGTACTCGCTTCTTCAATCAATCTTATAATAAACTTCATTAGGCCTCAGCCACACTGCGAGCTTTTCCAATCGCTTCCGACCAAAGCGTTTTGCAGCAAATACAAAGTCATCATCATACCAATTGTAGACTGCCACACTGCGAGCAAAGCAAACGAGAGCAATTAATAGCTTACGGACATGCGTTTGCTCCAGACGATCGGGACGCTCGTGTTTGCTTTGCTTCCAGACGCTTGGCTGAGGCCTTATGCATTAATCAATCAATTCAGGCTTCAAATCTTTACAAAGTATTATCAAATCGTAGGCCACAGTGAGAGTGCTATTGTTGTCGGGCTAGGTTCTTAGCGTGCATGTGAAATGTAAACCAGATACTAGTATCCTTATCAGTAACTTTGCATGCTTTCAATACGGAGATCACATGGACCTAATATGCCTGACAGTATGTGTGATAGCATAAGTCGTGTACTACAAGAACATGTTTAATGCTATAGTATAGAATAATGCAGTCCTGGGATGTGTGGGAACTCCCACAGGATTCCCATAGATGTTTAATGTGATGTAGGAATGAAAAAGTCTGTTTTAGATACTTGGTCATGCCTTTTGTTCTACTATTTTTTCCTTTTTTTGCGGAAAGCGCCTGAAAATAGGTATCATAATCTTCATTGCACGACGTTTCGGAAGTCTTGGTCACGCTTCAGGTTATACAACATTTACATGTAGGCCCTAACTAATGCAAAATTTACAGATATCTATCACTACAGAATGAGGAAATACATTAAGAATCAAGAAATCTTGTTCAACCTAGCATCTAAAGATGCATTAAGAGAAGTAAATTATATGGCAGTGAGTGCAAAAGTCTGTGTACATGTGAAAAGGAATTGATGAGAGCATTTCAAGAAGACTACAAAACTATGAGAAGAAGGATTTAATACCCCGCCCCTCACACGCATTCATTAAATTGGCTTCCTTCCTTATGAAAATGGATTCGGCAGCCAGTCGTGCGCAATTATCTGTAATTATTAAATAATAAATAAAAAAATATTAACTTACTTAGATATCAAAATAAAAAAAACAATTTAAGAATTGATCTTCAATAATTAAAGATCTTAGGTTCGACCACCCGCGCATAATTCCGTCCACACAGGTATCAAATTTCTTTTCAGTGCAATTATATTAAATGTTGAAAGAATGAGAAGAATAGCCTTATCTTTTCCTCATCAAGCAAATTTCATTGAGCAGTTACTTACCAAAAATATCGCTAAGCGATTGATTCCGTCGCACGATGAATCGAGTGAAATCGATTAACTGCGCCCGCCACTGCTGTTAGAATGTTTCAATAAAGTCATGGTCTAGAATGTAGGCATGTGAGATTAGGTAGACTTACACAATACGAATTCACACATGTTTTGAGAAAAGCATGAAGATTAAAGCAAAGGTAGTCTGAACATGCACCGCACATGTAAGCGAGTAAAATAGTCTATGATTCATGAAATTCAACAATTAAGTTTAGACGGCTACTAAGCGCTTTGTTTTTCCATGATAATTGCATGTTATTTGTTTATTCTTATATTATTCTACATTGTGCGGCTTGTAGGCGGATAGATGTAGGCTACTATAGACCGTCATTTAGAATTAAGACAATAAAGCGTAGCTATAGACCGTCATTTAGAATTTAGACAATAAAGCGTAGCTATAGACCGTCATTTAGAATTTAGACAATAAAGCGTAGCTATAGACCGTCATTTAGAATTTAGACAATAAAGCGTAGTTATAGACCGTCATTTAGAATTTAGACAATAAAGCGTAGTTATAGACCGTCATTTAGAATTAAGACAATAGAGCGTAGTTATAGACCGTCATTTAGAATTAAGACAATAGAGCGTAGTTATAGACCGTCATTTAGAATTAAGACAATAAAGCGTAGCTATAGACCGTCATTTAGAATTAAGACAATAGAGCGTAGCTATAGAACGTCATTTAGAATTAAGACAATAGAGCGTAGTTATAGACCGTCATTTAGAATTAAGACAATAAAGCGTAGTTATAGACCGTCATTTAGAATTAAGACAAAAAAGCGTAGCTATAGACCGTCGTTTTTCGATGAAATAGTGTATTATTATCAATAAAGTCATATGACCATTTAATTTCACAAAGAAGATTCCGCAATTACTTTGGTCTATTCACATTCCATTATTTGTATAGATTTTAGAATATAAAACACAGTTCCCTAAAAGACAACAGCTCTGCATACATTTACAAATACAATTATATCATGTACTATTAGTAGGTATAGTACAGCAGTGCTTAAAATTACGTTCAAAAGTGTTCATTAATGGAATTTTTAAACACACCTATTTCTGCTTTTTAATATTGGTGGCCCGCGGGCCCCTACTTGTGCCCCTCCATCCCATCATGGTTGCCCACCACTGGCTGAGAGGATTGATTAGTCCACAGAAAGGTGACAAAATTGGCAAATGAAAATGTGATGCATTTAAACAAAGTTCTGCATGCATTGCACATTCTCATATTCTCACTGAGACAGGCTAATCATAATCATCAATTTCTCTTAAAAATGAGTGGTCCATCAATGTGCTGAACACATAGAGACAGTTAAGACAAATAACCTGGCAATTGATAAATTTATCAATTGCCATGTAATGAGTAGCGCCTGCGTGATGCGCCTCAATCTCGGATGCGGCATTATATAATTGCAGAATGCAATCCGCCCTCCACGTGCCTGCGTTAAAGCAGTGCCTTCCTTGCTAATTCATGCTCTCAACAGATGGTCCGGTGGCCTTGTGGCTAGAGGACATGCTTGCACGTCCTCTAGTTCCAACGTTGCGCTGGTTCAAACCTGCCCATGATTGATGAGGCTGAACAAGCCGAAACATGTCTCGTGGTGGTTGCATCTGTTGAGATTTGATATACATAGAGATAGATTCATTCACATGTGAGTTAGTCTGAGCGGACATAATTCTATCCCAGACAAGACTATTTACCTCTGTGGTTGAATATCTGAAGAAAGTGACAACTCAATAAAAGACACCGCCGCTCTTGATTTCCCGACTGCACTCGCCTGACCAACGAAGCGAAGTGAAGCACGCAACACGGCGCAGGCGAGCTGGCAACTTTTTCACTAAGCCAGGCTGAAGGTCAGTGAGGATGAAGACAAAAGTCATCTCCAAGGACATCAAAAGTTTGTTGTCCTATTTATATCATTCTGTAGCGAGAAAGCATAACAAAATGTCACTCTATCACGCAACACAGTAAAGATTGACAACATAAATAAAAAGCTAGTGTTATTGTTTTTCTTGACTTCATTAACCTCCTTATCTTTAGATATTGACTAAATTGCGACAGACCTTTACTTTCAATTACTTTATAAATTACTTTATCAGCTACTTTATCAATTACTTTTTCAATTACTTGAACATAGAAAGTTTTCATCTTCTAAAACGGTAAATTCTACATGGAAAAGTTTATTAGCGCGTAGCTTGAAGTGCTTCCACCATAATTGAACAAGCTGTCTATGTTATTTGAAACACGAGATGCGAAGCCTCGACTGTGTAAAGCATAGAAGTAGATAATAATACACTAGAATGGAAGTTTGATATCTTGCCTATGCACAATGATAGCACATGGAAAAATCTATGGCTCATCTATGGATCAGATTCGATCTAAAAACAAGTTGCCAAGTTGGTTGTGGAAGCTGTTGACGACAAATTACAGGATTTTCATGAAGAGAATTTTAGTGAGATGGCGGCATTGTTTCATATGAAATAGTCTACTATTCCATGGATTGATATACTGTGTCTATTTGTAGCAGTCATTGACAGCTATTATACAACTTTTCAACAGTGTAGTACGAATTAAAATTTGGTTCACAGAGTCATATTGAAAGTGGTCGGTGTACTGGTTGTAAGAACATCTGAAGAATTCACAGATAAAATTTCTAATTCTTGGATAATTTCCCCGTCAAGCGTTTAAGAAACCTAGTGCTTTTCTGGAATAAACACACTGAAAACTTCTTCACCTACAGTCACTTCTCAGATAGAGTGTCTCTGGAACTCTTCAATTAATCATTGAATAACTGATGTAAAATAGTGTGATGATATTTTGGCAGCTGATATTCGAATGCATGCAGAGATTTTGAAAATTGTTCAAATATATTGAACAGGGGAGCCCTTTAAAGTAAAATGAATACTCTTAAGATTTCTTGGTCTCTGATTTCAAGCTGGAGTTATGCATGCTCTGTAAATCAACATTACAAGTTGCATATGTGTCTGATTATACTCTTCATAGATTATAGAAGCGATATTTCAAAATGATGACCATACAGAACGTTTTAAAGGATTTCCTTCTTTGTCATCCTGTCGCTGCAGTATTTTGTAAATTCACTATTGCTTTTGTATACATGATCTTTGGACAAGGGGCAACAATCCAGATCACAGATTGGCTTGATAAATATAAATGCCAATCAGAAAACTTGGAAGCCAGCTCGTACAATTTGATTTTCGCCCCAGCCAAGTTCCCCCGGCGTGTGCCATAATTTTCATGCAATTTCCATTCTAGGACTTTCTATGGTATTGTTAATTTCTATAGTGTTAAGTAACATAGACAGTGAGTTCAATTGCCAGTGGTGCATTGTGCAAGGAACTGCAATGATGCATTCAATACATTCAATACATGGACTACGAGAGCAAGAACTACTTTTTAAATGCACTGATGAAAATCTAAAGTGCAAAATGCAAAAAAATGAGAAATATCATGCTGGAAATCTATACCGCTGATATCTACAATTCTATAACAAATGCAGGTGTTTTTATTAAACAGAGGATTGATCATCATTACCCAGTTTATAGACACCTGTTTATCCTGTATGTGATGCACTTGTTCGGTAAGTAAACATTATGTTATGCAGAATTCAATTTCAATCTATTCAATTTCTTACATGAGACATTCTTGATTAAAAGTTTGTTTTAAAACTGGAATATTGGTTTTTTAGCTGAAGAATCTCTGAAATCTCATAAGGCTTCATGTCGTATACAACTGAGCTGTCTCAGGATAATGACCAAACGTTAATGAATCAGGTCACATTGTTGACAGGAAGAGCGCTATTGCTTCACGAACTTCTTCCAGCCGACCCCAGCCCCCATATCCACGCTCTGGTCGGTGTACAACACCAGATTGCACAGACCGGAGTCGGCATGATAGTAGAAGGCCGCACACCAGTCATATTCTTCTCCCGAACATTCAACAGCGCATCCTTTGACGTTCAAAACATTTGTGACATCACGTGTGCATCCGCCTCCTTCCGCGTAGTCATAGGGGTCAGAGAAAACAGCGACTGGAACTTGTCGGAATTGATAAGATCGGCGACTTCTCCAACTGTCACTCAATCCTTGTCTTGGTTGACACATTGGTGTTGCTTGCCATTGTGGATCGGATGGAAATTTCCCATTATCTCCGAATATGCCACCATAGAATAATTGAATGACATAATCTCCTACCTTACCCGTGTTCCCGGGCTCATCAATTGCCCATGCCAGCTCTGTTGAAGGCGATGTGACGCTGCCGTTTGTCCATTTCCAACCATCCCGACTTGACCCTTTCTCGATCAATGTGTCGGTGAGTCCAATGTGATAAATCCGAACTCCTAACGGCTTGTGATTGAGATGGAGGGCATTTTCACCTGTCACAAGTTCTCCTTTTATCTCTCCACAGAATCGTTGAGCGTCACACCAGCTGACTTTTACACTCTTGTTCCAATACAAGCAGACGCCTTCAGTTAGTGAGAATGGACTCGGACACGCATTTGACAGAGTGAAAATGTGAGCAATCAGAAGTTCGGTTAAGAGAAACATTCGGTTCTTCTAGGATAAGATGACGGTCTGTTCTCTGCTCTTCTGAAGCTGATTATGTGATGTCTGTTGCTGTTTCATCAAATTATCAACAGGTTGTTGCAACTTACGACAATTGAGAGAGCTTTCAATTCGTTGATTTCAAAGTCTCCTGGGTACGCAGCTTAAAATCATCTTTTCATGCTTGAAAATTGACTTTTTCGTCACGGAATAGCTTCTCGTGGTCATTAGCGCATTATATAGCACTATCAAAATTGAAAGTTAATGAACATCCCCGGAAATTTCATTTGATGCACTAATTTCAAAATTGAAGTTGGCTATATTGTTTTGTAGAGAATCCTGCAACACAAACTTTATCAGTCGGCTCCAATTTGATTTCGTTGCTTCTCTACGCCGGAGTGATAGTCTCCTGATATTTCATTGATAAATCGACTATGACAAACAAGCATCTTCCAAATGACAATTATCCTGAGGCCTCCAATTAACCATTTTCTAGTCATCATGAAGAACAGAAACCACAGCACCAAAGTCATCCTCCTTGTTCATTCAATATTTCAGGCGTGAAAGCATGATTACAACACGAGTGGAGAGAAGGCTCTCTATCCTCCACACTCAGAGAAAGTTTTTTCGTTCGCTCTTTGAGTTGCAATCTCGAGATTTTGTTTTTCTTTGCATATATCGAAATCTAGGTGTTGCAGAGCTGTACAATGACTTATCATTCACAATTCAACTGAAAAAAGCTAATTCAGAATCTGAAATATCGGTTTCTTGATTCAATGAGGTTTCGCGGAGTGAAGACTTACTATGACACATTGGCTTGTATTCGCTCGTATAATAACATTCACTTGACACTGAGTTGGTTGAAATGCAACTAAAACTTAAATAAGAAATTGACGACTGATCATTTATTGTGCAACGATTTATGAAACGGCCTGTCTGTTAGAGTATCCAACAAATTGCGCATGTAGTCTGAAGAGCACGCATGTACGAGTAATTTGTAGCATTAGCAACAGAACTTGTAAAAAGGATCAAGATAGCATTTTAGTTGGCAAGTGATACTGGAAATAGATTTGACTAAAATCTTTCGACACACAAATACTTCGTTTTCCTTTCATAAAACATATTTCGGCAGCGAACCGTATTTCTCAATCAGTTTTGCAATTCATATTGATTTTCTGTAGCAGAGCTCTATGATTTTAAATCAAACCTGAGAATGTCTTGTATCTTGTATTGGTGAATTGGGGAAAGATATTGAAGTCAACAAAGCACATTTCTGCTGAAACTGACCACAATGCAACAATCATATCTAGCTCTTGAAGGCATCAATGAGTCTGCAATACATCTTCATGTATCTTCCTAGTGTTGAAGTGTTCATGTTGGAAATGGTAACTGGTTCCATTCTGTTTTATTCACTCATTTCTCCCAATTACAGCAGTTTCATGGAGTATGAAGAGACAACTTCTACGAGTCATGTCAAATTGCAGCTCAACATGTAACAGAAGTGGAAAATGGAAGCAATTCTCCGGTTATGATAAGACATTTTGAGCAGAAGTCACTGAATCCGCTTCTTGAAGATGAGAGGAAGAACGTGCCTACGATGCATCGACCGTAGGCAAGAAGAAATAATGAGGAGAGAGAAAATACGCAAAAAAGAAGGAAAATATGGCATTGAAGGGGAATTATGACAGTGCTCTTTTCATAACAGCAACATCGAACTCCGTTCTCAAAGAAGATTGTGAAACCAGTTTGATGAAAGTGTTTTGAAAATAAAAGTCATCGAGAAAGCCGGAGCAACGCATCTAAATTACAAAATCCACATACCTTTCGGAAAACAAGATGTAAAAATGCTGCTTACTGAGCAAATGAAGAAGAAAAGGACACTGTGGAGGAATCGGCGGTCAACTGGGTAGAGAGGGGTTTCCCACCTTCCAAACCGTTGATCAGACCGGTTTGCTTCATCAATTGATACTGTGTGCAATATTTGAAAGAGCGGTCGTGATGGGAGTGTTCTTAAATAACCTGCAAGTGATGACAAATGTTGTGATGCGCTTACGCTCAAAAAGCACGTGCTTACTGTAGTCCTCTGTAGCAGATAACCGTGCCTGTACGTCAGCGTGGAGAAAGCATTCGACATTTTGTCTCTTCAAAAGTGATTAGAACAGCTAAGACTCGTGCATAAACATGTTGATCGCAAAAAATGCAATAAAAATGGATATTTTGCGCTTGTTGCGTAATGCTTCTTTGTGTGAAGCTGCAAAACGCTTAATCGTGCAAGCGAAAACATTTAATGTTCAAAGCCATGTAAACATTTAAGATCACGTCAAGCGTTTCTTAACCCAGTATCAGTGTCCAACATTTCGAAAGATTTCAAATGTTCACTAAAATTCACTCTTCTTGTATATCACTGAACAATATATCAGTTCTAAAAAATAGGCACCTGAAGATGTATTGAAAGCGCTTGTTCTAAACTGTTGTTTTGCTTCTTTGCGGACAGAAGCAATTTTGATATAATTAGCCAAATTATGTGACATTGAATTTTTTATAAGATTGAAAATTAAATTGCTGAAAACTTTGTAAACTTTAGCCGGAGCGCTTACTATATTCTTCAGGTGCTGTGGTTGATGATAATGATGATGAATCACTTTGTTGTTGTCTAACAATTTTACAGTCACGATTACAATACATAATAGATCAGAAGAAAATACAATACAATGGCATCGGATCGACGGGAAATAAAAGCGATACAGTAAAAGCAGATCATTTACAAAATTTTATAAACGATGTGCTAAGACGCTTGGTTCTTGAAAACGGACGACGAAAAGGAAGACAATCTCGAGTTGTGCGGCCACTTGGTTTGACCAGAAACATCTCACGAAGGGGATGGTTCGAGTTTTGAACAATTTCATAGAATAATTTTTCCCAAGTTCGATTACCAATCGTATCAATTGAGCTGGAATGGGAAAATGGAATATCCATGATACGATGAAGGTGACGTTCCATACTTAACAATTTGTTCATGAGATACTTGGGTAAATTGCAAAAGGACGGATGTGCACAAAGTATAACAGAACGAATGAAAGCAGCATACGCGTAGTGCTTGTACGAAGAATGTCATGTTTCATGCTCATATTGCTTTTATACGTAGTGTACTGACATATTCGTTTCCGTGCTTTTGCAACATTACTGATTACCTACTACACGATATTGTTCGTATCGAAAGAAGAATTTTCAAGATAATTGGTGTTTCTTGTGATGAGAGAGAATCTGTTTTGGATTCTGCCAAAAATTGTTTCGTTCTATTGAAAAATGTGAAACTCACCCACTTAGGACATTGTTCAATGTACGACCTGTTTTGAATATGTCAATGAGAGCGAATGGTTCACTACAGCCTCCCATCCCAAAGACTGTTCGTTTTAGCCATTCTTTCATAAAACTTTGTAAATGATTTTATTTTTGTCTTATACTTTTCCGTTTTATTCATGAACTGAATAACCATTGCAATTCTTTCTTTTCTTTACTTTATTGACATCGTGTATTTGATTTGTACGGTTACATGCAGAAGCGAACAAACAAAGTGATTATTATACATAGATAGTAAGGAACATAATAAGTAGATACTTTCAAATCCAAAGAGTTTGCATTTGTGAATATCTCTATATTATTAGGAAGAATCTTTTGTGTAATCTCAGCTGATTTGATCAAGAATTCATACCGCAATATACATGTACATCAGAAGTAAATATAAGGAAATCAGTCAAAATATTTCAAACATTCAAATTTTATAACAGCTCTCACACCAAAAGTATTGTGCCAAATTCATCCTTCTTCTGTCAAAAAATGTATAATACGTAGAAACTAAGCTATTAGAATTCTTGAGTTGATGCTTAAAAACAGCTTTGTCTCTCCTTGAAATTTATTGACCAGATTAAAATAATTTATTAAAAGATATGTACAACCCAGGGGGGTTGTAACCAGGGGGGGGGAATATTCCTAATTCTGGTGGCCATAGCTTAAGATATTCAAAAATTCGTCAGGGGTGCGAGATTTAATATCAGTATTGGTCAGACCTCTGTTAAATGACCAGTCAGCAAGTGACATCACCTTCACGAACATTTTCTGTCATGAAATGTTTCATGAAATGTTTTATGCGGATTCATGAGATTTCTAAGAGAGCTCATGAGATCATGATATTCTCATAATGCTTTGATGAGAACATAATGAGTGGTAATAACAACATTCATGAGGATAGCATCTCATGATTCGTTCATCGGAAAATCATGTTTATTCATGAGGTCTTTGTGAAAATAAGTTTATTAGTAGTAAGGTATGCATACTAGCAGCGGAAGGAAAGAGTCACTAGAAAGCTTATTCAATCGATAGGAATCTCCAAGTTTAGTCTATAAAGGATAAAAAGCAACAATATAGAATATATCATAGCGATCTGCAACAGCCATCTCGAAATGATGAATAATAATTTGACTTTACAATTGGATGTTGAAAGCAAGATGTTGAAAATAGAGATACATACAATCAAAGTTCTGTATCTTATCGTAATAACGCAATGGTTTATTATTGCGAGTATTGAAATACCATTGTGCTTATGGCGTTGGAATGCTCAGGGGCAACGTGACAATAGGAAGGGCATAGGAAGTCATAGGAAGCGTCAACAACTAAATGCCAGAAAAATAAATTCATAATTTTGTGAATTAGATAATAAATAATGTAACTAATTAATAGTAATGTGAATTTTGAATTTTGTGCATGTAAATGTTTCCTTCTATGTCTGACAATGATCTTCTAATGGAGAATGAAATTAATTGCGAAAATATAAATTTATAATCAACATCGATATTCTGGAGCTTGGTGCTAAAAGGGCCTATGTCCAAAAACACTGTTTCCCGTAAATTGGAATATAAGATTTAGATTGTCTCTGAAAATTAGGTAAAGACAAAACTCCAATATAAATGCCATCGTTTATGTACCTTGGCATATTTATGATATAAAACCATCGTTTGTAAACAAATTTTCTCTTTATTCAGCGGAAATACGATGCATCAAAAAGTTGGTTGTAGTGAAAATCCTGGACTTACGCCCTTTTAGCACTAAAGATGGGTCAGTTGGCGAAGTACTACTATTCATCCACTGCTTCCCCTGCAGTCAGATTTTGATAAAAGTACTGCGATGAACGAGAAATATATGGTAGAAGATCTTGGAGGTCAGTCAAGACGTTTGGAGGGACAGGTCTTTGTTCATTGTAAAGCGATTCCAAATTCCATAATAGTGGTCTTCCTTTGGCCTTTCTACGAAAATCCACTTCACATGGAGCAGATTCAGAGTCGAAGGACGAGCGGTATGTAAGATACCTGCTTCTGAGTTGTACTGCAACTCCCTCACAGTCAGCCAGTTTACTGGTTTTCCTTCAATGTCATTCTTCCTTTTCACAAGGGGACCTTGGAACAGATTCTTCGAATTTTTGAAATGATCCTGATGCATTTCAACAACTTGGATTCTTGGTTTCCGGGGAATGCTACGTACAATATTATACCAGTCTCTTGGTATCTCGATAATTGAATTGGTGGCCTTTTTCTGTCTTTCTATAGCGGCATGAATAGTATCTGCCTCCATGTGTGTGTGGCCCGGAATGAGGAATCTCTGCGTTATCTTTATCCCTCGTGATGCTGCAGCACTCATGAGCATCGCAGAAACTTGCATGTTTCGATTTTAGCCTCCGCAACTGTCGCTCCACAGTCGAACATCTTTCACTGAAGATGGAAGGCTGTCGATGTATCTTAGTAGACACGATCCAATTTCTTGTGAGCCCCGTCCAGCTATGGTTTGGTCCCACATATAATAAATTGACCGGGATTTGTTGTTGTGTGTTTCATAAACTGTTGAATTATACACGGCCAGTTGCCGCTTGTAGAAGGCTATACCCGTTTGGATGAAGGGACACTGAAGAACTTTTTGCAGATCGAATGAAGCTGTCACCACATGTTGTGAAGTCGAAGATTCAATTTTATAATTGCGCTTCAAAGAGTAGGCAAGTTCTGCTTCCGCGTGATGTGCACTCCTTGCCTGTTCGATCTGTACCTTCTCTTCGTTCGTCGCATCAATTAACGAAGCTTCAAATGCATCGCATTTTTCACGTGTCGCTAGCTGGGGGGTGAAATGATAAATTGAACTCCTCGACGAAGATTTTTCGATAAAGATGGCTTTTTTGTGGTGGGATGTTCTTTGCTTCACAGTGTTCTTCATAAAGCCGATACATATGCTCGATGGATAGATGAGGGTTCAGGTACTTTTTCGCAGCTTTTTCACGACTGTAATGACTTTCGTATGCTGGAAACATCTTAATGTGATCACGAATATTGTCAAGATCCACTTCCGCGATTTTTGGCTGCTGCCCATGCCTGCCTCTCTTGTCTTTTGGGATGATATTGCTGCTACCACTGAGTCTCTTTCTTTCAGAAATTACCCTTGCCTTTTTCCGTGATATTCCAAAGTAGCGCAGAACATAGGCAGACAAACTTCAGTTGGCTGACCTTCAACTAGAAGATAATATTTTCTCGCAGCTTTGTAGTCTCCTCGATCAGGCTAGCCAACAGTTGGTCTTGCTGCTCAGAGGAATGTTCGTAAAAGTCACTAAAAATATTTTCTCTGTTTTCTTCAATTACTGCTTCATAACATTTCATGCGACACGCTTCCCCACATGGACTGCCCATAGTCTTCTCAATCACGATCTTTCCACTATGATTCACATACTTCAGTCCTTGCGCTCTTTGTGACTTAATAACGTTTCTTCTCCACGTCGAAGGCCACCGAAGTCTCTTTCTACTTCTTCGACGTTCAATGGTCTCAGTTACTGGTGATGTGGGAATTTCATTAGGGCTTTGATGATCGGGCTGAGGTAGTGTATTCTCAGCATCAGAGTCAAGTGATTCATTGTCTTCGGACGACGAATGGACACACAATTCGACGATATTATCAAGCGATATTCGACGTCTCTTCATAATGCCAATCACAGTGGAGCAAAGAAGGGGAATCGAAGCTTCTGCTGACAATGACGACAAGCTTCTGAGCTGTCCACACACATAGTTTTCGATAATAGCCTCTCACTGCAGTGCAATAGCACTCACATAAGATTTTCAAGGACATAGGCCCTTTTAGCACTAAAGCTTGTTGCAGTTGCTTGGACATAGGCATTTGGAAATTTTATTTTGTGAAGCAGGATTGGGTCATTCGGGAATGATAATCACACAGAAGCTGCATATCAAGTCACACTATATAGTGGTGTGTAAATCTCAAAATCGATCAAATTGGACATTGGCCCTTTTAGCCACAAGCTCCAGTATTTATCTTGACTCTTCCCAACCAATAACTTGAAAATGAATTCATAAGTACGAAAAATTAACTGTTAATTGATTAATGAGATTTTTATGAGAAACTCACGAAATTAGATGAGATATTTTATACGAAATAGTTCCAAATAAGCATGAAATTTCATGAGACATAGATGAGAAAAAAATTTCATGAAAATTCATGAGTAATCTTCGTGACATCACTGAAAGTGCAAAGCATACATCTAATTACATGTTCATGTCTGTCATGGCATGTTTGCTCCACCGCATAGATTCTGTGCTAATCGCTCACGGATAAGCAGTGCGAGCTGACACTGATTCTGACAAGTGATTTGGACTTATTGTTTGTCACAATGCCACAAATTAGTTGCAACAATATCATTTTTCAGCTCTACTTCCGGAGCTTTCATTCAAGAAATTCAAAGAAAAAATGACTTAAAAATTATAAGAAATGAGTTCCAGAATCTACATGTAGTACTCTTCGAGTGTGAAAATTTTAGAACTCTTTGGGTTCGAAAGCCCACCCATTTAGCAAGTTGCATGGGACAAGCACCTACACTAAATCGAAAAATGCCATACGCCATATCTACCCACTATATCACATACGCACATCCATCAATGAACTGCTTTGGCAATTAAACACAAGTGCATTTGGATCAATGAAATATGCACAACTCAAAGCAGTCGGAGACGATGAAAAAACTTTGGCAGGACTCGAAAAGAAGTCGCGGAGGAGGGAGAACATTGGCAGGACTCAAACACAGGTCGGATAGAATGACAAACGCGCTGACAGCAGGAGCAAAGCTCATGAGCAAGCCAACACGTGGGGTAACAATGACTCTGTGAAGTGTGGATATTGATTAGTGATGTTAAGGCAATGCAGTGACGCACCCAGATCAATGAATTGCTATTGTCCTACGTTTGTATGTCCTTCCCTCTTAGTGAGCCATTGCTATATTGATATTTCATCATATTAGTACTTCTGTAAATTTTAATTCGGTAATTTTAATACTTGTTCATTCAGTACTCAGATTAGTACTCAAATATGAGTTCATGATTTACAGTGTTTGACAGAGTGTATGATGAGAACAGTTGCTGTACCTTCAAATGACACACACAAATGCTTTATACAACTCTGTTTTATATAACTCATGTCCACACATACAATTTCAGATTGTTCCATGTCTCGAATCTGCTCGGAGATATCCCCGTCAATGACAGCAACCTCTTCCACAGATGATGAATGGAATCGCGTTTTTGTCAAACGACTTCCACTTCAAACAAACAAATCAAAGTTGGAAGAACTCTTCGAGAGAGAAATGGGGTTTTGCGGATTCGTCCGGAGTGTAAACAAGGGAATGGCGGTGATCGAATATTCATCTCCTGAAGATGCAAAAAGTGTTATTCTGCATATGAATGGCTTTGTCTATGCTGGTAATCCTCTTCTACTAGAAAAGTTTCAAAAGGTTCGAAAAGGACTAGAAGTTGATGAAGAAAGTTCCGTTTATCCAGGTAAAAACGAGTGCTTGCTCACTAATCATACTCCAAATGAGGAATTGCAGAACACTAGTGATGAAGCTCGCAAATGCTTAACTCCGGAAGTAATCGAACATCTCAAAATAACTGGTCCAATTTCTAATCAGGTGTTCGTTACAAGAATCGAGCCTGCGACTACCTGGAAACAACTCAAAGATGTATTCCGTATTGCAGGTAATGTATTGCATGTTGAGGTACGAGACAAACAAAACTCAAGACGCAATTCTCAAGCTCTCATCACATTTGAACATTCATTTGAAGCAGTTCAGGCAATTAGTATGTTGAATTATCAATCATTGAATGGCATGAGGTTGAGAGTTTACATGGAACGAGAGCCTTCAATAGGACAAAGGAACATTAAGTACTTCTTTCACCGGCGAAATGAAATGCGACGATTTGTAGGCTTATCTAGAAATGGGAAACTGCCACAAGGACTGTCTAATCATGGTCCAACGTTAAAAGAGGTGTTTATGTCTCTATATCAGAAGCAACGGTCTAGAAATCCGTATATCAGTTTGCCATCTTTGAATTGTGACTGGCTTTCCCAAAACCCATTAGAAAACCCTTCAAATGAATATCATAAGCGCAAATTATCAACTGAACCTGATTTCCCTCTTTCTGTGTTGAACAAGGGGAAAAGCAGCCTCGGATACTTAAATGTTCTCTTATTGTAAAACATTTGCCTTCCTTTTTTTCACAGAAGGATCTGTCAGAATTGTTTGATCAGGTTGGGGAAGTTGAATTCATTGAAGTTTATCCGTCATCACAAATGTCTGGAGAGAACTCTGGGTATGCACGATTTTCAACAGTGGAAGCTGCTGAAAGAGCAGCCAGGTGGTTAGATGGCATGAGAATCGGAGACATGACACTAACGGTGACACCACTATGTGCGTGAACTTTTCAAATCACGCTTACCATGATGTAATTATAGTGCATTAGACACTTCCTGGACAACGTTCAACTGTCATTGATGATATCAATTTGTGTTTGATGGGCATATGGCGAATATTCCGATGTCAAATATATAATCAATCTTATTTGTGATTCTTTATTGAAATTTTCCGCATACTGCTTTGGTTACTAGCTGTAGCTAGTAATAAGTAACTGAGTATACTGCATAGCAGTGACGAATGAAGGACTAATGATGTTTCGATGGTCAGAAGGCTGCAAGCTGCTCTGGCAGCAAAAGGAAATAATGCAGACTACTTTTGATGAAAACATTTTATGAAGTCTGTTGTAAATGAATAGCTTCCAATTAGTTTCTATAGTTTCATTTTTCTCAAAATGCTGCTGCTGCAAGGCGTAAGGACTTTGCTTTACAGGACCTAAATTTTAGTTTTTGCGAACAGATCAATGATAGTATCATGAAAATCACAATTTGATGCCATTTGATGCCAAAATAAGAAAAAGGCCTTCCGTCGAATTCGTAATCTAAACTGGGAACCTGAAGTAATGCTGTTGTTATGTTTGAAGCCAATGTATTTCGACAACTAAGCGTCGTTATCATCAGGGCACAGATGATAAAAGGAAACTATTCAACAACATGAGCTCAAAATCTGAAAAGGTGAAGATGAAACAATAGACAATTATTCGCTTTAATAGAAATAGATCCTGTCGCTTTATTTGACCTGTAAAGCATATTATTGCCCGCGCGGGGAATAATATTTGCTCCAATGCATAGAAATTAACAATACCAAAGAAAGTCTAATATTATCTGCTTCTATTCTCCAATGCACTGGAAGGAGCGTAATCTATGTCAGTTATGGGTGCTCTTGTCCTGCTTTAGTATAGACTAGATTTGTGAATAGATATTTTCACTGTTTATCAGGCTAAATTTCTATTCAGATGCTCTTGATAATCATAGACATGTCAATCACAATCTGTCCTTGATCATCATAGCACGTCGTCAAATAAAATTCTCTGCGCAACTCGTACGTGAGATTGCTTCATCATAGCATTAGAACTCGTTAGATCTAAATGGGACTCACCCTACCAACGGGCTCGGGCATATAAAACTCGTAAAATGTTGTTATTTGCGTAAATGACTATTATAGTAAATGCTATATGGCATTATTTCATTGACGCCGTCCCAGATTCGGCAGCAATCGTTGTTGTTGCCGGCTCCTGAATCAAGCCACTATCTATGCAAGCAGCCAGGAACTTCTACAGACTGCTACATGTACATGAATGATATTACGCATTCACTACAAGAGTAATCATGCCTTTTTCAAGCATCAATGATCCTTGCAGCCTCGGCTGTACGACACATTGATACTTTCAAAATCGACGTAAGATTGCTACATTCCACTCCTTCATTGAAATACATTAGCACAGAAAGTTTTTCATCCTCTAAAACGGTGAATTTTACATGGAAATCTCAAGAAATACCGTTGAAATCTGCAATTCCATGACAAATAGAGGCAGATTGTGACAGCTGTAAAATTCTGATGGTCATAGATTCTGATGGTCCTGTGAAATATATGAAGTTACTCACGCAACACGTGCAATCTTAATTGCATTATTCTCGATCAACATGTCTTTGCAGGAGCCCGAAGGGCACTTACTGCTCGATTGTTTTCCGATGTCATTTTTGACTGCTTCTCTGGATAATCATTGTCAGGCTTCTCCAGACCTCTGAGACCTGAGCGTTTTCACACCCTCTGAGACCTGAGGGGGGGGGGTCCAGACCTGAGGGGGGGGTCCAGTGGACCCCTTTAACATATTCTTAGTTTACCTGCTTAAATCGATATCAAAACATTAGGAAAGTTGATTTTATGTAAGACAATGATGTTTGCGTGTAGCAGGTCGGTATAACGAATCCCTTGAGTGACTTTCAGCCTTCTCAGTAAACACGTGCAAAAATATGGTGTTTTTGTAAGTCAACCACATTTAGTACAGCATCATTTGTACTAGGAGGCGGCTTTACGATATTTTGTGTCACCATAAAGCCTCAGATAGTTGATTTTGATGAAATTGATTTAATTCATGCAGCTACTCCTTTCCATTTGTACATTCCTTCAAATTTATCCAAAGCTATCAGAAATAGACCTAAAATGAGTCAAAATTGCTGTACTTCTAGAACCAAAAACAGCTGTGGAGATCTCAAACTTATCATTACTGCTGTGAAAAGTTTGTCATCAATCAGTTTTTGGTGCTCAACTATGAATATAATGATAGCTTTCATTTCGGACATCGATTTATGTCGAGTTGTTCATATAGGCCAGCCAACCAGTCACGCGAGATCATGTGCGAAAGCAAAATATTCACATTTTGCGATCTTCCAACACATTGCACATCTACGAGCATGATGCAAACAATGAATAAATGACTTTCACTCTTTATACACCATCGTGGACATGTTCGAAATCATTTTTCATCTAATTACAAAACTTTTGTGATGGGATTTCTACACCATCTGAGACCTGAGGGGGGTCCAGTGGACCCGTTTGGCCTATCTGGCATACTTCTACTGATTCAATTGAAATGAAATAACACATGCAGATTCACTGTCAGAAATGATGATTTTGTATGGGCTTGAGTGGTCGATATATCGTCAGCGTAAAAAATGAAATAGAAAAATGTGGCTCCGGGGTCCACTGGACCCCCCTCAGGTCTCTGAGGGCTAGAGCTGAATAAGATAACCACTCGATTTCTTGTTTCAGTGAATGAAGATGTTGGGTGGGATAAAAATCTGTTCTCGCTGTTCGCCTAGTTAAAGGTAAAAATTTGGCTTTTTGAGATCATTTTCAATTATAAAACCTTTACAGTACATGACACTGCAAAATCAAAGACATTTTCAAAAATTCCAATTCCACAACATTGTTGTTTCAAAAGCATTGCTGTTAAAATCACGATTGTATAAAAGCGCGATGCTAAACCTTCTATTTTTTTCACATCATTAAAAGGAATACAATTTGGTAAAACAAATACAAAATGAGTATAATTAACAGTAATTACAGAAGGGTTCGACGAGATGAAGAAGTCAGACTGAGGTAGTTGCCCCTCAGAATAGCAAACGACAAGCGCTGGAACAGCAAGTCGACTCTCTAGCGTCTCCCGTTCGCCGTGACATGCGACGACCCAGTCCTTAAGAAAGTTCAGGGTCGCAGTGTCGAAGACCCCAGTCGTTTCAACGGCGATCGGTGTAAAAATGTACCGGGGTTGGAGAGCTGAGTATTTTGAGGTTTTCCTGGCTTCAGCTGTTTTCGCCGCGCATCCAGGATCAACCACTGAATCGTTGGCGACGGACGAGGAAAAGGTGTCCGAGTAGGTCGCATCCCACACGAGCGACTTGCCCTCTGCGAACGGGAAAACTGTCATACCATCCGGCCGCTTGCCGTCACCACGATCCAGTCCCACTGGCTCGAGGATCGACTTGAAACTGTTTTAAGACTTAGAATATTTTGGCATTGTATGAAATACGACTACATGTCATGTTTAGAAACCTGTATTTGAATCATTTGAGTTTACATTGTTTCATTAAAAAAGTGTTGTTTTGTGTTCTCTTTGTCACTGGCGCAGTTCAACTTATATCGGAAACTTTATCTCATGTGGTAAGTGTTGATAGTCAGTATCCACGTAGTCGGTCATTAATATTATTCTAACAATGAATTATTCCTGACTATCAAATCCGACTGTGAAACACCAGCGAATGACAATTATGGAAGCTGGCCACATGTCATCAAAACCAGTTTCATCTGTTTGAATAATTAAATCGTCGCTAATTCACATGTCAAGTGATTGGCATTGTGATTGTTAGCTTCTCCCGTTCTTGTCACCAAAGCACTGATTCAAGATAACGGAACTGAAATTCAGTTTGCCTGGTTTATCATTCATGCCTTCAAGTTACCGGGTCGTGCTTTCAAGATCCCGGGTTACGTATTCAACTTTCCAATTGACAATATTGAAGTTAACACAGGAGGACGCATTACCTATTTATTAGCAATTGAAATCACAATTTCACCAATTCTTCCTTTCATTCATTAGCGCTCCTCGATATTTCAGGCGGATGCTGCTACTCAAAGTGGTTATTCAATTTATGATGTTGAATATGCCCGACAGAGATCGCATCTCCAATGTGGACTGAAGGCATCTTGTTGACGCATATAAAAATAACGATGACTTCATAACTCTTGCTGATACTGTATCCATTAACGGAGACACTGCCAGAAGTGTTGTAGGAGACTAGAGAAATGAAGGGCGTAAGGTGGTCAGAGAAACCTTTGTGCAGATGCAGGGATGCGGAGTCAGAGTCCCGGAGTCCTGTCAACCCCCAGAGTCGGAGTCCCGGAGTCCTATCAACCCCCGGAGTTCGAGTCCTATCAACCCCCGGAGTCGGAGTCCTATCAACCCCTGGAGTTCGAGTCCTATCAACCCCCGGAGTCGGAGTCAGAGTCCTATCAACCCCCGGAGTCGGAGTCAGAGTCCTATCAAGCCCCGGAGTCGGAGTCCTATCAACCCCCAGAGTCGGAGTCAGAGTCCTATCAAGCCCAGGAGTCGGAGTCCCGGAGTCCTGTCAACCCCCAGAGTCGGAGTCGGAGTCCTATAAAGCCCCGGAGTCGGAGTCCTATAAAGCCCCGGAGTCGGAGTCCTATAAAGCCCCGGAGTCGGAGTCCTATAAAGCCCCGGAGTCGGAGTCCTATAAAGCCCCGGAGTTGGAGTCCTATAAACTCCCGGTGTCGGAGTCCTATAAACCCCCGGAGTCGGAGTCCTATAAACCCCCGGAGTCGAAGTCCTATAAACCCCCGGAGTCGGAGTCCTATCAACCCCCGGAGTCGAAGTCCTATAAACCCCCGGAGTTGGAGTCCTATCAACCCCCTTACTCGGAGTCCTATCAACCCCCGGA
Organism: Prostheceraeus crozeri; assembly: GCA_907163375.1. Lineage (NCBI taxonomy): Eukaryota > Metazoa > Platyhelminthes > Polycladida > Euryleptidae > Prostheceraeus > Prostheceraeus crozeri. The sequence continues at coordinate 153,454 of CAJQUW010003634.1, forward strand.
GTCAGAGTCCTATCAACCTCCGGAGTCGGAGTCGGAGTCCTATCAAGCCCCGGAGTCGACTCCGCATCCCTGTGCAGATGACGAAATGCTAGTACAATACTTGAAATCGCAAGGGAAGAGCCATTTTTCACTCTAACAGCAATCAAGGAAACATTAGAACTGCGGCTCCAGAACAAACCAAGTACAGGCATCTCAATTATGTCGTCATATATAAAAAAAGCAAATATCTCTCAAAGTTTCGGGGAATGGCGCTGATGTTCCACTTCGACGAAAAATTCGGAGACAACAAGAGATGCGCTACTTGCCTGACGTCATTAAATGTCTATGATCACATAATCTACATAGATGGATGTGGTATTAATCTTTTTACAAGAAGAACACAGGTAGAGTACCAGTGGGATAGGCGGTACGGCAACGCGTCCTGAAGGCCAGAATGGGTACCTAATACCAATCTCATCATAGCTATGCAGATTTGGGGCTTGTCCACTTTGATTTAAGGCAGAAATCTGCTGATCATTTGAGATACCAAGACATCTACGTCGAGGCGTCAGCAAGTCTTGAAGGAGTTGTTCACATCGTTCACGATGGTGCCATTGTAGTGCTACAGGAATATCAACATTGATTCCACGCACATGCTCAGCCTTTATACAGTCCTTTTCTCAAGCACACAGTTGCTTTAGCGCCACTGTAAATTGTCAGCTAGCAACTGAGCAAGTTCAACAGGCCCTACTCTGCGGCGCTGAACGTCTTTTACATGGACTGACACAGTCAGCATGATGAACAAGAAGTTTTCTTGTCGATAAACCGAGTCTAAGTTATGGACTGTCCTAAAGATGAAGACACACAACCTGCAGGCCCCTAACATAATCATTGAAGCTATCTGAATGCAATAGAAGCAAATTACTGAAACAAGTGAAACTTGAAGATTCCCGCCGCACGGCGATTTATTACAATGTATTGTATCAAAATGCCTTTATATATTAAGAGAATGGATCAAAACTGAGAATATTTACAAAGTAAACTAATAAGCTACGTTTGGGCACGGTTGTTATGACAACGCATATCTGTGAGGTTCTATGTTTTGTAATATCCGCTCTAGTCCTGTATTACCATAGAATGTCGGATTTATAGTACTGCAATGATACAAAATACAGATTGTTTCATAAAAAATGGATCACCCTTAAACATCGCCTTAACTTCAACTTTGTCTAACTCCGCCAATCTTAAACGAATTTCTCTGAAATTTGGAAGATATGTCAGTTGCGCTTACTAATATCATTGTTGGAAATTTCAAGCATGAATATTGAGTTGTTTTCCTGTTATAGATAAAAAAGGAGTAGATAATTTGATCTTCATTTAGCAATGTTACACAAAATCATATCTCACTCTTATAAAATTACATTTGTTTCCTTTGTTATGTAATATGTTGTTCTACAAGCCAAAAGCTATCAAGCAAAACAAAAATAAAGAAAATCGGTCAATCAGAGCCAGTATAGCACCATTATTCATCAACAATAATGTAACTGCTACATGTGATTAACTGGACTTCATGTTCCATAGCTTCCTGACTTCGTTGCGTGGTGTTGGCAGCACTCCTGATTGCTTTCAGCTAGAAATCTATCTCTTACTGGTTGAAAACAATACAAAGCACAAATGAACAATAACGAGATCGCATTCACAAAAGGCAAAGTGTCAGCCTTCTAGAACTAGGGTTTTCTTTGCGAGCTGCAAGCAAGCGACTAAATGTCCCTTACACAAATGTGCATCGATGGCATAATGATGATTTTCGACTCTGTCGTAAAGAGGGCTCTGGCCGTCCACGCAAAACATCCAAACGTAGAGACCACCTAATTTTGAGATTTGTTAAAGTTGATCCAAGTCTCTCGTTAACTGAGATGGCTGCACTAGTCTCGTCTATTTCTAAGTCCACTATTCGTAGAAGACTTATTGAGTCGAATTTCAAGAGCTGTAAGAGGCCCTCTCAGATCGAATCATCAGATCAGCATACAAAAAGACGTCTCAGATGGGCAATGAGTCATTGTCACTGGCGAAATCAATGGGATCGGGTTGTCTGGTCTGATGAGACATCAGTCCGTCTGAAGGATAGTGATGGTCGATTGAGATTATGGATAAAATCTGATTAGGAAATTCTGAGACATTTACATCGTCCCCGGGTACAAGGTGGTGCGACTCTACTGATTTGGGCTGGCATTTGGCCCAATGGCCGCTCTGAACTTCACATACAGCAAGGAACCATGAATTCTGAACGCTATGTGAATGTTTTACGAATGAACATTGGCCAAATGACAGATCAACTTGGTGATCCATCGACTTGGTTATTTATGGATGATACAGGAGTAGTAGAGTCAACTTATGCAAGTCTCAATTAGGACTTAGGACATTATCTTGGCCAGCTCGTTCTCCTGATCTGAATCCCATAGAAAATGTATGGAGCATTCTAAAACGTAACGTTCGTCGTTCACTGCTACCTACAGATGGCATATCACAACTTACGTCACTGTTAAAAAGAGAGTGGAGAAAGTTAGATCGGTCAAAAATCAACGATATCATCGAATCAATGCCTAGACGAATTGGTAATGTCAATGACAATAAGGGTAGGGCCACAAAATATTAGCTTCTTAAGAACCGTTACTGTATCATAGCTTATCAGATTATATAAGGACATTTAAATATATTAGGGACATGAAATAACATGAAAAATGCTTTCTGTATCATACTTATGTTTTATTTAGTCAAATTTTAGGATGATCCACTTTTTATGAAACGGACTGTATAATGATCAAACAACGTATAATACTACTGTGTTCGAGTCACCAAAACCCACTGGAAATCTGAATTATTTAGATATTCACCTTGACGCGTGACCACTCACAACACAAAGTTAAAACATGAAGTTTTCTACAATTTTCTATTGTTGACATCATTAATTCGACGAGAGAGAACCGTAAATGTACATATTGAGACTTCTTCACATCGAATTTGTCTATAGCTGAGTGTATAATGTAAGTAATTGTATGACTGTCACGACGAGTATCTCCATAGAGACCTTCTTCTCTGGGAACTATCAAACAATGCATCATGGGAATTCCGTCGATTTAAATGACTTGAAATCTGAATGTGAAATGAGATTTTGAAATGAGTTAGAAAATGAAGCAATGAGTGAATTTAAGATAAGTTTGCTTCACAGCGCTCGCTGTGTTAGCAGAAATACCGTAGAAATGCTTAATCTTATAGAGTTGACCATAAAAACTCCCCCATTCAATTTGCAGGCCATTATAATAAAGCAAAAGTTAAACGTTCCATAGACAGAACTTCGGATACCAGTTCGATGTTTGCATATACAGCCTTTGTGAAGGTTTATATAAGACTGAGTGATACTAAGAACTGTGTTACATGAACTATGAAGCTAGATTGTTAATACATGCCGGTAATACATGCTTCTGTTTTATTGCTGGCTTACGTTGTGATTGCTTTGGGTTCTTTTATTGATGTATCTCAAGTATTGGTCAGTGTGCTAAGGAGACATGCCTGAAAGTCCCGATGTCGCCAGCTCCATCATTTTTGTGTGTTGAGTGTTGATAAAGGGCGCGCGTTCTTACCCCATTAACGCCCAAATATTTATTTTAAGCGCAATGAATCGTCGTTTTTGTAAAGCGCTTTCGATAACTTGTCAAATCCATCACCAAAGTTACAAAAGCTAGCGACATATAGTTTAGCCATATCAGACACGCATGCTTTTCGTGCGTATGGCAGAAACGTGTACGAATGTGTCTCGATTATTATAGCCTTCCATTTTTGGTTATCAAAGAAGTCAAGGCTACTTGCATTAAGTAAAGTCAACGCTTTTTAACTTCTTAATGGTACTGACCAAAGTATGTGACTCCAAAATCATTAACATTATAAGGTATAACATAATGTTTGACTTCACAAATACTGCATGAAATATTGATCTACATCTATAAAAACATGATGTTCATAATGAAGAAATCAGGATTGCATCTGAGATGATGAAATTTGAAGTAGTGCACATCACATTACTGTTTTCATATTTGTAGTTTACGAAAAAAGGGTATAATAACACTACTCTGATAGCTATGAATTAATTAGCCAGTAACCAACAGAGAATTAGGCGCAGAATTAGACAGGTCGTCTCTTCTTCTGTTTGACTAGAAGGGCAGCATTGGAACATGTAACGTAAATGAAATGGCACAATCTCCTGACTAAATACAGATTGTTTCATAAAAAATGGATCACCCTCAAACATCGCCTTAACTTCAACTTTGTCTAACTCCGCCAAACTTGAACGAATTTCTATGAATTTTGGAAGATATGTCAGTTGTGCTTACTAATATCATTGTTGGAAATTTCAAGCATGAATATTGAGTTGTTTTCCTGTTATAGATAAAAAAGTAGTAGATAATTTGATCTTCATTTAGCAATGTTACACAAAATCATACCTCACTCTTATAAAATTACATTTGTTTCCTTTGTTATGTAATATGTTGTTCTACAAGCCAAAAGCTATCAAGCAAAACAAAAATAAAGAAAATCTGTCAATCAGAGCCAGTATAGCAACATTATTCATCAACAATAATATAACTGCTACATGTGATTAACTGGACTTCATGTTCCATAGCTTCCTGACTTCGTTGCGGTGGTGTTGGCAGCACTCCTGATTGCTTTCAGCTAGAAATCTATCTCTTACCGGTTGAAAACAATACAAAGCACAAATGAACAATAACGAGATCGCATTCACAAAAGGCAGAGTGTCAGCCTTGCTAGAACTAGTGTTTTCTTTGCGAGCTACAAGCAAGCGACTGAATGTCCCTTACACAAATGTGCATCGATGGCATAATGATGATTTTCGACTGTGTCATAAAGAGGGCTCTGGCCGTCCACGCAAAACATCCAAACGTAGAGACCGCCTAATTTTGAGATTTGTTAAAGTTGATCCAAGTCTCTCGTTAACTGAGATGGCTGCACTATAGCCTACTCGTCTATTTCTAAGTCCACTATTCGAAGAAGACTTCACATACAGCAAGGAACCATGAATTCTGAACGCTATGTGAATGTTTTACGAATGAACATTGGCCAAATGACAGATCAACTTGGTGATCCATCGACTTGGTTATTTATGGATGATAATGCTACGTGTCACAGGAGTAGTAGAGTCAACTTATGCAAGTCTCAATTAGGGCTTAGGACATTATCTTGGCCAGCTCGTTCTCCTGATCTGAATCCCATAGAAAATGTATGGAGTATTCTAAAACGTAACGTTCGTCGTTCACTGCTACCTACAGATGGCGTATCACAACTTACGTCACTGTTAAAAAGAGAGTGGAGAAAGTTAGATCAGTCAAAAATCAACGATATCATCGAATCAATGCCTAGACGAATTGGTAATGTCATTGACAATAAGGGTAGGACCACAAAATATTAGCTTCTTAAGAACCGTTACTGTATCATAGCTTATCAGATTATATAAGGACATTTAAATATATTAGGGACATGAAATAACATGAAAAATGCTTTCTGTATCATACTTATGTTTTATTTAGTCATTTTTTAGAATGATCCACTTTATATGAAACGGACTGTACCATAGCAATCGAACAATGAGCAGCCAATTCAACGATAAACACGCCAAATTGTGCGAAGTTTCAGTGACTGTTATCAACCGGATCACACAGCCAAGAGACAGACAATGTCAAGTTCTACACAGAAGTTTGTGAACGTTTTTTCATGCACCTGCTAATTTTTTTAAAAATGATTGGAGGGCCCAACACTATCGAGAAAACTTTTGCGCAATGATCTGAATTCTTCGAATCTGAAGGAATCGTGGCGATCGGAGCATTTTGAAGGAATTCAGAGCAATCCGCAAGCGACGCACGACTATTTTTCCTATCTCTGTAAGGTATTAAAAATTTCTTTTTGCCCACTTATTAAGTTCCTGTATGTTCCATCTGTTTGAATCAGTTTGCACTTCTAGCGAAGTGGTACGATTAAACAATCTAATTCTGTGGAAGTAGGCTACTGCTGTTGAAATGAAATGAAAGTCCCTGAGTCGTCTCGCTGGCTAAATGTGTGTGACAACAGATCACAAAAAAATGAAGTAGGGATTTTGAAAATTCTCATGGAGAGCACAGTTACACGATGCATTTTCGATTGAGGTGCTCAGAAAACAAGCAAGCATGGTCAACAGCCATTTGTATGCAAAATTCAAACTTTATAGAAATGATAGAAAGTTTGATCAAATATATCCAATGCATTGTTTCGCATGTCTGAAGCAAGCCACTAAGAACAGATTTTCTATATAACACATATTCAACACCTATAATGCAGCTAAGATTTTAGTTGGAAAATAAACTGCCTGCTACACCCTCACGAACATTTTTGAAGAACTAATGAAATTTAATGCGGATTCATGAGATTGTTATGAGAGCTCATGACGTTATGATAAGTCTCATGATCTCATAAGAAAATATTCAACTCATGATGTTCTCATAATGCTTTGATGAGAATGTAATGAGTGGTAATGAGAACATTCATGAGGATAATAACTCATGATGCGTTCATGGAAAAATCATGAGCATTCATGAGGTATTTGAGAAAATAAGTTTATAAGTAGTATGTCATGCATGCTAGCCGCGAAAGGAAAGAGTCATGCGAAAGTCTATCCAATCGATAGGAATCTCCAAGTTAAGTCCATGAAGGCCAAAAAGCAACAATATACAATATATCATGGCCATATGCAACAGCATTTTCGAAATGATGGATACATAATTTGACTTTACAATTATCACTATTATGCAAGATATTGAAAATAAATTTATATACAATCTCAGTTGAACATCTTATCATGATAAATAAAGATTCATTTGTTGCGAAATCTGAAATAGTATTGTGGTCATGGCATGAGAATTCTCTGAGGCAGCTTGGCGAGGCTTAAAACGCCTCAATAACTAAATGTCAGAAAAATAAATTCAGTATGAAAAAAAGGAAGTATTAATTTATTATTTATATTTTTATAAGAAATTCATGAAATCATGTCATGCAAAAACGTTCCAAATGAAATCTCATGAGACATATATGAGAAAATCTCATAAAAATCATGAGGAATTTTCGTGAGAGTAGTCATTATCAGTAGAAGTGGGTCTACATTCAAACTATGAGGCAATTGATTTTCAAGCTAAAAATTCAATTTAGGTTGTGGATGTTTCTGAGGACGTTCCTGCTGTTGAAATTGTGCAACTACCCACTCACTCTAAACCAAACTGTGCTCAATCTGTGACCAAATGTGCCCGACGCATTTTCGTCACATCGGTCACATTTGGTCACATATGTGACTTCCATGTGACCGATGATGAATCATCATAAATCATGCACATCCGGCGAGTACTTGATGAGAATAATTCAAGATGATTTAACGAATACCTTTCGGTATGTTTTGTTCAAGAATATCATTGGCAAGAAGATAATATCATATTGAACTTAAAGTAAAAAATTCTTCAGTGGTATAGTTCTCTTCGAAATTTCTTTATTGGCAAGCTTTCGGGTGATCCACCCTTCCTCAGACACGACAAGTTGAAACCTGAGGAAGGATGGATCACCCGAAAGCTTGCCAATAAAGAAATTTCGAAGAGAACTATACCACTGAAGAATTTTTTACTTTATGCTAACTTCGTTCTCGAGAAGAAGGAACAATGTATGACATATTGAACTTGATTAAATGATTAATAAATAATTAATTGATAAATTGATTAAAAGATGTTTTAATGAGGATGATGATTGCGTAGTTTAAAAATATGACACATGTGACCGATGATGAATCGCCATAGATCATGCATATGCGGCGAGTGCTCGATGAGAATAATTCAAATTGATTTTCCGAATACTTTGCGGTGTCTTTTGTTCAAGGACATCACTGGCAAGAAGATGATATCATATTGAAAACTGTTTTAATCAGGATAATGATTGTGTAATTGAAAAATGTGACACATGTCTTCGTTTAATCTGCTTGATCTCGCTGGGAAGTTGTATCATCGTGTTGTAAGTGAAGTTGTATTATCTTGCCTAGACAGCGTGAAACAAATGAGCTTCATGTCAATGGTCTGCTTGTTTATTACAATGAGAATGACAAGCTGGGAGAAATTGCATAATGACGTCCTATTCCCAGATAGAATCTTCAATCGCAATGTCCTGAGAAGTGAGTCTATACAAAAATGAATTAATGTATAGATGGTTCAATCAAACAATTTTATCGGCAAAAACAGTAATGGATGCTGCCACAGCCATCGATTGTTTCATTGGCGCATAGAAAGGTTGTTTATTACTTATGTATCTGTCTTTGAACATCAGGTGGCGGTTGGCGTTGATCAACACACAATGATTAAGACATTCTGAATTAAGCATTGATGGGTAATTTAAAAGTAAATGGAAAGTAGAATATGTATCAGATGATTTGCAAATATTTGTTGTTATTTCCATAAGTTCCTCAATTGAAAGTATGGTCTTTTCTTCCCACCAGGAAATGAGATCATTTAAACCATAATTTATAGCTCAATTTAATTTAGAGGCAGTACATTACTCTCCAAAACCTAAACAAGTAGTGGGTTTAATTATCACAGTAATTGGAAGAAGCGATAATGATCATGAGCGGTCGGGCACATATTAGTCACATATCAGCCGTGTTGCATGTGACCGATTTGGACACATTTGGTCACATAAAGGCAGTGGCAAACGTCACATGTGTTGAGCACATAATCGTTCACATATTGGGCGCAGTTTGGTTTACAGTGTACCCTTTCCTTGTGAATTTTTCATCTAACCGAAGTTTTCTGTACTTGATTGGCCTGCATGCTTGGAATTGTCATAATATCCATTATCATTCCATCTAAATAACAGGAAATCTGTGTCTTGAACAAAATGAATTCGCCTTCTGATTTTTTCAGGAATGTTTTAGCATTATTCTACAATCACAATGGCTGAGATGATCATGTCCTCTCTAGACTCAAGACTGATCAACAGTCATATAGAAGTGAATCCGTCTCTGTTGATCAGCATTCTATTATCATAGTGTCCATCAATATATGTTGGAATAGATAGCATGCAATTAAATTTGCCAACAGCTTGCTCAACGTCAAATGACAAGACCACTGATAGCCAACTTATCAATAGGAAATTGATTTCGGCGGACAAAATCATAATTTCAAGAATCTAACGTGTCATGAAAACAGAGTCTTTATCACTTAGTTGTAAAGAAAGCGAGACAGCGAGGAAGAAGGCTTCGAAATAAACCGTCAAGTAGATTGATGACTTTTGTGAATCATTCTGCGCTGTCAGACGAATTAGACGCGTCAGAGAACATACAGTTTCTCAGGAAATGTCTGTTGATGATTTCTCATTCACTTAAAAGAAGAAAACGTTAATTGTCACGCGTTTCCGCGGAATTTCTTTACAAAGGAGAAATGCTTTGAGACAAATTCAATGCACATTGCAGAGAGAGTTTCAGAATTTGTTTTATTCAAAATTATCAAAAAATAGTCAGCGATGAACTCTCACAATCACAGGACATGCACGTTCACCAAGTTTTTTATCTCTCTAGTCTGCATGCAAATTACAATTTCTGGAGAGGGCACAAATAAAATTTCTCATCATTCTTCATCTGCTTGGATTCTCGCAGATGATTTGAATGACTGCCAGGAATATCTGATGAATTTCGCTATACACTTACATGTAGGTCATATATAATGTAAGCATGTAAGACTACACTGCAAACTGTAATCAGACAAATATCAGACAAGTCTGTCTACTTAACTAAACATACTTGCTCTGAAACGATTATAAATTTTATCCAGACACTCGTTATCACATTCCTTTTACCTCTGTCCCGCTCACTCATCCTCACATTCCGATGTGCGCATTCTGAACCATTCAAAACCGTGTAATGTGTCTTTTGTTTGCGTCGATGGAAACTCTATGGAAGCATTTATACCTTAAAAAATGCAAAAACATTGTAAAACAGAATTAACAGATGACATCAGTATGTCAAATATCAGACATGCTATTGTTATGCCTCTTTTTCCATTCTGGGTGTATATAATGAACGCTTCTTAATTAAAACATTGAATATTCTAATAGCTGAAAATTAGCAAGGATACCATCCAATTTTGATAATCGTCTATATATCAGTTGTAAGTAGTAAGACATGTAGCAAACGCAATAAATTCAATTAGTCCGTGCGATGAGACAAAAAGGTTATTGACAAAATGCTAATTTGGCTGATAAATTGTCTATTAAGTGGCTGTTTACAGTTTACAGTGTAGTCATACTACTTGCCAGTGTATGAAGCAAAAAAAAGTAGGTCTACTCATGGAAATTTTCAAAATTGAGTCGATCTCTTCTAAGGAGCTAATTTTCTAAAGCATGCTTTATCATCATTTTGCACTTGGCGTAATTTCAGAATGATTTGTCGAAGTACTTTTTTTAAAATCTTTTCTAATACCAATGGCGAAAATAAAATGATCGAAATTTCCATTTCAAATTACTACAGTAACGGGTTACCCAGAGATAGAGACCGACCGTCAGCCTGTATTTCAAGTCAACACAGGACGGCTCTTATCATTTTAAGCATTGAGTATATGTATCACCATGTAGGAGATGTCTTTGTTTGAAAAGTGTTTTTTTTATCACTCACTTAAGCCAACTTAACTTAACCATCATTTAACTTATTAGCTATTGATCGCTATCTACCTACAGTACATTATTAACTAGTAAGTAACTAGTAAGTAACTAGTAAGTAACTAGTAACTCGTGAGCATCGAGCGGGTAGTCATATAGGTGATGCGTAATCAATAATCGGTAGTGCTAATACCAAGCATAACAGCAAATCCGTATAGCAGAAAGATTCAACGTAGCAAAGTGCGTCAAGGTAACAAAATTAAAAAAAAAAGAAGCTAATGACTAGTTAATTTTCAATAGGTACAAAATATGATTTAAAAGAAAATTTTTATATCCTAAAATGTCTAAAAATTTAAAAAATGCTTACTAGAAGGACAAACAACGCTTCTCCTCTCCTCATGTGTGATGAATTGGCGATATATACACTGTGTGATCATTTTGCAGCATTCTTCAGTACACCGGGTATCGGTATGTTTATCTTGATGAAATACTGCTCAGCGATAGCTATAATCACAAATTGTTCGTCTATCTTGCTTAAGTACATTCTAGACGAAGATCAATGTTACAGAATATTATCAGCAAGCATGGATAAAAAATACAGAATAACATTCTCTCGCAATTCTTTTGTCCAAGACATGGATTTATCCCACTCTGAGACGATAATAAAATCGGGCATTCAAGATTGTTTGGTAATTAGCGTTATGATAAATTTGGCTGACCGTACCGTATATCTATCATATTAACTTCCGGTGAACCAATAATCAGGCCTAGATTTGTACGCTATTCCTATCAGTGAAACGGATTCACACATGCAGCACCTCATGAACATCATTATGCCTCCTCAAATGAGCAGGTATGTTGTTGAAAATATCATCCAGGAAGAACGGTGGCTGGATCAAACAATTTAGAGCAGTGTTAGATCCTGTAGGCCTACCTTAATTAATAACTTTGAAAAGATAGATATCAACCTATCAGCATTTCCTGTGAACGGGTAGACCCGAAAATCTCAGCTGGTTGTTGGCCTCCTCACGGGTCTGACTCGAAAATCTCACCTGGGTGACCGCCTCCGCACGGGTCTGACCCGAAAATCTCAGTTGGCTGTTGGCCTCCTCACGGGTCTGACTCGAAAATCTCACCTGGGTGACCGCCTCCGCATGGGTCTGACCCGAAAATCTCATCTGGTTGTTGGCCTCCGTACGGGTCTGACTCGAAAATATCAGCTGGGTGACCGCCGCACGGCCTGACCCAAAAACCTCACCTGGGTGACCGCCTCCGCACGGGTCTGACCCGAAAATCTCAGTTGGCTGTTGGCCTCCGAACGGGTCTGACTCGAAAATCTCAGCTGGGTGACCGCCTCCGCACGGGTCTGACCCGAAAATCTCAACTGGTTGTTGGCCTCCGCACGGCCTGACCCAAAAACCTCAGCTGGGTGACCGCCTCCGCACGGGTCTGACCCGAAAATCTCATCTGGTTGTTGGCCTCCGCACGGGTCTGACTCGAAAATCTCAGCTGGGTGACCGCCTCCGCACGGGTCTGACCCGAAAATCTCATCTGGTTGTTGGCCTCCGCACGGGTCTGACTCGAAAATATCAGCTGGGTGACCGCCGCACGGCCTGACCCAAAAACCTCACCTGGGTGACCGCCTCCGCACGGGTCTGACCCGAAAATCTCAGTTGGCTGTTGGCCTCCGAACGGATCTGACCCAAAAACCTCACCTGGGTGACCGCCTCCGCACGGGTCTGACCCGAAAATCTCAGTTGGCTGTTGGCCTCCGAACGGGTCTGACTCGAAAATCTCAGCTGGGTGACCGCCCCCGCACGGGTCTGACCCGAAAATCTCATCTGGTTGTTGGCCTCCGTACGGGTCTGACTCGAAAATCTCAGCTGGGTGACCGCCCCCGCACGGGTCTGACCCGAAAATCTCAGCTGGTTGTTGGCCTCCGCACGGGTCTGACCCGAAAATCTCAGTTGGCTGTTGGCCTCCGTACGGGTCTGACTCGAAAATCTCAGCTGGGTGACCGCCCCCGCACGGGTCTGACCCGAAAATCTCAGCTGGTTGTTGGCCTCCGCACGGGTCTGACCCAAAAACCTCACCTGGGTGACCGCCTCCGCACGGGTCTGACCCGAAAATCTCAGTTGGCTGTTGGCCTCCGAACGGGTCTGACTCGAAAATCTCAGCTGGGTGACCGCCCCCGCACGGGTCTGACCCGAAAATCTCAGCTGGTTGTTGGCCTCCGCACGGGTCTGACCCGAAAATCTCAGTTGGCTGTTGGCCTCCGCACGGGTCTGACCCGAAAATCTCAGTTGGCTGTTGGCCTCCGCACGGGTCTGACCCGAAAATCTCAGCTGGTTGTTGGCCTCCGCACGGGTCTGACCCGAAAATCTCAGTTGGCTGTTGGCCTCCGCACGGGTCTGACCCGAAAATCTCAGTTGGCTGTTGGCCTCCGAACGGGTCTGACTCGAAAATCTCAGCTGGGTGACCGCCCCCGCACGGGTCTGACCCGAAAATCTCAGCTGGTTGTTGGCCTCCGCACGGGTCTGACTCGAAAATCTCAGCTGGGTGACCGCCCCCGCACGGGTCTGACCCGAAAATCTCAGCTTGCTGTTGGCCTCCAGGTGATGCCACAAAAATCCTATTTGAATGATCCTACAAGACATTCTCTGATAATCAAACAAAGACGCCCCGGCGATGCGTACGAGAGACACGACTGGTACGGCTAAATGTTTGCACAATTGCCATCGATGTATCTAGCTTACCAATCGAAGAGACAAACGGATTCTATTGTGATGGTCACCACAAATGCTGAAGTCCATTGTAGAACCGTCAAACTCAACCAATCGACACAAACTTATGTGCATTAGTCAATAAAGACATAGACCCAATTCCAAATCATATTCACAAGTCAAATGTCATTTGTATGGGACTTCCAGCTTGCATATTAAAGACTAAAGAGCAAATGCTGCCATGCGTACACGGCCACACACTCATTGACTTAGGCGCGGACGTCATGATGTCAAACGAAGTACCACGTGAGCGTGCATCTATACATAGATAATATCTTCATTTACCCGTCCCAAGAATGTCTCAAGTTTTGCGATTATTGCTTCACCGTTATCATTTTTATTGCCAGGGCCTCGCTTGCTGTCTATGTGGCATACTGCAAGAATGATCAATATAATACTTGGTGCAGCAAACGGCACATCGTTCACACTACGGTCAGTCACACAGAACATTTACACGATAATCGGATAATGTTGTACTGGTATTTTTTATGTGAACCATATTTTTGTGCTGTTTGCTGCACCAAGTATTATATTGATCATTCTTGCAGTATGTCACATAGAGAGCAAGCGAGGCCCTGGCAATAAAAAGATTAACGGCAAAATACTTACTCTATATAAATCATTGCTTCAGTTATAGTGATATGTCCCAAACAGTGTTATTCAACAGCTTAATAGGTGAAACTGTTCGGCAACCACGATGAGCTCCCATAAATGAGACTTTCACAGAATGATGTACACCGGACTATGAGGTGCACATCAACCTGTGAAAGTCTCATTGTCGACCTCGTTCCCTACAGAAACTCGTGCTGGCTGCCGGACTATGAGGTGTACATCATTCTGTGAAAGTCTCATTGCCGGCCTCGTTTCCTGCAAACTCGTGCTGGCTGCCGGACTATGAGGTGTACATCATTCTGTGAAAGTCTCATTTTCGCCCTAGTTTCCTGCACAAACTCGTGCTGGCTGTCGTACTATGAGATGTGCATCATTCTGTGAAAGTCTCATTGTCGGCCTCGTTTTCTGCAGAAACTCGTGCTGGCTTCCTGGCGGACTATGAGGTGTACATCATTCTGTGAAAGTCTCATTGGCGGCCTAGTTCCCTGCAGAAACTCGTGCTGGCTGCCTGACTATGAGGTGTACATCATTCTGTGAAAGTCTCATTGGCGGCCTCGTTTCCTTCACAAACTCGTGCTGGCTGCCGGACTATGAGGCGTACATCATTCTGTGAAAGTCTCATTGGCGGCCTAGTTCCCTGCAGAAACTCGTGCTGGCTGCCGGACTATGAGGTGTACATCATTCTGTGAAAGTCTCATTTTCGGCCTCGTTCCATGCAGAAACTCGTGCTGGCTGCCGGACTATGAGGTGTACATCATTCTGTGAAAGTCTCATTGCCGGCCTCGTTTCCTTCAAACTCGTGCTGGCTGCTGGACTATGAGGTGTACATCATTCTGTGAAAGTCTCATTGGCGGCCTCTTTCCCTGCAGAAACTCGTGCTGGCTGCCTGGTTATGAGGTGTACATCATTCTGTGAAAGTCTCATTCTCGGCCTCGTTTTCTGCAGAAACTCGTGCTGGCTGCCGGACTATGAGGTGTACATCATTCTGTGAAAGTCTCATTTTCGGCCTCGTTTCCTGCACAAACTCGTGCTGGCTGCCGGACTATGAGGTGTACATCATTCTGTGAAAGTCTCATTGTCGGCCTCGCTCCCTGCAGAAACTCGTGCTGGCTGCCGGACTATGAGGCGTACATGATTCTGTGAAAGTCTCATTGGCGGCCTAGTTCCCTGCAGAAACTCGTGCTGGCTGCCTGACTATGAGGTGTACATCATTCTGTGAAAGTCTCATTGCCGGCCTCGTTTCCTTCAAACTCGTGCTGGCTGCTGGACTATGAGGTGTACATCATTCTGTGAAAGTCTCATTGGCGGCCTCTTTCCCTGCAGAAACTTGTGCTGGCTGCCTGGTTATGAGGTGTACATCATTCTGTGAAAGTCTCATTCTCGGCCTCGTTTTCTGCAGAAACTCGTGCTGGCTGCCGGACTATGAGGTGTACATCATTCTGTGAAAGTCTCATTGGCGGCCTAGTTTCCTGCACAAACTCGTGCTGGCTGCCGGACTATGAGGTGTACATCATTCTGTGAAAGTCTCATTGTCGGCCTCGCTCCCTGCAGAAACTCGTGCTGGCTGCCGGACTATGAGGCGTACATGATTCTGTGAAAGTCTCATTGGCGGCCTAGTTCCCTGCAGAAACTCGTGCTGGCTGCCTGACTATGAGGTGTACACCATTCTGTGAAAGTCTCATTTTCGGCCTCGCTCCTTGCACAAACTCGTGCTGGCTGCCGGATTATGAGGTGTACATCATTCTGTGAAAGTCTCATTGGCGGCCTCTTTCCCTGCAGAAACTCGTGCTGGCTGCCTGGTCATGAGTTGTACATCATTCTGTGAAAGTCTCATTCTCGGCCTCGTTTTCTGCAGAAACTCGTGCTGGCTGCCGGACTATGAGGTGTACATCATTCTGTGAAAGTCTCATTGTCGGCCTCGCTCCCTGCAGAAACTCGTGCTGGCTGCCTGACTATGAGGTGTACATCATTCTGTGAAAGTCTCATTTTCGGCCTCGTTCCATGCAGAAACTCGTGCTGGCTGCCGGACTATGAGGTGTACATCATTCTGTGAAAGTCTCATTGCCGGCCTCGTTTCCTTCAAACTCGTGCTGGCTGCCGGACTATGAGGTGTACATCATTCTGTGAAAGTCTCATTTTCGGCCTCGTTCCCTGCAGAAACTCGTGTTAGCTGCTGGACTATGAGGTGTACATCATTCTGTGAAAGTCTCACTTTCGGCGTCTCATTTCCTGCAGAAACTCGTGCTGGCTGCCGGACTATGAGGTGCACATCATTCTGTGAAAGTCTCATTGTCGGCCTCGCTCCCTGCAGAAACTCGTGCTGGCTGCCGGACTATGAGGTGTACATCATTCTGTGAAAGTCTCATTGTCGGCCTCGCTCCCTGCAGAAACTCGTGCTGGCTGCCGGACTATGAGGTGTACATCATTCTGTGAAAGTCTCATTGGCGGCCTCGTTCCCTGCAGAAACTCGTGCTGGCTGCCTGACTATGAGGTGTACATCATTCTGTGAAAGTCTCATTGTCGGCCTCGTTTCCTTCAAACTCGTGCTGGCTGCCGGACTATGAGGTGTACATCATTCTGTGAAAGTCTCATTGTCGGCCTCGTTCCCTGCAGAAACTCGTGCTGGCTGCCTGACTATGAGGTGTACATCATTCTGTGAAAGTCTCATTGTCGGCCTCGTTTTCTGCAGAAACTCGTGCTGGCTGCCGGACTATGAGGTGTACATCATTCTGTGAAAGTCTCATTGGCGGCCTCGTTCCCTGCACAAACTCGTGCTGGCTGCCGGACTATGAGGTGTACATCATTCTGTGAAAGTCTCATTGGCGGCCTCGTTCCCTGCAGAAACTCGTGCTGGCTGCCGGACTATGAGGTGTACATCATTCTGTGAAAGTCTTATTTTCGGCCTCGTTTCCTTCAAACTCGTGCTGGCTGCCGGACTATGAGGTGTACACCATTCTGTGAAAGTCTCATTGTCGGCCTCGTTCCCTGCAGAAACTCGTGCTGGCTGCCTGGCGGACTATGAGATGTGCATCATTCTGTGAAAGTCTCTTTGGCGGCCTCGTTTCCTGCGCAAACTGGTGCTGGCTGCCGGACTATGAGGTGTACATCATTCTGTGAAAGTCTCATTGGCGGCCTCGTTACCTGCAGAAACTCGTGCTGGCTGCCTGACTATGAGGTGTACATCATTCTGTGAAAGTCTCATTGTCGGCCTCGCTCCCTGCAGAAACTCGTGCTGGCTGTCGTACTATGAGATGTACATCATTCTGTGAAAGTCTCATTGGCGGCCTCGTTTCCTGCGCAAACTCATGCTGGCTGCCGGACTATGAGGTGTACATCATCCTGTGAAAGTCTCATTGTCGGCCTCGTTCCCTGCAGAAACTCGTGCTGGCTGCCTGACTATGAGGTGTACATCATTCTGTGAAAGTCTCATTGTCGGCCTCGCTCCCTGCAGAAACTCGTGCTGGCTGCCGGACTATGAGGTGTACATCATTCTGTGAAAGTCTCATTGGCGGCCTAGTTCCCTGCAGAAACTCGTGCTGGCTGCCTGACTATGAGGTGTACATCATTCTGTGAAAGTCTCATTTTCGGCCTCGCTCCCTGCACAAACTCGTGCTGGCTGCCGGACTATGAGGTGTACATCATTCTGTGAAAGTCTCATTGGCGGCCTCGTTCCATGCAGAAACTCGTGCTGGCTGCCGGACTATGAGGTGTACATCATTCTGTGAAAGTCTCATTTTCGGCCTCGTTTCCTTCAAACTCGTGCTGGCTGCCGGACTATGAGGTGTACATCATTCTGTGAAAGTCTCATTGTCGGCCTCGCTCCCTGCAGAAACTCGTGCTGGCTGCCGGACTATGAGGTGTACATCATTCTGTGAAAGTCTCATTGGCGGCCTCGTTTCCTTCAAACTCGTGCTGATTGCCGGACTATGAGGTGTACATCATTCTGTGAAAGTCTTATTTTCGGCCTCGTTTCCTTCAAACTCGTGCTGGCTGCCGGACTATGAGGTGTACACCATTCTGTGAAAGTCTCACTTTCTGCCTCGCTCCCTGCAGAAACTCGTGCTGGCTGCCTGGCGGACTATGAGGTGTACATCATTCTGAGTAAGTCTCATTGTCGGCCTCGTTCCCTGCACAAACTCGTGTTGGCTGCCGGACTATGAGGTGTACATCATTCTGTGAAAGTCTCATTTTCGGCCTCGTTTCCTGCAGAAACTCGTGCTGGCTGCCGGACTATGAGGTGTACATCATTCTGTGAAAGTCTCATTGGCGGCCTCGCTCCCCGCACAAACTCGTGCTGGCTGCCTGGCGGACTATGAGGTGTACATCATTCTGAGTAAGTCTCATTGTCGGCCTCGTTCCCTGCACAAACTCGTGTTGGCTGCCTGACTATGAGGTGTACATCATTCTGTGAAAGTCTCATTTTCGGCCTCGTTTCCTGCAGAAACTCGTGCTGGCTGCCGGACTATGAGGTGTACATCATTCTGTGAAAGTGTCATTGTCGGCCTCGCTCCCTGCAGAAACTCGTGCTGGCTGCCGGACTATGAGGTGTTCATCATTCTGTGAAAGTCTCATTGTCGGCCTCGCTCCCTGCAGAAACTCGTGCTGGCTGTGGTACTATGAGGTGTACATCATTCTGTGAAAGTCTCATTGGCGGCCTCGCTCCCTGCAGAAACTCGTGCTGGCTGCCTGACTATGAGGTGTACATCATTCTGTGAAAGTCTCATTGTCGGCCTCGTTCCCTGCAGAAACTCGTGCTGGCTGCCGGACTATGAGGTGTACATCATTCTGTGAAAGTCTCATTGGCGGCCTCGTTTCCTTCAAACTCGTGCTGGCTGCCGGACTATGAGGTGTACATCATTCTGTGAAAGTCTCACTGGCGGCCTCGTTACCTGCAGAAACTCCTGCTAGCTGCCTGACTATGAGGTGTACATCATTCTGTGAAAGTCTCATTGTCGGCCTCGTTTTCTGCAGAAACTCGTGCTGGCTGCCGGACTATGAGGTGTACATCATTCTGTGAAAGTCTCATTGTCGGCCTCGTTCCCTGCAGAAACTCGTGCTGGCTGTGGTACTATGAGGAGGTGTACATCATTCTGTGAAAGTCTCATTGTCGGCCTCGTTCCCTGCAGAAACTCGTGCTGGCTGCCGGACTATGAGGTGTACATCATTCTGTGAAAGTCTCATTGGCGGCCTCGTTTCCTTCAAACTCGTGATGGCTGCCGGACTATGAGGTGTACATCATTCTGTGAAAGTCTTATTTTCGGCCTCGTTTTCTGCAGAAACTCGTGCTGGCTGCCGGACTATGAGGTGTAAATCATTCTGTGAAAGTCTCATTTTCGGCCTCGCTCCCTGCACAAACTCGTGCTAGCTGTCGGACTATGAGGTGTACACCATTCTGTGAAAGTCACATTTTCGGCCTCGCTCCCTGCAGAAACTCGTGCTGGCTGCCTGGCGGACTATGAGGTGTGCATCATTCTGTGAAAGTGTCATTGGCGGCCTCGCTCCCTGCAGAAACTCGTGCTGGCTGCCGGACTATGAGGTGTTCATCATTCTGTGAAAGTCTCATTTTCGGCCTCGCTCTCTGCACAAACTCGTGCTGGCTGCCGGACTATGAGGTGTACATCATTCTGTGAAAGTCTCATTCGCGGCCTAGTTTCCTGCAGAAACTCGTGCTGGCTGCCGGACTATGAGGTGTACATCATTCTGAGTAAGTCTCATTGTCGGCCTCGTGCCCTGCACAAACTCGTGTTGGCTGCCGGACTATGAGGTGTACATCATTCTGTGAAAGTCTCATTTTCGGCCTCGTTTCCTGCAGAAACTCGTGCTGGCTGCCGGACTATGAGGTGTAAATCATTCTGTAAAAGTCTCATTGTCGGCCTCGCTCCCTGCACAAACTCGTGCTGGCTACCTGGCGGACTATGAGGTGTACATCATTCTGTGAAAGTCTCATTGTCGGCCTCGCTCCCTGCACAAACTCGTGCTGGCTGCCGGACTATGAGGTGTACATCATTCTGTGAAAGTCTCATTGTCGGCCTAGTTCCCTGCAGAAACTCGTGCTGGCTGCCGGACTATGAGGTGTACATCATTCTGTGAAAGTCTCATTGGCGGCCTAGTTTCCTGCACAAACTCGTGCTGGCTGCCGGACTATGAGGTGTACATCATTCTGTGAAAGTCTCATTGTCGGCCTCGCTCCCTGCAGAAACTCGTGCTGGCTGCCTGACTATGAGGTGTACATGATTCTGTGAAAGTCTCATTGTCGGCCTCGTTTCCTTCAAACTCGTGATGGCTGCCGGACTATGAGGTGTACATCATTCTGTGAAAGTCTCATTGTCGGCCTCGCTCCCTGCAGAAACTCGTGCTGGCTGCCGGACTATGAGGTGTAAATCATTCTGTGAAAGTCTCATTTTCGGCCTCGCTCCCTGCACAAACTCGTGTTGGCTGCCGGACTATGAGGTGTACACCATTCTGTGAAAGTCTCATTTTCGGCCTCGTTCCCTGCAGAAACTCGTGCTGGCTGCCTGGCGGACTATGAGGTGTGCATCATTCTGTGAAAGTGTCATTGGCGGCCTCGCTCCCTGCAGAAACTCGTGCTGGCTGCCGGACTATGAGGTGTTCATCATTCTGTGAAAGTCTCATTTTCGGCCTCGCTCTCTGCACAAACTCGTGCTGGCTGCCGGACTATGAGGTGTACATCATTCTGTGAAAGTCTCATTCGCGGCCTAGTTTCATGCAGAAACTCGTGCTGGCTGCCGGACTACGAGGTGTACATCATTCTGTGAAAGTCTCATTGGCGGCCTTGCTCCCTGCAGAAACTCGTGCTGGCTGCCGGACTATGAGGTGTAAATCATTCTGTAAAAGTCTCATTGTCGGCCTCGCTCCCTGCACAAACTCGTGCTGGCTACCTGGCGGACTATGAGGTGTACATCATTCTGAGTAAGTCTCATTGTCGGCCTCGTTCCCTGCACAAACTCGTGTTGGCTGCCGGACTATGAGGTGTACATCATTCTGTGAAAGTCTCATTTTCGGCCTCGTTTCCTGCAGAAACTTGTGCTGGCTGCCGGACTATGAGGTGTACATCATTCTGTGAAAGTGTCATTGGCAGCCTCGCTCCCTGCAGAAACTCGTGCTGGCTGCCGGACTATGAGGTGTACATCATTCTGTAAAAGTCTCATTGTCGGCCTCGCTCCCTGCACAAACTCGTGCTGGCTGCCTGGCGGACTATGAGGTGTACATCATTCTATGAAAGTCTCATTGGCGGCCTCGCTCCCTGCAGAAACTCGTGCTAGCTGCCGGACTATGAGGTGTACATCATTCTGTGAAAGTCTCATTGTCGGCCTAGTTCCCTGCAGAAACTCGTGCTGGCTGCCTGACTATGAGGTGTACATCATTCTGTGAAAGTCTCATTGGCGGCCTAGTTTCCTGCACAAACTCGTGCTGGCTGCCGGACTATGAGGTGTACATCATTCTGTGAAAGTCTCATTGTCGGCCTCGCTCCCTGCAGAAACTCGTGCTGGCTGCCTGACTATGAGGTGTACATGATTCTGTGAAAGTCTCATTGTCGGCCTAGTTTCCTGCACAAACTCGTGCTGACTGCCGGACTATGAGGTGTACATCATTCTGTGAAAATCTCATTTTTGGCATCGTTTTCTGCAGAAACTCGTGCTGGCTGCCGGACTATGAGGTGTACATCATTCTGTGAAAGTCTCATTGTCGGCCTCGTTTTCTGCAGAAACTCGTGCTGGCTGCCGGACTATGAGGTGTACATCGTTCTGTGAAAGTCTCATTGGCGGCCTCGTTCCCTGAAGAAACTCGTGCTGGCTGCCTGACTATGAGGTGTACGTCATTCTGTGAAAGTCTCATTTTCGGCCTCGCTCCCTGCAGAAACTCGTGCTGGCTTTCGTACTATGAGATGTACATCATTCTGTGAAAGTCTCATTGGCGGCCTCGTTTCCTGCGCAAACTGGTGCTGGCTGCCGGACTATGAGGTGTACATCATTCTGTGAAAGTCTCATTGTCGGCCTCGTTCCCTGCAGAAACTCGTGCTGGCTGCCGGACTATGAGGTGTACATCATTCTGTGAAAGTCTCATTGGCGGCCTAGTTCCCTGCAGAAACTCGTGCTGGCTGCCGGACTATGAGGTGTACATCATTCTGTGAAAGCCTCATTGGCGGCCTAGTTTCCTGCAGGAACTCGTGCTGGCTGCCGGACTATGAGGTGTACATCATTCTGTGAAAGTCTCATTTGCGGCCTAGTTGCCTGCAGAAACTCGTGCTGGCTGCCGGACTATGAGGTGTACATCATTCTGTGAAAGTCTCATTGTCGGCCTCGTTCCCTGCAGAAACTTGTGCTGGCTGCCTGACTATGAGGTGTACATCATTCTGTGAAAGTCTCATTGTCGGCCTCGTTACCTGCAGAAACTCGTGCTGGCTGCCTGACTATGAGGTGTACATCATTCTGTGAAAGTCTCATTGTCGGCCTCGCTCCCTGCAGAAACTCGTGCTGGCTGTCGTACTATGAGGTGTACATCATTCTGTGAACGTCTCATTGTCGGCCTCGTTTCCTGCGCAAACTCGTGCTGGCTGCCGGACTATGAGGTTTACATCATCCTGTGAAAGTCTCATTGTCGGCCTCGTTCCCTACACAAACTCGTGCTGGCTGCCTGACTATGAGGTGTACATCATTCTGTGAAAGTCTCATTTTCGGCCTCGCTCCCTGCAGAAACTCGTGCTGGCTGCCGGACTATGAGGTGTACATCATTCTGTGAAAGTCTCATTGTCGGCCTCGTTCCCTGCAGAAACTCGTGCTGGCTGCCTGACTATGAGGTGTACATCATTCTGTGAAAGTCTCATTGGCGGCCTCGTTCCCTGCAGAAACTCGTGCTGGCTGCCTGACTATGAGGTGTACATCATTCTGTGAAAGTCTCATTGTCGGCCTCGTTTTCTGCAGAAACTCGTGCTGGCTGCCTGACTATGAGGTGTACATCATTCTGTGAAAGTCTCATTGTCGGCCTCGCTCCCTGCGGAAACTCGTGCTGACTGTCGTACTATGAGGTATACATCATTCTGTGAACGTCTCATTGTCGGCCTCGTTTCCTGCGCAAACTCGTGCTGGCTGCCGGACTATGAGGTGTACATCATCCTGTGAAAGTCTCACTTTCGGCCTCGTTCCCTACAGAAACTCGTGCTGGCTGCCTGACTATGAGGTGTACATCATTCTGTGAAAGTCTCATTTTCGGCCTCGCTCCCTGCAGAAACTCGTGCTGGCTGCCGGACTATGAGGTGTACATCATTCTGTGAAAGTCTCATTGGCGGCCTCGTTCCCTGCAGAAACTCGTGCTGGCTGCCGGACTATGAGGTGTACATCATTCTGTGAAAGTCTCATTGGCGGCCTCGTTACCTGCAGAAACTCGTGCTGGCTGCCTGACTATGAGGTGCACATTATTCTGTGAAAGTCTCATTGTCGGCCTCGTTCCCTGCAGAAACTCGTGCTGGCTGCCGGACTATGAGGTGTACATCATTCTGTGAAAGTCTCATTGGCGGCCTCGTTCCCTGCAGAAACTCGTGCTGGCTTCCGGACTATGAGGTATGTGTATTATTTGCATTTTGTATTATTATCCATTTACCCGTGTGATTTCGATAGGTCGATGATTGAGAAATCCCATGGGATGAGGAAGCCCTCGGAATAAAAAGCTTGTTCCATGGACACTTCTAATTCTTAGGGAGGATTAATGCACCGCTAACTTGAACAAAATCAATGCGTTGATAGATTCTCATTGCAATTATAGTCATTTGATTATCATGAATTCGGGCAGAAAACAAAACATCTCTCAGGCATCTCATTTTTCCCGGATGGAGTTGTCATCCCAACAGGAAGTTATCATACTGAGGAGGAAAACAAGCGCGAGAGAAGAATGACGTCATCTTGTTTGTCGTTGTCGAGAAGAATTAACATTTACTTTGATTCCATAACTCAATGAAACTTCATAATAGCAAATACTTAACAGACGCTGAAGATGTTGGAGTTGTCCAAATTCTTGGTTTTGTTTGATCGTCATAATTAGTGATGCACTTCGATACGTAATACCCATGAAAGCGCAGAATTAGATTCTTCTACTGTTTCATTTTACTAGAAGTGAACTAATTCAAAACGATGCCAGACGCTGGAACTTACTAAGTGGGCAAATTCCTAATACTTTACAGAGATAGGAGAAATACTCGTGTGGGTTACTGTAAATTCCATCAAGGTGCTTCAGTTTCCACAATTCCATCAGATTTGAAGAATTCAGATCACTGCGCAAAATTATTGGTCGTTCCGATCATTATTACAGAAGATAGAAGGTGCAAAAAATTGGTGTAGCTGATGATTTCACCATCCTCTTCTCAGCATTCCTCACTGAATGTAAGTAGACAGTGATGTGTGACCGAAATGATATTGTTACAAGTACACCACTGGCTGGTGTCCAAAAGTCGGCTACAACTCATTGTTTGAGAGAGCCATTTTCAATACGACGCTCCCTTTCTGGTAACCTGAACGAGCGGGAAGTCTAGCTGTCTAATTCTATGGATGAAACATCTCCAGAAATAAACACACTCTGGCTTGCCAATTTCATTTCATTCATTGTAAAATGGAATCAGAAAATTATATTTGATAAAGAAAAAAACGGAAATAATTTGGCATGAGAAGCTCTGAGATCTACATGCAGTGCTTCAAAAACAGAAAGCTGATTTCTTGAATTGGCCTACGTCGTTTGGGCTCCATCATCGTCAAAGTTCGTGCAATGGTTCTTCCGGTAGACAAAATTTGCATCACCTGCAAAAATGACAGTTTAGCAGTCTAAGCACTTATCGCCGTAAATCGCAAAGATAATTAAAGGTTACGCCAGCAATTTAATATTACTCGCGAAACACGAGCTTAATTGAAAATGATGTCGCCACATTTTTCCGCCAAACTGACATCCTTGCTTTCTGAAAAAATCCACTTAGGCACGTGTTCAGTGACTCTCTCGCCAAGTGTCTTCCCAGTTCTTCCCCCGTACGCCAAGGTTGGGTCTTAAGTTCACTCTTGGGTTTTGGGTAGTCTTGGGGGTACCCAAGAACCTTGGAGTTTCGACCCAAGCACCTTGGGGTGCGGTCCCAAGAGCCTTGGGGTGCGACACCGACCAGACACCAACTCGACCCGACCCGACACCAACTCGACCCGACACCGACCCGACACTGACCCGACCCGACACCAACCAGACCCGACACCGAATCGATCCGACATCGACTCGAGACCGCACTTGAAACCCGAGCCCGATCCGAGACCGACCCAACACCAACCCGATACGATGGCGAATCGATCCGACATCGACCCGAGCCCGACACCGAACCGATCCGACACCGACGCGACACCGACCCCAGCCCGTACTCGAAACCCGACACCGACCTGAACCCGATTCGACTCGAACCCTAGCCCGTACGCGAAACCCGAGCCTGACCCGACACCGACCTGACGCCGACCCGACACCGACCCGAACTTTACCTGGAGTTTTAGCTGGAGCCTAAGGGTCGCTTTTGGGTAGGGTTTGAGCACGCAAATTTCGAATTTGAAGTCTATCAGAATATTTATTTAAAGCATATATATTCTCAGAAGGTTAATACAATTTCATTCTTCCATGTAGTGCACTAGATAGCCTGGGAAATTGATCAATTATTTTTCCTTTTTGTAATGCTGAGATTTAATAACAAGGGCATTATTATTTCTTGTCTGTATATTCACTTTAAACGTGTTATTATGTCGTTTCTTATCGATGATGTTTCACAAATATGATAGAACGACTGTGATACGTCTTGGTATAATTTAGTTTCGATTTATGAGGTGTTGGGAGCAAATGTGAAAGCTGGTGAACGGCAGAATCTTTAGAAGTGCTTGGATGGCTAGGCTGCCTGTTTCAATAATCCATGTCCTTTAACGTTCCGACATTCTTTAATTGGATGCATGAAAATTCACACACCTGTGTTAAAAAGGAGTAAGTATTCTACGAGTATCTGATGTTCTCGATGCTGCTGTTAACTGTCAGCCATGAAATGCAGTCTACGTCATTAGATAGTAAGTCGACATGTTGATCAATGCCACGATTATAGAGAATTTAGGCTTTGTATTTGTTATACCAAATTTTAATGATATGATTGTCAAGTGTCTAGATATTAATCAAAAATCTCCTCAACATAAAAATCGAAATTTCTATGCATTGTCAAATAATTATCAATAATTATAGGTGGTTGGAATTTTTAACATACTGGACATCCTCTTCTTCCGGACACACAACATTTTTGATTTGCTTTCTTTGGTGGAAGTGTTCTTGGTCTCCATCACCATTTCAGAGTGTGACATTCAACTTTATCTGTACATACTTTATCACCGATCCCATCATCTTTCTTTCTTCTATTTTTCTTCAACCGGTTTCAATTGACGATCAGATAACTGCCGTCAATCTTCGTCAGGAAGTTGTATAAGAAGAAATATTACAATTAACATCTGATGGACAATTTTCAAAATAATTTTGTAACATAGCATGCATAGTGTCAAGAGGATATAGATGCACACAAAAGAGAGGTTAGCACTTTAAATAGTGGGATGTCATAGCGTTTCTCAAAGACATTATTGATCAGAGCACACCATAGGAGCTTTAGGCTGAAAAATAGGAGACCTCTGAAAACATGTTGCATGTTCGACCCATGTGGCCAATCCGTCATTAGTTGGCTGATGAATTTTAGTTCTTCAATTTTTCGTTCTTTATCTTCTCCGTTTAATTGTTTAAGAATTGACACTTTCATTTCAGAGTCATTATGGCTGTGTTGCACACAATGGAAAGATACAATTTTTGTTTCATCTTTATGATTAACATCGTATCGATGTCCATTTAATCTTTCCCTTAGTGTTCTACCTGACTCGCCAATATACAAAAAATTGCAATTATGGAATTGGATAGAATAAATTATGTTTTTTGTGTTGCATGTTGTGTTAGCTGCATTAATTTTGTATGACAATCCTGATATTGGAGATTTGATGGAGTCTTCAGTTGATAGAATGTTGCAAGTTTTGCATCGTTTCGTGCCACACACAACAGCAATCCCACATGGATTAAATTTTTGTGGTGGATTATCTGAAAGTTTTGACGAAACAAGAAATTGTTTTATTCTGAATGGAGGTCTCCACCAAAGCACAGTTGCTAAGTTAGTCTCACTCAGAAAAGGTTTATATTTGTCAAAGATGCAAATATAAGATCAAAGAATATATATTATACAAATATAAAGATCAAAGAACGTTCCCATGATCTTGTGATCCATTTTTGAAAATAAACCGGTTTAAATTTTGAATTTTGTTACTTTCCTGATGTAAATTTCCAATCTCATAACATGGATCATGTTAACGTAATTCATTATCAAAATTAAATCTAATTGATATTTTCGCTGTCATGATAAAGCCATGAGCATATCTCCACAGCATAGGCGCTTATGTACAATAGATAAATAATTTAGAACTACTTTTACAATCTTAAATATAGTATACGTGTTAACTGTCTCATGGAAATTTATAATACTTTCATTGAATATTGGGTTGTCGCAGAAAAAACGGCGTTTTTATTTCACAATTAATTTTGAATATATTTTTATGTTTCATAGTGCATCAGTACTTATGTATTGCTAGGATAATCAAGTTTATTCACATAGAATACAATAACAGCGAGAGAATTGATGTTTTTGGTTTGATTATCAGATCAGAATGAGGGTGAAGGTCAACTCCAGCAAAGATATCTACAAAATTACATTCTCTCGCAATAAATTTCAAATTCTATAGCTTGCAGTCATTTGAATAACCAAAGGTGGTTGAATGGAGTTCTCAACTAGAGACTGCAATTTACTTAGTGAATCACTGCGGCGCAATGGAATCAAGTGTACAGAGATGCACAATATGATAACAGTTACTTGAGGAAACGTAATATGTACGAATAAGTCTTCGGAGAGTTCAGGTTATTACAAAAGAATACGTCGAAGGTAGTCGTGAGGATTTCTTAAGAAAATCGGGTAGCGGACGAGCAAAATCTGATCAAAGAAAAACACACAACGAACTGAGAAAAAAGGATATCGAAGAACTTAATGGCAAGATAACTATACGAGAACTAGCTGCAAGATATGGTTTATCAAAATACACGGCGCATCGGATAATCGTTGAAGATCTCGGCTTCGTCTCAAAATCTGACAAATGGGTGTCACATTTTTTTGACCGATACCAATGGACAAAACCGCATCATGTGTTGTGAAGAGATGCTTCGAGTATTAAATGAAACACGAAACATCAAGCGATTTATGGCAATAACAGATGAAACATGGTTTTACTCTAGACCTTTGGGAAATGCAAAAACACATTCATCATGGGTTCTTCCTGATAATGAGCGACAACAAATTCCCAAAAGAACCATATCCGATAAAAAGTTCTTGGTGCTGATGGCCATCAATTTCAATGGTCTGTCCTACTTCAAAATCCTTGATGATGGTAAATTCGACTGTTTATTGTGACTTTTTAAGTGAGGCGTTCTTATCATTCAATACGTATGAATTAATCCAAGAAAGAAAATCAATTCCTGTAGAAAATGCTCTTCTTTTTCATGACAATGCTGGACCTCATGTCTCTAAAGAAACTATCACATTTCTCAGAAGAAAGAATATCACAACGCTCAAACAATTGCCATACTCACCCGATGTCAACCTTTGCTTGAGATGAGGCGCTCTAGAACAGTTTTCAATACGAAAGATAATCTGTATGGATTTCTAACAGTCAACATGGCTGCAATTACAAGAGTGATCACAGAACACGAATTCGAAATGCTGAATTCCAAGTGCCAGAATATGAATGATAATAATGGTGACTATTGTAAAGTAGTTTATGTAAGTATACTTTCTTACAGAGCCAGCGTGCGGGCCATTGTAGAATCTAAATAACAACATAAATTGACAATTAATAGACAAATAATTAAAAAGCGCCGTTTTTTGCGTATATCTACCAATACCAGTATCTATTTGAAATTTTTTTATATTTTTGCGGTTTTGTCATCATTTATATTTTATCAAATTAGTGAGTGCATCGTCTAGCCCTAGAGAAGAGTAAAATCAAATCACACTGACGGCCTTTGCTGAAAACTTACCACGGTGATCAAATAGATCGATTTGAAGCTGAGATGAAGCCTTAAGCTGTAAACTTACCTGCATTCCTGCAGTGCGATGACTTTTAAGTCATACGAGCATTAGATTCACATCATGAATGGTTTTCAGATCTGCTGTGATCGGGTCGGCTTGGGGTCGGTATTTAGTCCGAGTTGGGTTTCAAAATTCATGATACCTGACCGCTGATACGCTTGTGGCACATTAGTTTCAAAATACAAGAGCTTTCCTTGAAACTTCTCTGCTGAAAACTTGAAATTTTGAAAGATCCTCATGCTTTGATTCTTCCAGTCATTCTTGTCTATAACTTCAACTGTAAACCTGTGAATACGCCTGCTGATATTATAATGCATATTAATCCTATTTTTCCCACTCATCCTACATGATACAGAGGGTTGTATGACATCCTGCTGGCATGTTTGATCGTACTCCGTAAGGAGTGCAAATCTATTCAAATACATACTAAAAAGCATTTTCAGCTTGCCTCCCAAGCACATCAAAATGAACTTTGTCTTATAATGAAAATTCTTTTGATGAACTTTTTTAGGAAAACTTCTTCATAACTCAGCAATGCAAAATCTCCTATTCCCTCTGCTTTGCTATATTTCATTGTCTATTGTCTCCATAGTTACTAACGAGAAATTCATGAATCTGCTGGTTGTCCGGTTACTTACTCGCTGTGATAATTGAAAGAAATCAGGCATACCTGCTTCAAGGGTGGTCGTCTCGCTCCCTTTTGGTGTCTACAATTTTACGATAATTGCTACGTTGTCGTCTTCAACATTACTGTCATGATAGGTCCGAAATTTGCCGGGAGTTTCTTGTTTTGAGCATTTATGGCTTCCAGGTGTTCCTGAATTTCCTGATGATGTCAACTGTAATTAGAAATATTATAAATTTTGATATGTGCAAGCTATTTAGACAGAGGCGTAGCGTGTGTTCTCGCTCCAAATGATGCATTTCCAGTTCTGCAGCAGACAGCATGAACAGTATAAAACAATCAATTTCACACTATATCAATTTCAATGAATTTTCACACTTACACGGGGACGGCCCGACCGTGGTCTGTCTTGAACTCCATCTGTCTCAAGAAATCGCATAACTTTCTCAAGATCTCTGACAGTAGATCTTGCAATGCCAAAGTGTCTGGCTATTTTTCCGTACGACCATTTCGCGTCTTCTCTTAACCCATTAGCTCCCATTGTTCCACTTGTGGAACAATTTTTTAAAATGATGCAATACATTCAAAACTTTATCACATTCTTTAACTGCCTTACTACAGTACTTTGAACGTTTCATAGAATATATTTTATGCGCACTTTGAATTATCTGCATGTTTGTTTTATTGCAAGCGCAGATTGAAATTTTCAAATTCCGGCAATTTTCGATTCATTTTTCAATTGGATATCATTTGACATTGAACGAGCCGTGAGTAATTTTTCTTGTGTCATTTACTGTTCATAAAGTAGTTTATTAGATATTACCAGTCCGTTTCATGAAATGATATGTTATGTGTGTATGATGAAGTAAATAAGACAATGTTCCACAAGTGGAACATTGGGATCTTCTGACTATAGACTCACATGACCATATGCGGCTGGCTTGATATTTTTGTGCCGCTGATATAGTAGCAATATCTGTTCTGCTTTATTGTAGGAGCCAGATTATAGAATTAACAATGTCAAAATACCCAATTCTCATTGTTCTGATATTTATTCAAAGTAATCTATCCATAGTTTCTTTATTTTCACCCAGGCGAAAACCTTGATTTTGAAAAAAATGTAGGGTTCGAACCAGCTGCGTTATGGAGCGTAGGCTGTCGTGCAAGCCCCTGTGCTAGTGACACTTACGTTCGAAGATAATCACACACGCATTGTATACCATGTATAAAAGACTGATATCTTTGATAATGCCCAGAAATTCATTAACGGCCCGGAAAATTCATGGCCTGGAAATGAAACCATAGAAATATTTCGCAACATGGTATACAATGATTATGACATCTACATTTTTCGGGCTGTCAATGGCAAATTGTCGGGCCGCTAACGCGGCCCTCTAATTTGCCATTGACGCCCTCAAAACATAGCTGTCATCATATCAATATGACGTACACCGCAAAGGATGTCGGGCTACTTGAATCACTTTAGTAGTAGTTCTATATTCTGGAACAAATTGTACGCGTTTGTGAAGGATATTGCATGATAATCAAAAAGCCTAGGCCGAACCCGAATGTCGTTATTTCGTATTCAAAAGCTTTTATCGGACCGCTTTACATAGTTTGGTCTCTATCTGGGACTCCTGTTTTATTTTCCAAGTAATGTGTAGGCTTACCTGTAGTACGAGTGGGCCCTAAGAGCTGCAGATTATTAGATCTACAGGGTAAACCATTGGTTTTTTTTCATTTACAGATGCCAAAACTTTTCTCTGTGGAAGCAGCAGCCGAAATGATTACCTCCGCCGATTCGGATGCAGAATTAGATGATGTTGAAATCGTTATTTTGCCCCCTGAAGATGTCAACTGTGCGACTGATGAGGAAGACATCAATGACGATTCTCTCGGAGATGTCGAAGTTCGGGATGTTCCTGGGTTTGTCGAGATACACCATGCTTGTGAAGATATGCCGCAAACTTCGGATACAACAGACCAGCCCTCGAAGAAGCGGCGGCGACAATCCAAACCCAATTGGAAAAAAGGTGAAAGTCTGAAGAAAAGTAGGATTTCAACAGAAGAAGTCTCTGAACCTCCCAGTCTTCAAGAAACATATCCGATGCTGTCTACATTGGATCCCATCGATCTGTACAAATTGTTCTTTGATGACAAGTTGCTAGATCTTTGTGTCGATGAGACCAATAAGTACGCATTTCAAAAAGGCGATCATCATTTTACCGTTTCAAAACCAGAGATGCAAACATTCTTAGGAATTCTTCTTCTAAGTGGCTACAATACTCTGCCGAATGAAAGACTTTATTGGAGCACTGACGAAGATGTGGGAGTGCCAGTTGTATATGAAAAAATGTCCAGGAACAGATTCCAAGATATAAAACGATTTTTTCACTTGTCCAATAACGCATGCATCGATCCAAGCGATAAGCTTGCAAAATTACGACCTTTTATAGATATTTTTCAAAGGAATTTGCTACAGTTCGGTGTATTTGAAAGAGACTTGAGTCTGGACGAACAGATGGTCCCGTACTACGGAAAGCACAGCTGCAAAATGTACATAAAAGGAAAGCCAGTCAAATTTGGCTTCAAGATTTGGGTGCTTGCGTCTTCAAGTGGATTTCCTTTCAAATTTGAAGTCTATACCGGAAAGAAAAACAATACATTGCATGTACCTTTGGGAGAGCAAGTAGTGCTGAATTTGACGGAGTGCCTCGATTCAAAGGAGGAACACACCCTCTACATGGATCGTTTCTTCAGCTCCACTAGCCTTTTTCGAAAGCTGAAGACCGAGCACAATTTGCGATGTACGGGAACGGTCATGGAAAATCGTACCGAGCATTGTCCTTTGATGTAAAAGCAAGAAATCAAAAAAGCAACCGAGAGGGCACCACTCTTGTTTCAGTGATGGTCAGGTCGTTGTATGCCAGTGGAATGATAACAGACCAGTAGTTGCTGTGAGCAACTTTGAAGCCGTCTCTCCGCTCCAAGCGGCAAACCGATGGGTGTCAAAGGAGAAGAAGAGGTCATCTATTCCTTTACCTTTTCTCATCCACCGGTATAATAAAAATATGGGCGGCGTTGATTTACTCGATCGATTCTTGAGCGAATACAGACCACAAATGCGGAACAAGAAGTGGTGGTGGAACCTGTTCGCAAACTTCCTGAACATGGCGGTCGTTGCGGGATGGAGACTGCACCGTGCTCTCAACGGAAACCTCTCACATCTTGATTTTAGAAGGTAAGTAGGCCTATAATCGTGCGTCTCAGACGACATACTAGTAATATGCTTAGATTTCGCAATGGAATGCACGTGCGTATAAAAAGCAGGCCCATATCTTTTGGATTTCAGGAACATCGTGCGCATACTCTTTGCTCAGACGCTGAAACGAGCACGCCGATCAGGACCGTCAACACCGATCAAGGAGGAGCGAAGATCTTTCAGCGGCCATTTGCCCATACCAGCCGGTCGGCAATCCCGTTGCAAGTTGTGCAAAAAGAACACGAAAATCTTATGTCGAAAGTGCGGCGTAATGCTACATTCGCATTGCTTTATCGGCTTCCACACCTCTTCTTGATTCATCTCTGATGACATCTGACAGTTTGAAGCATTCAGCGTTAACAAATATATTCAGATTTTGGAAATTTGCAAATTCTAAGAAAAAAATTGGACCTAGTATTTCCAAAAAAGGCACAATAAGCAACAGAAACTCTTTTGGTGGTCGTTGTATATATATGGCAAAGTATTCACGAGAACGCTACAAAAGAATTACGAGAGAAAAAAACTGTGTTCCACAAGTGGAACATGTCTGTAAATCTGATACTATATGTATCATATTCAAAGTTTGAGGAAATACTGCTTATTTAGTCCATAATTACTCTATTCTTCCAAAAAAACATTGAAATTTCATCGGCTTCTGTATTCGGGATCTAATGGGTTAACGCAACAATGCGCCAGCGCTTTTCCTCGCTAACTCGTGTCGCTGTCAAGATACCGATAACAACATTATTGACAATCTCGCACTTCTTAAATCACGTATTGTTCATTTTGAGCTGTTGTCATTGCGGGCTCGGCCGTTTGGCATGTGATGCATGTTAACAGATGTATTTGTCATTCCGTGAAGTTTCATGCAAAACAGACATGAACTTGCTTAGTACCCTAGAACAGTTGCAATATTGACATTTGTTCGGTGTACGGGAACTTTTGCAAGACCGTATACTTGTACAAGTGCATGTGTATTCAAATTATGCTGGCATACATGACTACAGAATGAATTGAAAATTACACCACAGACTTGCCTACATTGACTATACTGCATGAGAATTCTGATTCAGTCTAAGTCCTATTTGAGAGCTTCTTCTTCTGAGCAGCCTCATAATAAGCCTGCAATCCAAAGCTGATTGGTCGTCAATTTGACTCTATTTTCCAAAGATTTCAAGCGTCAAGTGAAAATGAAAATGCGATATTGATTTCTCATGTGACGCCTGAACTGAGACTACTGTAGAGAAGATTCACTCATCTCTCAATGCAGATAACACATTTAATATTCTCCTGTATTTGAGAAGCTGCTCATATGATTATGATGTAATGAAACAAAATCATGTACATGTATTCAAATTAGAACCAATTAGAAGCATGTGGTGACTAAACTACTTCATGAACAGTGCATGTACTATGGGCAATTAATGAATCAGGATTCAAAACAATTGTGCTAAAATTCCTAAATTTCTGATGGAGAATATAAATGATCAATGATCATGAGCCAAAGAGCATCCTAAGAATCCTGCATGAATATGGATTGCAGAATTATGCTTTGGAAGTTGAAAAATAAAAAAATGACGGAATGTGGCAATGGCAAGAACACAGATGAGTAAATGACTCTATCATAGATAAACTAGTGGATTATCAAAAAAGTTCATTGTGTAGTCTTTCCACAATTGCCTTTCGCAAAAAGAGTGAATTTGCGCTGTGGAGGTCGATGTGAGCCCTCATCATAATTACTAATCATAAGTTGGCCTCATAATATGTTAGCGCATTAGCCTACTGATATACCGATGTTGCCGTAAAATCCGATTTTTGTTCATTCACGATCGATTATCAGTTTGGTTATCATTTGTAATAACGCACACACGTAGATAGATTAGTTAGATAGATTATTCAAAAAATCCCCGGTTGGTGAAGAGAAAACGGAGAGATATAAATATAGAGACTTCACTTGTATCATCTTAAAGCAGGCTTCGCTTTCGTAGTTTATATTGTCAATCGCAAAACCTCAGCTTTTATTATTGAATATCTACGTGTGTGCGTTATTACAAATGATAACCAAACTGATAATCGATCGTGAATGAACAAAAATCGGATTTTACGGCAACATCGGTATATCAGTAGGCTAATGCGCTAACATATTATGAGGCCAACTTATGATTGGTAATTATTATGAGGGCTCACATCGACCTCCACAGCGCAAATTCACTCTTTTTGCGAAAGGCAATTGTGGAAAGACTACACAATGAACTTTTTTGATAATCCACTAGTTTATCTATGATAGAGTCATTTACTCATATGTGAAATTTCTAGCTATTCGGATTTTGTCTTCTCATTGTTTGCATAAGTCAAAAGTTGAATTCAAATTTGTCATAAAATCCATATTTTTGCATTCAATGGTAGACATCTTTAAAACTGGTCGATAGAATTGCATAAGACGAGTACATCCTTTTAAACGAGGCTCTAGTGAAGTATTGACGTCGGAAAGTTTTCATTCGGATTTTTCCTTAAGGTAATAAACTCGCAATATTTACAATATACTACTTATGAACAGTTTTAAAAGTAAAATCAAATTACGCAGATAACGACTAGATGATTATTTTTGAAATTTATGCTACTTCTCACGAAAGGTGCGTTTTATCGATACAGCATTTGAAACTGAAATTCGGATTTCATTTTGACTGTGCGGAGTAAGTAGAAACTATATAAGTAGTATGAAATGAACCATTTCGGTATTTTTTGTAAAGTGCTCGATGGATTTTTCTGTTGTTTTCCACATAGTCTCCTCTGACGATAGGGAAGCCACATGCAAAGCGGAAACGCATTCGGATTTGTTTCATTTAATTGAAAATTATTCACATGTGTGGTATGTTGTCTTGGGGGATGAAGATATTTGATTCCTAAATTGAGGACTTATGTCGTTCTGTCGCCCGTCGATAGCTCAGTTGGTTCTATCTGTCGTTCAGTCGATAGCCCGGTGGTTCAAATCCACCAAGACTCGCAGTCATTTTCCGTCTGCTGAATTTGCACTGATGAAGTTGAGTAGAAGACTGTTCGTTCTAAAAATTAGGAATTTTCTATCCTCTCAGCAAGAAGCCGCGTCAAGGAGATGTGTACTTACCTATAGAACACCTAAGAAACAGAGCACGGCTGACCTCGTCAGCCACCAGAGAAAATGTGGTCTCAAAATTATTGCAGGGAATTCAGGGACAGATAAGTGATTGAAATAGCAAATGTAGCCGCTAACTAGTTTTTCGGATTGGATCTCACTGAGTGGTCATTTTGTTATTTTCTTCCAACATACCACGCCATGTCTTTACCAACTTTTAGTCATGAAAAATTGCACAGACGTAATTCTACATTTTTTTAGCTTTTATTATCCCTTCTGACAGAAAAAAGCGAAAATCAAAAATAATCGTCGGCGCCGTTCCATAGATAGATGCATAAATTCAAAATTCAAATTTTAAATCTTATGTTTAAATGATTGCACCGACTCAAACCGGACAAAATTGGTGTCCGTGAAACTTACTCTTTTCTGAAAAGTTACAATTGAGCAACTCATCCGCGTCGTTCCGTTTCTAATTCAATTTACTAATTGAAAAATCGGTCAATATGCATGAGAAGCTGCAAATAAATTGTAAAGTCCGTCTCTTCTTGTGAATGAAACTATCATCTTTTCAGCAAGTTCTGACTAAAATTAAATTTCTACTTAAGAGAAATCAGTAAACAAAGACATTGTTCGAATGTGCAATGGTATGCATGGTCTACATGTATGCTACGAAATGCTAATTACAGTTTTACTACTGCACATGTACAGTACACTGCCTTAAGATGTTCATTGTTGTAATAATGTTGTTCTGTTCACCAAACTTGTATCATCGCAGCCATGTACTTGTATTGCAGCCAGCTGATCATATTCTAACACTCATTCTCTACTTGATTTAGATGCGGAGTTTGATTCATTAGCGTTTCTTTCATGGTGCGCCATTCAGATGACTCATTGCGCCTGTAGAAGTTGTCGCGACCAAGCGATTAGTGTTCACGAGAGTGACCGACTTCGGAATCCGTTGTTCAGCACTTGCATTTGGCTAATCATTGATTGTTCTGAGAATGCCGAATCAATCGTGTGCATGGGGAAAGCAAAATACATGCGACGAATAACCGACGACTATCGATCAATAATTGAAAAACATATTATTCAAGGACCCTCACGACGACCGCCTACCAACTGCTTTGTGTACTACTTGTGTTCGTGTACTAAGAGACTACGACAAAGGTATTTTCACGCGTGAAGTCAATGTATTTGATCATTCTTTGATCGTGACTGCACCACAGACTCGTCAGTCTTCATAATGTTTATGTTTGGTCTGCACGACGGCGTCATCAGTTCCCAAGAACATAGCTGCGAAGACCGATGCTACTGCTCTACCAATTCACAAAGTTGGTCGTCCTTCTCCGTCGAAAGATCCATCTTTGCTTTCTTTTCCATCCCATCTCTTTGTTCCCATTGCCTGTCATCATCAGCAAACGGAAGATCATATGTCTGTAGCAAACCCAGCAGACTGCAGAACATGGAACAATTACGTGAAGTTGGATCTCCAAATTTCAAAGAAAAGTTGCAGCAACAGTAATAAAAAAAAGTTGGATCCACAATGTTTCCTTTGTTTCAAGAAACTGACTTTTTTTACTGCAATTCGACTTTAGTCTGCGCAATTCGTAAAGTAATGATAGTAATGATAATAATTCTTAAAGTAATGTAGTAGGCCTATTCCTAAAGTAATTCTTAATGCAGTCCTTAACATTACATGTAACGGCAGCTACGATTTGATTTTTTCTAACTATTCTAATAAGAAACATCACTGGCACAAATTTTGCCGAGTCAGAGTCGGCGCAATTATCCAAACATAAAAAATAAAATTTGAATTTTAAAGTTTGAGTTTAGTGAATGCTTACACTACCGTATATGTACGTGATGCAATTATTAAAACCTGAATTTTGAAATCTGAATTTGTGCATATATCTATGGAACAGCACCAAAGATTTTTCTATTCCTTACTCTTTTGATGATAAGAAGCATCACAAACACTCAATTCAGTGAGTTAATTGAATCAGTGCAATTATTTAAACATAAGATTTTGAATTTGAAATATGAATTTGTGCATATATCTATGGAACGGCGCCGACGATTATTTTCGATTTTCGCTTTTTTCTGTCAGAAGGGATAATAAAAGCTAAAAAATGTAGAATTACGTCTGTGCAATTTTTCATGACTAAAAGTTGGTAAAGACATGGCGTGGTACATCGTTGCAGTCCTCAAGCACTGGTCGAGGATCGAAGACATTTAATGCTTCATGAATAACCTGATATCAGGATTTAAATCGTTTCGGAATTCTATAAATATTCTCTGTGATACCAATAAAGCAAACTTTTGCCGCCATTTTGCAAAACTTTTCTTTTTTGTGATGCAGTACTCCCCAGTGCAGATGAATTTGTGATGAATGTGCGAGTGGGCCCAAAAATGGTTGAAAAACACTGACTTATTGATTTTGTATCTGCCTTACATATTTCCTAAGATTGCTACCCGGCCGTGTCTTTTCCTCTCATGAAATGATGTTGACTAGAGCTCTGAGATGTGTGGGATGAATTGCAAGATTTGTGCTATATATTACAAGAGGATCTTGGAAATTCCTCTCAATTGCATCAAATTTCACGAAGTATTTTATTCTTGTTGATATTGATGATCTTCACATGACTGAGTTACTAAATTTGATACGACGTTCAAACTAGTTCATGAAGCGAACAAGTTTACGGCGTTTTTGCTCTTCACACACGTAAACACATTTGAGTGTCAAAGTGAACATTTCATATCCTGTGCCGCTTCTTGTTTTTCTGTTTCCTGCAAGTCTATTGATTCATTCAATATCAGTGGCCAAAGAGATACTTCGGGTGTCCAATAAGTTTTGAAATTTTTTTCTATTAAAAAAAAATTATTTCCAATTATTAAAAAATATATTCATTAAGTAACATATGAACATCCTACATCAGTCACAGCTTGGCAGTGATCCAGAAGTCGATGTACCTCATTGTGGAGGTCATCTTCTTTGAGTGACCGTGCCCACTGCAACGAGGCCTCTTTGACTTGGAGGTGGTCCACAAAAATTCGATTTTCCATGTCCCTCTTCAGCCAAGTGAACAGAAACCTGTCACAGAGGTTGAAGTCTGGACAGTGGGGTGGTTGGAAAAGAAGAGTGACATCTCGCTTCTCCATGTACTCACGTACCACAACCGAAATGTGGGGACGAGCATTGTCCCACTGCCAAAGCAGCTCGTTGAGTCGGATAGGCTTTGAACGAAGGGACCGCCACAAGTCACCAGTGTGACGAACAAAGTCAATAATGCGCTGAGGATCAATGGTCTCTCGAGGCGCAGTTGTGTCGAAGCAAAAGCGCTTGTTTGGTGTGAAGGCAGCAAGAAGAAGTGTTTTCTCGTTCGAAATGCTGGATTTGACCACCTGAGGTCAATCCTGCTCATTCCTCAACCAGCATTTGTTGCGGGACTTCCGACACTGTCCTTTGAAACGTATCCACGTTCCATCTTGCACAGCGAGTTTATTGAACATGGTGTTTAGGCCTTCACGATGAAAACTTTACGGAAGTTCTTCGCACAATTCACACGAAGTTCTTTCTGTTCATCTGAAAGCTCAAGTGGAACCCAAACAGAAGTTACACAACGAAGTGAGAGATCTTCGGTCAAGATTTTGTGCGCAGATGATTTGGGGACATCAAGCCATTCGGATATCTCTCTTGTCGATATTTTGGGGTCATCTTCGGCTAACTCACGTACGGCATTCACCACTTCCGGTACTCGCACCGACGAAGGACGACCATTTCTGGCTGCATCTCCAAAAGTAAGACTCTGGCCTTGATGGTCCACCGATGGCTGAAAGTTAACCCACCGAAAAACAGTTGCTCGGCTAGGGGCGTCTTCTCCATAAACCTGTTGGAACTCCTCAAATATTCTTTGACCACTTATGCCTAATCTCCCTCGGGTGTAAGCATAAAATCGGTAGTGCTCTTTGTTGGCAGACATGTGTGGAAGAGAAAACAATTTCAGGCTTTAACGTTGAATCTGACGACGCGTTGCACAAAGACAAGAAACTTCTGCTCGGATAGCACTGAATGCTTAAAGCGAGCGTAATTTGGCTCGAAACGATATCGGAAAATCGATGGTACGCTAGTGCATAAATACTACGTTTTTATTGGTTGCTAATGCTCATGCAAAGAGAACTACACGCATAGTCTCAAAACTTATTGGACACCCGATTAACCCACTGGGGGGCGGTTTTCGTCC
Source organism: Prostheceraeus crozeri (assembly GCA_907163375.1). Classification (NCBI taxonomy): domain Eukaryota; kingdom Metazoa; phylum Platyhelminthes; order Polycladida; family Euryleptidae; genus Prostheceraeus; species Prostheceraeus crozeri. The sequence goes on from CAJQUW010003634.1 coordinate 194,022, forward strand.
ACCTGGCGCATTTTTTGAATATCTTTGAAACCAAGTAAGTTGTGGCCACCAGATTTCTTGTAACTTACTTTTTACGTATTATGCAGCTTTTAACCAAAGGAAAATGAATTTGGCGTGAGAGTTTTTGAATGTCTAGAATATTTGGCTGATTTCGGTATATTCACGTCTAATACATATTGCGAAATGAATTCTTGATGAAGTAAGTTGAGATTACATGAAGGTGTCGTCCTGTTAATATAGAGATGTTCACAAATGTAAAATCTTTGAATTTGAAATTATCTGTTTATTAATTATGTATGCAAATTCAAATTTCAAAATATGACATTTTACTATTTTCATACTTTCTAGTTCTGCATTTGATCAGCAATATTATTGATATCTTTCAGAATTATATTGCTTTATTGTCAGTGTCTCGATAAAAGTCACAGAATTGGGATGTTTCTTCACATGTAGAAAGTAAATACCCAAATGTGCGATTTTAGTGCTATTTGAGTTGAACTGAAAGTTTGAATCATTTGACCTCATCAAAAACAATTATGTAATCTCAGAGCGATTAATAATCGTTTTATTAACCACCTTGACCAGATCCTTCGGTTACTGTATGGCTTATTAGTTTTTGTTGTCACTTTCCATTTCAAATAGTGATGTACTGGAAAATTGCTAAAAATTGGCGGCATTTTTACCTTTGACCTCCACCTCAGCCCACGGATGATCTTGGAATTAAAACTGATGCTGTTTTTCTGAATTCCTTTCCAATGTCGCTTTGATTGATGTGTGGTTTGGCAAAATTAGTGCAATAAATGGGAGATCTGCAGCCCCCCCGCAGTGGGGCGAGATATTAAGTTTTAACAGCACCTCGTTATTTAAGGTTGCTAAAGGCAGATATTTGTACTGAATTATGTCATGTTTCCGACGTTACAAGGAAATCACATTGCTACAATGCATCAATTTAAATATTGAGTTACAGAATATACAAGTTATTTAAATGGCAGAAGATGTGTCCAGATGAAAGTATAAAGCAAGATACAAAAAACTAGATGCCTACGATAATGCTAAAGAGTGCCTATGAAGAATCAAACTTATGGAAGAGTGTTACTGATGCAGTAAGCAAATTCGACGCACGGTTGTTAGGGCTGTGTCATAAACACGCCCTTTCCCTTTAATCATATGTGGCCAATATCATGAGGTCATGAGGAAAAATATGATTTGTGAGAAGCCATATGTTTTGAATGGGTTGATAAATGCTGAATTGTAAATTGATATACCGATAATGAAAATGAAATGACTAGCAATGCGATGAAAATAATAACAATTATCAAAAATAACGATTTACCACTATACGACGTATGGGGTTTGCATTAGTTAGGAAGTTTTATCTTTCATTAACATTATTCTCCGATACGAGTTTCAAAAAATCCCTAAGTCCTGTGTACCTAGTCAAAAACGCTCGTTTCATTACTGCAGTTTGAATATTATGTGGTGTATGTATTCCACTAGTCTTTGATGTAATCTGCGTTCAGTTTTTCCCAAGTATTGAGGTATAATCCAAATTATGCACAGCACATGATCGCATCGGCTTGCCAGTTTTATATTTCAAAGAAATGGAACAAATACTGTTCACACAAAAATGATTATGCAGATGCCTTGTAGTCTACTGTTCTCTCTCTCCCCCCTCTCTCTCTCCTCTCTCTCAAGAACTCAAGAACGTTTATTAGCCATCGTCGTGGCAAAACATACATGAATGGTTTATAAAATGATGAAATGTTGTGGGTGTGAAGTGAATACAATACGACAAGACGAAATGGTGAAATGATAAAATGAAGCGATGGGATGAAACATGTTCGATATCCACCAATGAACTCTATCAAATTAATTTGATCTTTGATAGGAGAGGAGGCTCTGTAAGTAACATAGATATCAATATCTGTTCAACACATGGGCAACAGATAATTTAAATCAAAATGTAAAGGCTGAAATTTATTGTATAAATAATTAACATTTAATTCATGTTCACTCGCATTCATTTACATGTACTTCAAAACTACATATATTTCCAAGGTAGTCATTCGCTTAAGATTCAGTGATTAATATCGAGTCGGTTTCATGTTGTTAATGTTATCAATTTTATTAAATTGACAGCCACACACACTTTCACACCCAAATCCTTATGTTATTTTATGAGTCATATTCGAAGGTCCGAAAACATATAATGACAAAGAAGCAACAATTTATAAAGATTTAAACAACAAATAATGCAATCGAATGGTTCTCAAGAATCACCTGTAATGTATAAGTGAAAAATTTGTCTTCAATGTAAATAGCACGTGTAAATTTTCCAGACCTCTTTCTCTCTCTCTCCTCTCTCTCTCTCTCTCCTCTCTCTCCTCTCTATCTCTCTCTCTCTCTCTCCTCTCTCTATTCTCTCTCTCTCTCTCTCTCTCTCTCTCTCTCTCTCTCTCTCTCTCTCTCTCTCCCTCTCTCGCTCCCTTCTCTCTCTCTCTCTCTCGTCTCAGGTGTGTGCGGGTCATGAAGTAGGCATTGTCAGCAAAAAGTCATCGATGATATATTTGAAATTGGAATGCGAATCATCAGAATTTCTAGAATAGTGAGATCTCCACAACGCCTGTAATAAGAGCAAACTTGCATCATCCTAACCTTGAAAACTGTAATTGTTTTGATTGAGAACAAACCATTTCATTTTGCATACAAACATCTCATGTGGACCGAAATTTTCATTTTCATATGACCCTAAACAGAAATGAGGCAGATGAGTTCCTCGTCGTCTAATCACTAAGATCTATTTTACTGGGCGTAACCAATGTCATCTTCCAGACTTCTCATACATGTGTTTATCCAGGGATGGCTGTCTCCTGTAAAAGCGATAATGCCTTGTCGATAACACATCTCTTCCAATATGCATGTCATCTGACTTGATTCATAAGATGATGCTAATAATGTGATATTTCCTCATAAGATTTGCTTGTTATCATGAAGGATCCTGCTAATGAAAGTTTCCATAATTTGACAGAGAAATACATGCAAATTCACACTCACAAATTGATTTCTAAAATAGTAATAATAATGAGCGTTTATTTAGTTCATACACAGTTTCGAAAGCGAGTGAGAAGCGTGATGCTCTAGGCAACCAATAACTAAGTTCTTCGTAAAATTCGAAAAACTCATAAAATCTATAGACGAAAAATTAACTTATCATGTGAAATAAATATTGCTTGAGTATGAGAGAAACAATAATTTGTCGTTAGTCTCTCCCAAATACTTTTTTCCAATATGCGAGTGTTTTGAATAAAAAGGCAGATGTTATGCGCCAGACGTTTCGCGTACCAGCCGCTTTCTCAATGGCAAAAATCTATCAAAATCTATCAAATCGAGTATACATAAGAATTGCTAAAAGCATGATGCCAGTTCGTGACGACGATTAAGAGCCAGCTTCATTTGTGCAATCAATTGTGATTCGCTGATGCTGGTTTTGACAGGGCAATCTAAAATTCGCAGTATGCTGACTTCAAAGTCTTCAATATTGTTCGCGGCACATTTCAAGCAGTGATCAGCCAAGGCACTTGCTGTGTCTCCATTCACAATGCTTCTGTGATGTTCATTAAATCTCAACCGAAATGGGCGTGAAGATTTACCTATGTAACTAGAAGAACAAAAATGACAAATAAACTGATAAACTACAAAACGAACATTGCAATTAATATAATTAGGTAGTTTACTACAAAGAACACAATTATCGTGTTTAATATTCCTATCCTTACTGCGAAATAAATGACATAATCTTTTGTTGCTTTTATTTACGAATCTAATGTTAAGTTTATGTTTGCGAATGAGATAATTAATTTTACGAGAACAACTATCACTAATGAAATCGATATTTAAAACAACTTTATTTTCATTACTAGCTTTTGATTTACGCGAGCGTTTTTTAATAACGAAATCTCTATCTGAAAAACCATTACGCTTGAGACGAGATTTAGTTTTGGCTATAGCTTCGACGCTAAGAGAGTTGGAGCTACTTCTCTTATCGATGCCGTCAAAAGTGTTGACAATGAACACGATAATTGTTTTCTTTGTAGTAAACTACCTAATTATATTAATTGCAATGTTCGTTTTGTAGTTTATCAGTTTATTTGTCATTTTTGTTCTTCTAGTTACATAGGTAAATCTTCACGCCCATTTCGGTTGAGATTTAATGAACATCACAGAAGCATTGTGAATGGAGACACAGCAAGTGCCTTGGCTGATCACTGCTTGAAATGTGCCGCGAACAATATTGAAGACTTTGACGTCAGCATACTGCGAATTTTAGATTACCCTGTCAAAACCAGCATCAGCGAATCACAATTGATTGCACAAATGAAGCCGGCTCTAAATCGTCGTCACGAACTGGCATCATGCTTTTAGCAATTCTTATGTATACTCGATTTGTAAAATTTTGATAGATTTTTGCCATTGAGAAAGCGGCTGGTACGCGAAACGTCTGGCGCATAACATCTGCCTTTTTATTCAAATCACTCGCATATTGGAAAAAAGTATTGGGGAGAGACTAACGACAAATTATTGTTTTTCTTATATTATGAACCTCCCGACGAAATCCATCAACTATATAATTGCTTGAATATTTAACTTATAATTGTGGTGATTTATTAAACACATATACGTATGTGCCAAATAATAATTAATGTCGCATGAATCTATATTATGCTGCCACTGCATATTGTTGAATATGTCTGTATCTAGTCAATGTAATTGAAAATTCAACATTTTCTATGTTAATCCATTGACATAGATTTTAGCATTGAATGAATTGAAATCCTTTATCATGAGATATTTAACATTACCTTTTTGACATCACCTTCAACTAAATATCGCCGATAAGCAATACTTCTATACCAAAGATATTCATTTCATGGATATCTTGGCTACATATCTCTATAAATCTATTTCCTGATTCATTGATATGTCTGCTTTAAATATCATCTCTATAACTAATTGAGATGTCTATATTCAACAATAGCTATACTCATTGAAAGGTGCGGATCTCGCTTCGCTCGTTCTACATTTTCAATGTCGTATAGACATCGCATTAACATTGCTATAATGTCATTTCACGATCAGATCAACCTTCCGCATATCATTACATGCGTGATTAATAGATTTGTTTGAACTGATCTTGTATTTGAAGTGAATGCGAATACATTTTTCGAGCATGCATGTTTGCATGAGTATTCGTATCTGAGCTAGCAAAAACATGTTCTTCCTTACATTGAGCACTCCATGAGAATATGATTTCACATAGTTTCCCATAAAGTTGGTTCACGAATTAAAAATTGGAATTGTTGTTCAATTTAGTTCTTAAACTCACGCATACTCGAATTTTCAGATATTTCAACACTTTCTTTTCATCTTATTCTCGTGCTTGTATATGAGTTTGCATCGATTAATATCAAGAGTCTTAAGAAACTGTCATATCTTTGAATTCATTTCCAAGATCATCTAATTATTGAGCTCAGTGAACTGTGCTACCTTAGAGCTCGGAAATACCATTGCAATTATATTGAAGATTTTCAATATGACATCGTGGAAAGAACTTGAAATAAAAAATTGTCGATGTTAGAAGGCGAAATTCCTCTTGGTTATGATTATTTTATTAGTTACACTGACTATATGAGAACTTGTTCATCTATTAGAGTCTCAATATCTCCTCTCCTTCTAAATAATGTTTTGAAGGAAACTGATGTTCTAGGTTATGAAGAAAACAAGGCTAATATATCAAAAGATTGAAAGAAATAATAACACAAGAATGGCTCGGGAGATGTCACCGAATTTTTGAAGGATTGACGTTAATGCAAAAACTTTCAAATCTTCAAATAAAGACTGTTAGGGGGATTATGAGGTTATACTTCCATCAGAGATGAAGAGAAAAGAAGCTCATCCTAGACGAGATTGTCTCTGCTTTTAAGTTTGATGAAATGAAAGGATTCAATGGGCTATAGAGTTTCAACCAATTTGAAATTCGAAAGTAATGACGTTTGATTGTGAATGGATATGGGTGGCAGCCATCGTCTTTCTTGTTCATATTGTCTTCTTGATTGACATGCTAAAATCTTTGCTTCTCTGTTGTAAAGATACAATGACATGACTTGAGGGCGTCCAAAACCAGGCAACTCGTCAAATACCAAAAAAGGAAAATGCTTTTAAACATCAAAGAAGGATTCTAATTCTGATTCTTGCTTTTGACATATCATCTGTATATATTATGCTCTTTATGATGTATCTTTAAATGTTCATGGTTTCAGTAATGTAATTAACCCCATTCTTTTGTCTGAATTATTGATTTTTTACGTTTTCTGCTTTTTGCATGATGTTGAAAGACAATTGCGTCTCAATCAATTTCCATGATATAGGCCTAATAACAATAATAAATTCTGAATTCACTGGCGATGACATTGGTACCTCATACCGACAATACAAGTTCGGAGGCCATCATGTAAGAGAACGTGTTTAAACATGAAAATGTAATAAGCTATATTTGATTTCACTGAAATCTATTTTGATTTTCACACATCCTGTCAAAAGAAAGTACAAATTATTACAAGAATAGATTACTATTCATATTAATCACAACAACAACAAAGTCTTCAGAAATTATTGATTCAAAAGCATCACTGCTGGCTTCTCTTCATGCAAACTATTCAAAATGTATCTACATTTTCGTAGAAATGAACATATCCATCTTGGAAAAGACGGGCACTAAGAAACCAAGTCCTCTTTCTTTGACCTACTAATTAGAAGTTTTCCCACGTAAAGAGTTTGACGTTTGGAGTGCCTACCTGTCGTACGCTACGACGTTGTTTGACCCTCATCTCATGCAAAGTTGAACGTCCATCGTATGAATAGAACACCTTCATTAGAGATTCCTTCTATCTCCTATCTCTTCAGCTTTAACCAATTCACGGCTTTTCCTTGAATATCCGTTTTCCTATTATTGATTACTTCCGACGCCATTTGATGTATACCTTGTATGGCTGTCTACCAGATAGATCTTTTAAAGTACTGCTATTCCAAGTACTGACTGAGAAGAGCGACATATTTTTCCGGGAGAACTCTATCGCTGAATGCACTGAATCGCAGAACAATGTATTCATGTAGAACAGAAAAAATTCTAGACAAATTCGAACTTTTTGATCACCTTTCAGAAAATATGTTATTGAGAATTCCGCTGCGTTGAACTGTCGCAGCAATTGGTCTTTAGTAAGGCCAGGCCCGCTCTCTGTCTCAGCCTGGATCCAACTCTCGTCTCGCCTCAAGAATTTAAAACAAACAAATAGCTTTGCCGACATACTGCCCGTCAATTTTTTGCTTTTTAAGTCTCAACTTCCATTTGTGGAAAGCATATTGGTGTACATGTATTCTCACAATCAAATGAAACTTGCCCATCAAAGCGAATAGACATTTAAAATATTTGTTGAATGACTCAATGCCTCAGAAAGGACAAAAATAAACAATTAGTCAATCGCATACAAGTCACATTCTTTCATTTTTTTTTCAACTTCCAAAGCATAATTCTGCAATCCATATTCATACAGGATTCTCAGGATGCTCTTTGGCTCATGATCATTGATCATTTATATTCTCCATCAGAAATTTAGGAATTTTAGCACAATTGTTTTGAATCCTGATTCATTAATTGCCTATAGTACATGCACTGTTCATGAAGTAGCTGAGTCACCACATGCTTCTAATTGTTTCTAATTTGAATACATGCACAAGATTTTGTTTGATTTCATCATCATCATATATCAGTATTGAGCTGCTTCTCAAATACAGGAGAATATTAAATGTATTCTTGGCATTATTCAACATTGAGGGATGAGTAAATCTTCTCTACAGTAGTCTCAGTTCCGTGACCAGGCGTCACATGAGAAATCAATATCGCATTTTCATTTTCCCCTGACGTTTGAAATCTTTGGAAAATAGAGTCAAATTGACGACCAATCAGCTTTGGATTGTAGGCTTATTATAAGGCTGCTCAGAAAAAGAGGCTGTCAAATAGGACTTAGACTGAATCAGAATTCTCATGCAATATAGTCAATGTAGGGAAAATTCTACACAAATGCGAACTTTTTGATCACCTTTCAGAAAATATGTTATCGAAGAATTCCGCTGACTTGAACTGTCCCAGCAATTGATTGGTCTTTAGTAAATTTGAAGGCCAAGCCCGCTCTCAGGCCCAGCTTGGATCCAACTGTCGTCTTTACATTATTTTTCTCTAAAATAGAACAAAGCCAATTACGTTGACGCTGATGATTTCCGATGCTACAATACCTCTGACAAATCTCACTTCAATTCTGTTCTGTAAAGTTTTTGCAGCATTTTGTTCTGCGGTTGTGTATTAATCGTAAAACATGGTAAATTGCAACAGCACAATGACAGATAGTCTACTTATGATGATAGTTTATCTAAGCAGATTTTCAATACTTCCACCTTTTCTTGCAAAACACTTTGCCACTCGTCTTTGCATTGATTGAAGGAGAAAAACGCAAATGTCTTTCAGTTCGTTGATATTCAATGCCTATTGATGCCTGTTTGATCAACTCTTTTGAGGCTTTCGTGAGAAAATCCAAACGCTTCTTCCGGTCATTTGACTCAACAGCTGTCCATGGATCATCAAGTTCATGCGTGCATTCATCTACAGTTCGAAGACGACTTTTGGAAGCAGGCAGGCCTGCAATGAGACCAATCAAATGTCCAGATCTCACGTCAATGATGGGGAAAAGACTGATTGTCCTCTCTCTTTGCCGCATGCCACACAGCGAAGGTATGCATGGACATTTTGCGCTCGCGAAGCGTGAGTGTCTTGGAATGGCATGGTAACAGCCCATATTTGAATGTTATTGAGAATCTATGTGTTAAAACGCAAGATAGAATAAACAAAATGTAAGATGCAAGACATCATCATCGAATATTCTTATGCAAACTGAAAAACATTTGCGTTTCTCTCCTTCAGTCAATTGCAATGTGCATTGAGCGAAAAGGTGGACCCACAGAATTTTGAAGATCTTCTTAGATAAACCATCAACATAAGTATCTGTTGTATCAGTTTGGCGAATGATAAATGAAATTCATTGTCATTGGTTATGATAAAATTGAACATTACAGTAGTAGATTCTCGCTGCAAGCCGATTTATAGCTAGTTATTTTATCAAAAGTCTCTAGGCCTTTATTACAGTGGTCCCCCTACAGCAACCACTGAAGGGAAGGAAAGTGGTCGTTGAAGGGTGCGGTCGCTCTAGCAGAGGATGTTTTTCAGCATGTAAACTTATGCAACCTGTACAGTTTGTCATGAACAGCTAACATTTACGTGTGCATTTTGAGCACCGGCGTTGCATCTCAATAGAAGGCATGCGAAACATTATATGTCCATTCATTCTCTTTCACTACGTCGAACATTTTAATAACTGTGCCTGAAAAACTAGAAATTACGCCTGTTGTAAATTGCAAGGAACACTGAACTATATTTATGCTATGTTGGATATGAATGATGTGTTAATGTTTGCTGCAGATTAAAAAAATCAACAAAATCTATACCAGCGCCAGGAGCGAATCTGTAATATATTCATATATTCACTGAATAGCGGATTTTTAATAAGTAATAACCATTCTATCATTTGCAAGCAGTGCTTAGCTATATCGAATTTTTTCATTCAATGCGTCGAGTATACACGTCAATTTGTTGACATAACCATTCTTTCAGAAACCAACCGAACCGGAGTTTCATTACCGAGCTTGACTGTTAAACCGTATTCAAATTCGTTGACATACGTGCATGCTGCTCTGTTTGATGGTTTGGCTTTTAATTCTCTGTCTGGATCACAGAATTAAATTGTTTAACCGCATCACTTTGCTAGAAATGCAAACTGATTCAAAGCGATGGCATATGCAGGAACTTACTAAGTGGACGAGAAAATTTCCAATGCTTTACAGAGATAGGAAGAATAGTCGTGCGCCGCTTGCGGATTGCTGTGAATTCCTTCAAAATGCTCCGATCGCCACGATTACTTCAGATTCGAAGAATTCAGATCATTGCACACTCCGATCATTATTAAAAAAGTTAGCAGACACACGAAAAACGTTCACAAACTTTTCTGTAGAACTTGACATCGACTGTGTCTCTTTGCTGTGTGATCCAGTGGATAACAGTTACCGAAACTTCGAACACTTTGGCGTGTTCAATGTTGAACTGGCTGCTCATTGTTCGATTGCTATGGCATTTAGTCAGCAGATTCTGCCATTTCATTTACGTTACATGTTCCAATGCTTCCTTTCTAGTTAAACAGAACAAGAGACGACCTGTCTAATTCTGGGGTACGAACAGCCACTTTGTACAATGTTTGCGGCATCTGGCTGTTCAATACTTGCTATGGTTAAATTCAGTTGTATGCTAGTTTACCGCTTACTTTTTATGACGCATGTGACACTTTTTTTCAACCCATGGACACAAAAAAGGCACCATATCTACTGTACACCTGTAAAATTATCCTTGCGTCATTTTTCACGGCCATTGTCATCACCAGTGTGAAATCTCTGAAACTTTCAATTCTAAAAATTAATATATTGGACATCTGCTACTCGTGAAATTTGGAAGTAGTGCAGAGCCTGCTAATATATAATTAAATATCATAAAAAATATTTCAGATGAAACGTAAGACAAGTGACCAATACGTGTATGGATTTGTTTAAAAGTAAAGAGGATCAAAAGAAAGACAAGACCTTGAATTGACATGAAATATCACACCAGGGTAGCGTCCAATGAGGCATTTGGGGTCAGTGTCCCTTAATGAATCCATGCATGTCTGGAAATCTCACTGACTAGAAGCTACTGATTTCATCAAACTCTTCCTTACTCAGAGGCAGTCAATAGTGTCTGCGAGATGGTCGCCAAGACAGTGCATTTTAAGTGATTTTTCACTGATGAGCCCAATGTACATGAAGTGGAGATTTTCAGCCTGATGGTCTGAACGCAGGGGCTGGAGACGATCGATTGCTTGGAAACAAATTGCAATTAATTGATGACAGTTCATTATTTGATGATGCATCTGCAATTCAATTGATTCATTGGAAATTACCTATAAATGTCAGACAATTTATCAGCAAAATCAGTATTTTGGTTGATGCTCCGTATCATCCGACAAATTTCCGGCTTATCAGAGAATTTTGTCTCATCGCACTGACTAATTTATATTATTATGTTTACTGCATGACTAATATAAACACTTTTATCAAAATTGGATGGTATCCTTGATAATTTTCAATCATAAGAATATTCAATGCTTTGAATAACACCTAGAGGCATGACAATTACATGTCTGGATATTTGTCATATTGATGTCATTTTATAATTCTGTTTTACAAAGTTCTTTACAACTTTTAAGGATCTATACTTCCTTAAAGAAGTTATCGACACAACGAATAACAACATACGAGGTACACTGCAAACTGTAAACCGTAAATATCCGTTAAAATTAACAGCCAAAATCAGTTGCACGGATTTTTACAGTCTATCTGTAAATATCCACAAAAACAGACGTCTTTTTATCTGATATGAACGGATTTTAATTGTTACGTCATCATCACTCATCACGTTGTGACGTCATCAATTTAACAGATATTTGCGGATATTTTCTGTGAAGCTTTCTTGTGAAGTTTAACGGTTATATTAGCTGTTTTTAACGGTGTACAGTTTACAGTGTATATGAGTGGTCCTTAATGTGCATATGGGAAAGCAAGTGTGAGTTAGAGCGATTATTATAAGGAGTGTCTAGATATAATCAGTGGCGGCTCGTCAGAGGAGGCGAGGGAGGCATTGCCTCCCCATGATTTTCTGCGGCAAGATATTTTATATTCCTGACATTTTTCTACTCTATTTTGTTTAATTCATTAAAATAGTAACATTGAACACACGGCAACACGCCTCAGCCGAGAAGCGCAGATATCAAACTCGCTGTATCACAACACAGGGAGGCGTGCCTCACTTCACAGTGTTATACGCGGTAGAGAACTTTGATGACACGTGATTGGCTGATTCATTCAGCTGCTTGTTTACAATGTGAAAGGGAGGCATGCCTCAGCCATTATTCGCGGTCGTCGTTCGGTACTGCTGCTTCGATATGGCGTCCGCTGCGAATGAAATATGCACAGCAGAGGAGGTTTCCTGTGTGGACAGCATTCTCGAAAAGCCGTTTTCACGTTTATCTATTCAGGAAAAGTTGGACATCAAGAGGAGAGGAAGAGAAGCACCAAACTTATCTTCGGAATCGGGAAAAAAGCGTACTTTCAATGCTGCTTATTGGTACGAAAAAGTGTCATGGCCTACTGGAAGCGTAAAAAGACTAAATTTATTTTGCTGGCCTTGCCTTTTGTTTCCACCTTCGACAGGTCCCGATGTATGGTTAGAAGAGGCTATGACGACTGGAAGAATCTTGACCGTGCAACTCTTCGCCACACCTCAAATAAGGAGCATCTTAAGCCTGAACTTCAATACAAGTACCTGGGTGCTATTCGAGTTGAGCGCTCCTTAAAACCTTGTAATATTTTCCCTTATACCTTTAATTTTGGGAATTAATTGATTTCAGAGTATCCATTTGTGAAGCGTGTCAAACTACTTCTGACTTTTGCTTCTCAGAGTTTCGACCCGATAGAAATTTCTATCGAGGTCGAGGTCGAGGTCGAAACTCTGGATGTAACTGCTGTAAAACACCCTACATAGATGTATACTTTTTCTACCTCTGTAAACATTGACTGCCAGTTGTATTAATAAAGAACAAAGTAAATACATTTGTGGCTGCTGCATGATTACCTGTCCAGTGGTCCTTTGAAAGATTCCGATTAGTTTTGGACTTCTTCAAAGGATACATCGGGATGAACCCTCTCCACATGCTTTTTTATTGTGCTGCAGGCGGTAAATGATCCTTTAGAGATGGTACAGTCACATAGCTGGTCCCCGTCGATTATTGTGGTACATTTAAAACAGTCTTCAGTCTCAACAAAAGAATCGTATACGGTACTTAATCTCGTCACTTTGGCGCCATCACGAATCACAATCACACAAGTGAATGAGGAGGACATAAGATAATAAAAATCTCGAATGATGAGTTGATGACAATCTGAAAGAAGGATTGCCCCGAACATCCTATCACATACAGGTAGGTGATTAAAAGTTCTTTTCATCTGCAGATTTCCCAACATGCATACACTCTACTCTACTGTTCAACATAGTAATAAGTAAGTATTCAATGAGATACTATCTTTTTATGTGATGTTATCCTAACATCAAAAAAATAGTTTCCCTAAGAGAAATTTTCATTACATAAGTTTCAGCAACCGACCGACCTCGACCTCGATGTTTCATGTCGAGGTCGAGGTCGAGGTCGAGGTCGGGAAAAAGTTATCGAGGACGCGAGGTCGAGGTCGAGGTCGAAACTCTGATTAAAATCTAATTTCTAATTTTTCTAATTAATTTGCCTCCTCATAGAAAGTACCCACGAGCCGCCACTGGAACTGCATGGTGTTGAACCATTCCAGGGACAGCAGTAGACAGCATTGCCTGATTTTTTGGCTGTTCATTGTCTTTTGCAATGGTCTTATCATTTTGGCTGATAAATTGTACGGTATTTACCTGATCACAGTTTACAGTGTAGCTGTTTTTGAAAAGTAGCAAATATTCTTCGATATATTTGGAGTCCGATTCATAGATTCAAATCACAGCTATAACCACATTTATTCGAATATTCACCCAGTCTTAAGTCAGCGGCCATTTGAAATCACGGCATTTAAAACAACATTCAAGCTCCTTCAAACACCCACCAATGTACCTGATTATGGCTCATTTGAGTGTAACTAGTAGAATTTTTCAAACAGCATTTCTTAACATTTTGTTAATCAAATAATAGTCGTAGTAAGTTAGACATCTTATATATGAATACTATTCAAGTCAAAAGTTCTAACTTCAAATTGATCGTAGCTGGAAATTTGAAATTTATATTCAAATGAGTCATGAATAAGCCGCCTAAATCATCACCGCGTAACGCCTGGCCAGAGATGTATATTTTTATGCATATCTGTAAATTGAATTAGCAATTCTCTTATTTTGATATCTTTTATGATAAAATGTGACATAATAGTTATTAAAATCACTATCTATTTATCTTTTGCAGTGGAAATACTAAAATTGACGTCAGTTATTAATGATGAATAATCAAATCTATTATTTGATCCTCACTTACTATTTTGGTGCATCTCCTTTAGATTTCAAGGTTTCATGTGAAAATAATCCTTTTACAAAATGGTCCTGAAACAAGGTTTGGTAAAACTGTGCCAGGGTAAGCCACAAACTGGAATTTAAGTAGCAGAGACGCTCTCAGGCACATCGAAAACCTGGGATTTTGTTAACATTTTCACCCGAAGTTCCTAGATGTAGTCATTTTTACACATTGTCATCTGAATTCTGAGTTCCTCTTCTTCGTCAAAATCGGCGCATTCAGTAACTTAGTTCTATGGCATTGGTATATATTCGCAAGTAAAATTGTTGGGGAAGTGGCCTGGGTCTATATTTCGGAACATATATCCGTAATTAAAAGCAACTCTTCACTGGTCGACTGAAAATGATGCCGTTGATGTTTAATGATTGGTTCTTAATGATTCTTGGCAAGAAGATGATCACATTTCTCAAGGTCAGCAAAATAGAAGCCATCTCTTTTTGTGGTATGTCTTATTCACACCATGATTATGGTGCATGTGTAAATGTCAATGTCGCAGATGCTTTGATTTTTGTAATTTACATCCTCAATTCCACGATCTCAAATGTACGTAGTTATAGGCCAATTCGTGGGTAAGGATGGCTCTAATTGTATCACTGTTTATTTCATCAAATTCATCATTTGAAAATAAGGTTGATGCCTCCAGATCGAAATTATAAGTTTATTGCCGACGTTTCGGACGTTCGTCCTCTGTCAAAGCACAATAGTAATTCACAACAGTATAGACATGCGCACACGAACAAAATGGGCTTATATACAAATCTTTATAATGCACTTGACACAAAACGATTAGAAATCAATTTCGATCTTTCTATTAAGCTTGGGTTCCAAAGATCTGACTTGACGAGATTCGGACAATCAACAGAATATTTACATTTGTCAATAATTTGTACATCAAAATAATCGATAGAACCGGTGTGATCTTGATGCTTCTGCACCAAGAGTTCAGAAAAGGCACTGACTTTGTTACCATCGTTAATGCTGCTACGATGTTCAGCATAACGCAAATAAAAAAGGGCGGCTACTTTTACCGATGTACTTAGTATTAATAAAGACTCCAAGTTTTGTATAGAAGATCAAAGTTTTGTACCCAAAATCCAAGTTTGACCAAGAACACAAGGTTCAACCTTGAAGCCATCACTATCTGCTCGAAGGTAGTAACATCATAGATTAGAAACCACTGAATATGTTCCACTATGTATACAACATTCACTAAATTGTTAAATAACCGGCTGAGAGTGGCTCCCAAGCAACAGAAATTTCACTTGTGCCAGGATAGGTGTCTTATGGCAAGATTGCACAGTGGTGGCGTTTACAGGGTGCTGCACGTGCTGCAATCGTAGCACATAAAACATCTATCAATCGCTCATTGCCTGAGACGATCGTTAGCCCCGAATTGTGCTGCTAATTATTGTCTCTGTGCACTATTACATTATATTTTGTGTCACATATTTGATGTTACGAATCATTCTAGTTTCTACAATGCATTGACGAACTCGAGATTGGAGATATTATCATTAGCCAGTGTATCATCAAATCTTACAAAAGGACTGCATTCAAGACTGTGTCGGCTTATTCTTTCCTATGATGAACTCTCTCTCTCTCTCTCAAAATTCAAAATGTTTATTGCCCAATGACTGGGTGCTCAAAAAGTACAAATACAAGTATCAACACGGCATGACAATATATCGATAAGTGAATGGAATATGGCAACGGATAATGTAAAAATATAAAATCAGCCATGGATTACGATTCGGTTGAATACGGCTGAAAAAAATCTACACTGTAAACCTTAGACCGACAATTATCCTACAAAATTAGTGACAAAATCAACCGACGATTGTCACCTCCAATATCCTGTGGTATCCGACGAATTTGTAGGTTCTCCACCGACAACGAAACAGATGCTTTGTATGCAAATTAACTAAACAAAAACTGTTGAATATTGATTGATTTTTTTTCGATTAATGATTGCTTGACTTTTGGGCAATCTGCATTATTGTGTGGCAAAACGGTGATTTATTTTGACATAATTTAATTAATTACCAACATTTTTGATAAAATTTAAGCTATAATTCATTGCTATTCATTTATCGCTTTTTGTCTGTTATTGTAGGTGTTCAGTGGCAATCATCCTACAAGAACTAGCAATGACCGACAAAATAGATTTTGCAGGATAAATGTCTGTCAATTGTCAGTCAACGGTTTACAGTGTATGAGAAAATTGCATGATGTCCATCAATCATGCCAAAAGTCTTATTGATTGCATGATCGCAATCCGTGTAGTGCAGCAAAGTGAATTTTCAAACATTTAGTGCCCAGTTAATGTTCATTTGTTTTGAATATTGACCGTGAATAACGCATTTGCCTGTCACAATTAAGTTGGATGTGATTTAAGCACCGATAGCTGCATATTCTTGTTAGTTATATTCAGGTTTCTGAAAGCAGGGAGACGCAGTGAAGACATGTTTTTGAAGTCATGAAATCATGAAGATAAAGTTAATCTACACAAATATCGACAACTTCGACAAAAATTCCAGAGAACTGTCTCTTGTTCATCGTCATCGATAACCAGGGTTGCCGTGGGGATTGATATTTGAATCCCCACCCCTCCCATACCCACAGAAAAACCTGTGGGTATCCCCACAGAATTCCCACGCCCCCACAGGATAGGCTCCTGATTAATATGTTGCTCTTGTTCGTATAGAATGATTGATGTTCAATATCTCAATCTCCGTGGAACTTCTGCACAGCATTCAACGATCCGAAGGCCGTATTTGACTCCAGAGATGTGGAATGGAAGTCTTTGAACCTTTCGAATGAACTTCGATGGAACCTTGAACTTTTCGAACACGACACGGTCAAAAAAATTCGAAGGATCCAGGAAACGGAAGATGCCAAAGTTAAACAATTACCCTAGTGGAGAATCCTGTAAATAATTAGGTAATTAAAAGTGGTGAACGAATGAATATAAATTATACACAAACAACATAGAGTAACCGACTCTAGTATAGAGCAGGTACTGAAATACGTATAAAGGCAAGTCTACTCAACTGAAGACGGTAAGGGAAATAAATTAATACTTATAAACGATTTTATTTTTATCATATAAGAACTGAAATAAGAGTTCGTCATGGACCTGACGAGAAGCTAACTAAAAATAACAAAAGGTGAAAATTAGAAACCTAAAAAACCAAAATTAAGTTTGCTATGTATGGAGTCATCAGGGAGGAACCATGTGGCTGCATGAAGCAAGGTTTCGGCCCCTAACCTCCAGGGGCCCGAGAAGAACTTTCTTTGACTTTTCTTTGCTATCTTCAGTATAGGCCGGCTGCTCTTTAAAATTGTAGTGGCATATTTTCTATCATTATTTAGCCTTAATTCTGACTTGCCACCTACAAATTATTGTACCGAATTTTTACCTAAATGCTCATTCAAGTAAGGAATAGAGCCCGCTATACACACGTATTTGACTTACAAATTTACATTTGTTTGAATCATTTGGTTGTATCAGCAGATAAGTGTTCTTTATTTATCTCTACTGATTCGTAAGTTTTTGTCGTCTGCTGCCAGCTTACACGTAAAGTTTACATAGGATCTTCTGATTCCACTCTTAATTCTTTAATGATTCATGAGACATGACACTCTTTTTCCATAAAACTGCCATAACGCAGTTTACCGTTCGAAGTGTTTCTTTTTAAAGTATGACAACATTGTTTGTTTTTCTTTGCTTTTATAACAAATCGGTTATTGATCAGCTTGTGTTTTCAAACTTCATCTTTTTACTCACTTTGGATTTTTGGTTCACTTAACCTAGTTATTGACCATGTCGATCCTATTTCATTTTGCTACAGGATTATTTTAAGAGTGCAATTTTTGCATTACTGTTCCCTTAAAGGAGACACATTTGTATAAACATTCAGCAACTATACATGTAGACTGAAGGAAATATGGCCTTATTAAAATGTTGGGATGAAATATCAACACGAGTATGTACTTAGTTCTGCACAACACTCGAGCATTGCATAGCACTCTATTTTGAAATTTCGATGTTTCTTATATTCGCCTTTTACTGTTCGCTGTTATAACACTAAGTATAAGTATAAGTTATAACACTACATCAAGTAAAATCAAACCTAAGCTTTCATTACATCATGTAAACATGTTATGCGAAGCATTCTCATGAAATATACACACACTCATTTCAAAAGAACTATACTTAAATTCCTCGCTGCAGACAATCGTAATTAAGTACAACATGTTTCACAAAAGCAAGCATGAATACTTATCAATATACGAGTATCTATTGATATTTCAACTGTTAGTTTAAGTCCTGAAGGACCTTAATGTCCGCACAATATTTTCGGTCAGCTGCTTTTCGTGAAGATTTTTACAGAAAAAGAGTTTCACGTGAAATCTTTTTCACACTGTTCATGTATACGACGAAAATTATTCAACATTTTCATGTGTCTTGCCTTGAGGGCAGGACCCAACAGGTCTTCTATATCGTAATTAGTTTAAAATCTAGGTTAATAATGATTAATCGCATTGATCACGCAAGCTTATTTAATCACAAATAATTTTATCTGAGCTATTTATACTATTAGAGCAAATATTTTTCAGTCTCCATTCGACTCTGCTGCAAAGGAGATTTGCACAATTCTTTCACTTCAGACGTCCTTGACACCCCTGGAACTATCATTATAAGTCATTTAAAATTATTGAAAAGGTGTTACTGGTGTGAAAATGATCAGCACTGATATTTCATGCATTTTAAGTGGTGAGATGGGTAGGCTGCGTGATACTTTGTAATGCAACATCAAATTTGATTGTGTGATGTGATGTCAGTTCTGATTGCTTCTAGTGAATGTCAAAAATCTTCAGAATCCCCATAGAAGCCCTATGGGAGCTGTGGGGATGGCCTCAATACCCATACCCATGGGTATCCCCACAGAATCCCCATACCCACGGCAACCTTGTCAATAACTGTTTAACATCATCTCCATGTTAAATAGTTCACACTTTTCAACCTAAAAGACAAATTAACAGCCTATTTCGTTTGAAAGGTCCTTGCGCGTCATGTCAGCGAGTCGGGCAAGTAGAAATACAAATCTCATTCCTCCATAAGATTCCTCCCATCGTCCCTGATGTACGAGATACATGAAGCAATAAATCAAAACTTCATACCACAGTGATGGTGATCGCTTTGTATCCGTCCATCAAGTCATGTCATTGTATTCTTTACAACAGAGAAGCAAAGATCTTAGCATGTCAATCAAGAAGACAATATGAACAAGAAAGAAGAAGGCTGCTACCCATACCCATTCACAATCAAACGTCATTACTTTCGAATATCAAATTGGTTGAAACTCTATAGCCCACTGAATCCTTTCATTTCATCAAACTTAAAAGCAGAGACAATCTCGTCTAGGATGAGATTCTTTCATCTGATGAAAGTATAACCTCATAATCCCCCTAACAGCCTTTATTTGAAGATTTGAAAGTTTTTGCTTTAACGTCAATCCTTCAAAAATTCGGTGACATCGGCGTCTGAGACGTGCCCGATGAGCGTGTCACACGATGTAATTTCACAATGCATCCACAGAATTAGACAGGTCGTCTCTTCCTCTGTTTGACTAGAAGGGAAACATTGGAACATGTAACGTTAATGAAATGGCACAATCTGCTGACTAAATACGTCTTCGTAATGAATGAATTCGTCATCAGAATACAGCAATCTAACAATGAGCAGCCAGTTCAACATTAAGCACAACAATGAGCAGCCAGTTCAACATTAAACACGCCAAATTGTGCGAAGTTTCAGTGATTGTTATCCACTGGATCACACAACAAAGAGACACAGACGATGTCAAGTTTTACAGAAAAGTTTGTGAACGTTTTTTTCGTGCGCCTGCTAACTTTTTTAGTAATGATCGGAGGGACCAACATTATCGAAAAAACTTTTGCGTGATGCTCTGAATTCTTCGAATATGAAGGAATCGTGGCGATCGGAGCATTTTGAAGGAATTCACAGCAATCCGCAAGCGGCGCACGATTATTTTTCCTATCTCAGCAGGGTATTCAAATTTTGTTTTCGCCCACTTAGTAAGTTCCTGTATGTGCCATCATTTTGAATCAGTTTGCATTTCTAGCAAAGTGATACGCTTAAACAATCTAATTCTGTGAATGCATCAGAAAAAAACTTGCCATGCATACATGCATGGTCATACAGTTTTTGCAGAAGCGACATATGAATAGGAAAGATCTCTCGACAGCATAATTATTCCAACAAGTAGTGTCAGTGAAATGAATTAGAATCATGTGAAAGCTTTAAACAATTGCAGAAGTTAGATTCAAGTCACGAACTGCATACAACGACACGTAGTATTATGATTGGAAGTGAGTGCTTGTGGATTCCTTCTGTTCCTTTTGCGACGCCGTAGATAACGATGACGGCAACAGATTGTATTTGAACATCTTTGGTGGCATGCCTATTTCAAGCATCCAACTGATATGCAGCCCGACCATGATTGGCTGCATAGAATCCATAGAATCCAGACCATAGAATCCACTAATGTGGATGGACTACTATGGAGCATCTCAATGCCATCTTGACATCCGACTTTGAAACGTTTTGAGACCTATTAAGATTCGCTGTGGCTACTAGAAAGATTCATGCATATCTGTTAACCCTCTATAATCTGTTCCTTTTACTGATGTTGGATGACAATCTACATTTCTGCACAAAGGAAAATTTATAAGAATCTCGTGCGCGAATTTATATAGAAAATGTCCATAGCTCTTGGACTAGTAAGACTTGTGAAATTCTCCCTCGAACTTTCGACTCACTTCTACAAATGATTTTGGCAAAAGTTTACCTGTAGACAAGAATGCTCCTGTAAGAATGCGTATGAGGTGTAGGCGTTTCATGCATCACGACGTTCGTCGAACTAGATTGCATGACAAAACATGTAAATGCAATGATAATGATATTTAGCAATGACTGATAATTAATATTCATATTCTCCTCTCTTCTACGGGGGCAATAATTTGCAGTTCAAAAGCATTTCAGTTTAAATGAATGCTATAGATTGCAAAGAACAAACATTGACTTAGGCTGTAATTAAACGTTTCTTTGTTTTATCAGGGATTCGGAGTTCTATCATTTTGATTGGACTCCGACTCCGGGTGGCAAGTATATCAGTCTTAGTTCTGGTGACGTACATCACAGATCATTATAGGCTTACCTGAGCCTGATTTTAGTAATCATTGCTGTATCAAATTTATCATTTACTATGAACGTTTGCCAACTTTGCACATCACTTGTTGGTGTGCTTCACACGGATTATCTCTAGTCTCTACCAGGAAGAAAAATCACCCATTCTTCTCCAGAAAACATGAGTACACTTTCAATTTTACAATGCGCTTTGGAGGAGCACATATGATTGACGTAAGGGTAAGAGGTAGCCAAAGTTCTCAAACAAATTAATATTTTACTTTTGTTTCTGATGTGACCTTTGGTGCGTAGCTGTGATCGAGGCTGGGAAGGCTTGTCTTCTCTACTAAATCACCGAGTGAACAGACAATCCTTTTATCACTATCACGGTTCATTCCCTCAACTATTATAAGCTTTGCATGCAGCAGTGTCTCTGTACTTTTGTTTGACGGAGAAAGTTGACATCAAAACAGTGACAGCTATGCATAGGGATAAATAATTTGTTTGTATTATATTTCGGGTCTAGTTGTAGTCCGGAGTCCGGAGTCCTATCGTTTGATAGGACTCCGACTCCAGCAAAAATGATAGGACTCCGGGACTTCGACTCCGCATCCCCGTTTTAAATGCGAGTAGGCGTGCAAAATATCATATCATCGACTATGCAGGCCTATACATCATTCTGTACAGTTCTTAAAAATCTCACAATAAACCGACTTTTTTGCTTGTGAATGATTGCAATCAATTGGAATAATTGGCGCCTGATCCAATTGAATTGCAGATATATCATCAATCGATTAACTGTTAATTAATTGCACAATTTGTAAATAATTAATTGAATTGCAGATGCATCGTTAATCAATTAATTGCAATCAATTACACTAAACAATTTTTTTTAAAAAAATTGTTTGGCTAAATATTTTCATCAATCTTAGTCAATTCGACCTTGAAAATTACGAATCTGAAGTTAGATTTTTGATTCCACCGTTTTTCATCAAATTACAGGGTGTCTTAAACGTTTTAATTGTGTTTCATCTTTACGAATATAATACGAATAGTTACATGGGTATTTATTTCATATATTCTTCTATAAATATTGATTCTATAAATATTGACCGTGAAAATGCTTGAGGTTAGCCTATATTGCTTTTACCCAATGTTATTCAATTATAGGGTCAAAGAAATGTTCAATTGTACTCGTATATTGAAAAAAATGACTAACAGTTTGATAAATTTGCTTTCATATTTTATTCCTGTATTCCATTCAGTTCGACGTAGAGAACACCAAATTTGAAGTTGCATTCTTCATGCCACTGCATCTATTGCTAAATATGAAAGTAAAAAAAATATTTGTATTAAAATAGTAAAGCAGAAATGAAAAGCAGACGTAGTCTAGAATACGTCTCATTCACTTCACATGGTCAAGGTTCTTGACTCATAAAAAGTGAACCGTTCAAAGACGTTTTCGCTTGAAATCGTTCCCGTTGTTTCGAAGTAGAGACCACTCATCATGGATGTTTCCCACTGACCGTTATATTGCTCCTCCATGCGTTTAATGTCTTGGTGAAATCTTTCGCCGTGTTCTTCAATGAAAGCTCCAAGATTCTATCGAAAACGTCTGAATGAGAATGGAGGGCAATTTGATTACATCCCAACCGCTCGTAACATCGCAACAAGTTTTCATGATGATCGTCTTCATGAGTTTCTAAGAACCCTTGAACAACAAGTTGAAATGATTTCAATGCAGTTTTCGTAATTGTGGTCCTGTAAATTTACCTTCACGTATTTTGGCATCAGACAAACTTGCGAACATTTGACGAATCAAACAGAAGGTCCGGCTATTCAATGCCTTAATAAACTGTTTGCAAGCCCAAGTTTATTATGCAAAGGTAGAGGTGTCACTTTTGATATAGAAATCAATGGATAGCTTTAACATTTTGTATTCTGGGAGTAAGATCACTCCGCTGAGGCCATTGCTTAACTTTGCAATGATCGCTCCGCTGTCCCACAGACAACATGCAAGGATGTTTTGTAAATCCACTTTTTTAAACCCATTCTTATCGTCTGTTTTGTAAAGTCTCCACACACATCCCACTGATGCACACTAGTGAAGGAGCTCCAATATTGCTTTGACGGTGACACAAGTTTCTTTCATATCTGTAGAATATGAGACTGGTATTGACTGTAGACTCCTTCCATTGTTCAGAAGCACAGCTTTCAGCTGGAAGTCGAGCTGTCAATGAAGAGACGCCAATCTTAGGGTGCACAGTTCATTTCGATTGCTTTGAACAAGTCACGAATATCTTTGCAAAAACACAAGTTATCCCGTATATCAAAATAGGAAGAAAATTTGTCCTGCGACTGTGATATTGTGAAACATGACAAGACGGATCTAGAAGATGCCAGTGCTGCAATCGGGATACGACAGGGCTGGGACCGGTCAATATTTTGCAACGGTTGACCGATTATTTTTCTAACCGGTCAAATTCACCTGAATAAGAATACCCGGTATTTATTAAATTGCCAAGGTTTATCGACAATTTTCGTTTATTATCACAATTATCGACAATATTTCATTATACAGGGTAAAATCAATCAAGCGTCGTAACAGATTGTAACCGGTTAAAAGAAAGTGTAACCGGTTAACCGATCTCAGCCCTGGGACGTGAGAAGTTCTGACTTGGGTCTCGCTTCGTCTACGTCTCGCATCAGATCGTTTAAATCATTCTGTGTAATGAGATGAACATCGAACACATCAGTCTTGTAATCTTCATCACAATAGTCATCAACTTCAGATGAGCTTTCGCTGGTAGAGGAATTATGTTGAGTCATACAAGTCTGCGGTACTGGTAAATTCTCATTATGTGGAACAGGAGCCATTTACGAAGGAATATCAGGAAGAACGATGAATTTTCGATTATATTTGTTTTTTGGTAGATTGATAATGTAGAAGAAACAGTCATCTAAGTGGTTTCGAGACTCTCCAAATTCGTGGAATTACAATCGATATACTTATCCGTTATCCGCGATACCAAGCTTCCAAATTCAAACGACATGCTCCACAAATATAATGCGGTGCCCAAGGCTTATATTGATCTCCTATTCGCATTCCGAAGTACAATTCATGGGCTTTCAGGTGCATTCCATCTTTAAGCAAATATTTCATCATTTCAGGAGATATGTATTGTCCGCAAATATAACAACATAAGTCCGCCGAAAGTCCGCGTCCTGTCATGTCCACTTTCACTGACTCACAGCAAAGTTCACCATTAAACAGTATGATTTAGCATGCACCGATGACACAAAATTGTTGCATTCCGACACCCAATCTATAAGCAATGTCTACACAAATCAGACGCATTGGTTTTTCTCGACTGATTTAGTTATCACATGCACTGGTGCAACAATTAGAAGCAATTCATCATGTTTTCCTTCACCTTTTGATTCAACCAGAAGATATTCACCATTTGATTTAAGACGAGGATGCATGACATTTATATCTAACTTTATCACAGAAATTAATTTATTTAGTAGATGCCATGTAGACCTGAAGACCATGTAGACCTTTTTGCATGTAGACCATGTAGACCTGAAGACCATGTAGACCTTTTTGCATGTAGACCTGAATTTAACAAAATATTGTCACAATGAACGAAGTAAATTTCATGTAAGGAGTGTGCAGACATTGAAATTTAGTTTATAGCACTCTACTTTTCCCTTGAATATAATATATTAATAGCCTCCCTATTAGACACCTAAATACATCACATTATGAGTAGTCAGATAAGCATATTATTCTATAAAAGTGAAAATATTTTAAATTACATTTATTTTTAAGTAACGGTAGAATGAAAAACATAACACCATATTCATGATCAGGACATCCAAATTGTTCAAAATCTGCGGAAAAATGAAGACAAACAAAATATTTCTTTGCCAGTTTAAGTGTCTACTTACAGTTCACAGTATAATGTAAATTTCCATTGAGTATTAAAGTGGGCTGAAAGACTATCAACCATCAATCGTGTAAAATTGCTCCAGTTTCGAACTCACTAAAACCCATATTATCCCAGGCGCCAAGGGTATTACGTATCTGAGATCAGCTATCTAACGCATCGTATTAACTCGCAGTGTGTCATGTTTTTGTGAAATTTCATCTCATCCCCGGTCTGACAAGACGACATTTTGGAATAACAAGTAACAGCCTATCTAATCGATGTTTAAATGATCATTTGGTTCGTCATCTCCCTTGACGTCTGAATATTTCATGTTCCGAAGAGAACAATTGACTAAAATTCTTCACATCAACTTCAAATTTATCAAAAACCTCATTCTTCCAAACGTCATGTCAAGCGACCTAGTAAATCGTTTAGTGATCTTTGACTGATGAAATTATTCGAATTCCTTTCTAGAGGAAACGATTGACTGATTAACAAACATCAATCCAAAATTCGCAGTGTTTTTCTCCAAGTCTTCCACATTGTAAGAATACATTCACGTCATCCATAGTGGGAAATCTGACCTCATGTCGAGTTTTTGTTGCGAACCTCAAGCTAAACCGCGTGATCTTGCCTTCCGTGACAACTGATTTCAGAGAGATTTCAAAGTTTTGTGATTGGATGAAAATTTCCTGTCTTCAAGACGCATATAAAATTTTCTGCAGTTTGTAACTTTTTTTAATCTTTCTGTTTGAAAACTGCACGCAGTAAATCATAAAATCATATTTTTGTGGCAATCTCCGGCGACCGCACCGTTAGCATTGTTAGAATAACAAATCTCTAGCATGTACACTGTAAATCGCTGGATACGAACAGAACAAACAAGGATATGTCAAATTCAGATACAATTTGAAACTAACATTTGATACGAGATTCTCGCATGTCTACAGAGATCTGGTATGTTACTTTTCATACGAATTGAGGCTCACTTACTTTCGCATGTGATTGGTATGTAGCGATACGAACTGTTCCATCTGTGATTGGCTGTTTTACAATGAAAAATGAGTTGCTGATATTTTTATATACGAAGATCTATGCAAATTCATCCTGATTCGTATGTCGTCGCATGTAGAGCTTTCAGTCACATAGCAAAAACTATGTATGTATGTATATGTACAGTCGAAATTCAAAGACGGAACAAGTGAAGTTTATTATTTGTGACTTTACGTTTCACGGATTGTACTGTTCACACAACCGATCATCAGACAGTAATAAACTGATCAACGAAAGTACACGATACCTTAAAATTCAAAAGGCTCACATTCATTAACATCATACATCTAGGTCTTAAGATTGCATAGAAGATATTTTCTACGATGTCTTATATTTACTATGTAGGCTATATATATTTACATATATTACATACTACCGTCAAACATCTTTTTTCAATGATACCATATATTTCTTGATAGTGTGACATTTTACTAGATCTATTATTGGTATTTACTTTTTTTTTCAATTATAGTACTTTATTTATTTTTTTTCTTTTTACAGGCAGAGTAAATTTAAAAGTCACAAGATATAGTCAATTTCACTAAGAGGGCTCGATCGAGGTATGCATGACATAATGCTAGTTGCATTTCCCCTTTGAACGGCTAAGCTCAGACGTTGCTTTTTTTACTTATTTACTTAGATCTGTTATGAATTTTATGCTGCATATCGTCCTTGCTACTTGTCAGTAACTTTAACAGGACGCTTCCTGCTCAATTTCATGAACCAAGTTGATAAACATCAATTCATCTCAGCAGTTCCCCTCGTGCTAATATGTTGACTTATATATCTCAAACATAACTATCTTTGCTTTCATGGATTATAATGTGTTTATATTTCGGATTAATAATATGCTTAATTTAAAAATTACATAATGTATAATTATTGATGAGTAAATACTTATTGATTATTCATAAAATGCCTTAGACTTACGTGTAGGCTATTAAAATCGAATTCAGCGTTGTATGCTTGACTTTTAAATGTCATTATCTCACTACTTACAGGACAGTAGTAAGTACCATGCAACATTAGTTTGACTTTCATTGGCAAAAGACCTTTAATCAACATATTTTAGACGTCATTGATGCTTTCATTTAACATTGTGCTGGTATGGCTTTAGCATGTAAAACATACCACACTTGAAATCAGAGTTGGAAGTGGGTCGTGGGTCATGGGTCAGGTGGGTCAAGTGGGTCACAAAATCTCGTGCGTCACGTGGGTCGTGGCTCACATTTAGCGTGGGTCAGACTTTGTTAACCCACTTCCAACCAGTTTAACCCATGATAGATTTGACAATCTCAAATACAGTAAACTTCATTTATTCGTATTCTTATCATTTATGAAAAATGATTGAGTCAGAAAATGATCTCTTAACTTCCAGTAATCAACAAATATGAGTCCTAAACTACTACGTGCGTATTGATTACGTGTTTTATTGGAAATCTGTTTAGTTGTTCGCGAGGTGCCGTGTGAGCCGTCACATCCTAGGAATTCACCCAAAAGACCAACTGTTTCATTGTCACTATTCATCAAAATGATGACGTCAATGAATGCGTTTATAGTCATTCTTATGACGTGTCATCGGGGAAACACCTCTGTTATTTTCATGGCACGTTGTTGAGATGTACCTGTGGGACGCTGGCGTACCACACGGCATCCTAATTAGTAAAACCGATTTATCTGCGCTGCCAACGTGTTCATAAACAAGTGACATGTCTGTACCAGACATGCTTGATTGAGTTATGTGGCAGTTTCTAGTATTGGAAGCTTGTTTTGTATTAATAACTGCGTATTAATAAATACTTAACTGTGATTGGCTGATGACTTTCATGCCCAGAACATCTTGCATCACAAAAATAGACATTGATAGTTATTGATGCCATTTTTGTTTTTACACACCCAGTTAGGGCGACATAATTTGAATTACAGAACTGATGGCCTACTAATTCATATAATGAGCAAAAATGGGTTAATTAATTGATCAGTAATTCCAATTTCAACTAATTAATCAAATGAAATTCAATTTCAGTTCATTAATTGAAGATTCCTACAGTGTTGTGCAGCAAAATTGCCCATCCAATCAAATTTACAAACATGTGCGACTATCTTCACTACTCATCTATTAATACAAGTCAATATTGAACAAATACTTTAATAAGAAATAATAGTCAGAAATAAGCAAAAGAAACAAAACTAAAAAGTGTGTGTAGCCACAGGACTGTAATTTTTACAAAATTACCAAAACATTATTTCATCAAATTTTGTTAATTCTGTCTGCTAGTGTGCTGAGCACAAGTCATCAGGTGGAGGGGTGTTCATCTTCTTGACAGCATATTGACAAGAGGAAATGGAGAACCGAGAGAATATGCAGGTGGAAGCCTAGTGATGTGAATCCTTCAAATATTGTTTCTATGATTTTCGGGATTTTGATCTCAAATGACACAAATGCTTTCTTCGTATTTGCAGCGGTTTTATCAAATAGTTAGTTTTAACCTGGGGTCCAATTGCACATAATCGACGTGTAATTTTCGATTTTCATTCACAAGTATGCATGTATCCATCTTTCTCTCTCTCCCTCTTCTCTCATACAGCAATTTTGCATGCTCGCAGTTATAAAACTTGATTATCTCCTTGTAGATTTTGAATCATAACATGCTACTTCCAAAATGAAAGTAGATCCATGTCATCAGAGTTATTAACTAGAGAACGTTCGTTTCGTCATTATTCGGATGCTCTTTTTAAAATGCCTCTTCCAACTATATCGCATTAGAATCACTTATATGAAGCGGGAAACTTTTACTGGTCGGAGGCCGCATCATGAAATCCTTCATTTTTTCTCAATTTTGCTACATGATAGTCTGACGAACAAAGTCGGATGACTTCTATAAACTATGCAGGAATAAAAAGCGATTTTGAAAAATAATGAAAGTATAGTGGAATTGTATCTATATAAAACTTACCTTAAAATTCACAAGTTTTTGTCTGAATGAAAAAAATACTATATTGATGAGCATTTTTAACTTGCAGGCTTTCTGTAATGTGTACCATAGCTTTCCATCAATCTTTCATGAAGAGCATGCTCCACATCTCTCTGATTATCCGATGATGTGTGATCTCAGGAACCAAACTGAAATTTTTTTTCAAAAATCGAATTATTGCATTATACTATATTTTGAAAAGTTTGGAATGTAGTGTGTTACATGTCACTACCAACCCCAATAGTGGCTGTTCCAAGGCCCACATGGAAGCAATGTGACATCATATGATGCAGCATTTGTTCAACGGAAAGCGGTTGCTTCTATTTCTCATTGCTAACTGGCTAGATAATCAAATGGAGTCTTACAGTCTCATTAGCTAGTTATTTTCTTATAGACGATCTGATAAGCAAACATTCAATCAGTATACAGTTAAAATTACTGCAATATCTATGCCATCACCATTTACATGTAATAAAGAAAATAATTCAATATAAGAACGTTTGTTATTCAGTAGAACAAAGAATTTCTAATTCAGTTGTACAAGTGAAAGTAAAACATTATTTCGATTCCATAAAAGATCCCATCAAATCTATTAGAGCGGTTTCTACAATGCTGTAAAATAGTTTGGAAACATTTTCATGTAAACCTGCTTTCTTCGATATTCTCTAAAAATACCTTATAGAATCTGTTAAATGCTCACTGGTAATCTATGTCAAAAGACATTTTCCAAAATGATTTCTGAATATATTGCAATCTGTACAACTGTTTCAATCGAAGCTCTACAGCAGTCGGAATCAGTGTCTTCAAACCATTCACGTCTACCGCTATCAACAAGCTCACTATACGAAGAGAAACTTTTCTTCACGATGCAACTCTTCAGTTTAATCCAACAATGTTCAATCGGATTAAGATCCGGTGAGTTTCCAAGCCATTTTTCTAACCATTGAAAATTGGAGGAAGCAATCCAATCAGGAACAAGTTTAGCGGAGTGGCAGGGAGCACTGTCCTGTTCCGAAAGGCAAAAGACTCAAAGCTTCCGACTATCTTAAAATTATACAGGAAAAAATCCCCTACTTTATGTCTATTAGAAATAAAAGTATTCTTCAACAGGACGGCGCTCCCTGCTACTCCTCTAAACTTGTTCGTGATTGGATTGCTTCCTCCAATTTTCAATGGTTAGAAAAATGGTCTGGAAAAACACCAGATCTTAATCCGATTGAACATTGTTGGATTCAACTGAAGAGTTACGTCGCGAAGAAAAATTGCTCTTCGTATAGTGAGCTTGTTGATAGCGGTAGACGTGAATGGTTTGAAGACACTGATTCCGACTACTGTTGAGCTTTTTTCACGACGTCGTATTTCTGCTTGCTTAAATAATAATGGAAGGCATACAAAATATTGAATCACAAACACTTGAAACAGTTGTACAGATTGTAATATATTCAGAAATCATTTTGGAAAATGTCTTCTGACATAGATTACCCGTAAGCTTACATTTAACAGATTATATAAGGTATTTTTAGAGAATATCGAAAAAAAATAAGTTTGCATAAAGGTGTTTCCAAACTTTTTCACAGTATAGTAGGTACAAATCTCACTCAACACAAAAACAGCAAAAACTAACTTCTAACGGAATCAATTTGCGTCGTGGTCACCGAATCAATTCAAATTTTCGACTGCCTTTCCTATACAGTCCCACAAGCGATGACCGCATTGCACTGTCTCTTAAGGGCTCTTGGGAAGGAATCAGTAGACATGCTAGGAACAAATTCAAGATGAATCGCGCGTGAATGTCCGCAAGTGAATAATGTTGTAATACGTATGTCTTTCTTTGTATACACTCTTCCCCCACAACAAGAGAAAAATACAATGATACGAAGTAATCAGGATCAGCAGTTGTAAATACGCATAACTATGACCTTAACTGTACCGGTATACCATCGCGCATATATAGCACCTGAATATGCATTATTTGATGCATCTAAAAAGCCGTGTAATTCGACAGGCAAGACTATATCTTCAGTAAAGAAAAAAATCTTATTGGCACCCTTGAATACTCCAAGATTGGCTATAATAACTCTATAACTGCATACCTTCATATACAAATACGAGTATCAAGGGCTATTGCAGCGGAATTTTCAATCCACAAAAATCTCAGAGCAACTCAATCCTCCTCATTAATCAAATTTGTAGAAAAGCCTTTTTTGCTGCTTTCATTTCGTAAAAGGTGTAGGCATGCTTGAGTACAATTAACTTCAAAATCAAAGCTTTCTATTACCAATTCAACCATGGACATCTAGATGCAACTTATAACATCCATAGAAAAATATTTCAATTAATGACTAGCTTATCCATGCACATGTCACATAGAGTGGCAATGTCTTCACAGATATATTTAAATTGGCGATTTTATAGCGATGTCACCTATTAACATCAGAAAGCAATTCAAAAGGTGACACACATTTTTGGGATTAGTGCATTAGATGGGAAGAAATATCTCACCTGTAATCAAATTGGAAGTGATTAGTACAAGGTTCAGATGATGGATGATGTTGACCGATCTTCGCTTTGCAGTTATCAGTAAGACCATAGAAATTAGATATCTATGCTATTGTTCTCTCCTGTATAGAGAGAACAATAGATAACAGGATGGCAACAGTCTGGACTCTGACACTGGGTCTAGTTCAGGACCTCTCTTTCGTTATTTTTAAAGGTCTGTTTGTACTTCTGGCGGAAGGCCTCAGCTATACTGCGAGCAAAGCAAACCAGAGCGATTGACAGCTTACGGACATACGTTTGCTCGTGTTTGCTCGGGACGCTCGTGTTTACTTTGCTTTTAGTGTGGCTGAGGCCTAACGCGCCGGTCAACACTGGCCGGCATGCGCTGACGTTACACTGTTGACTTCGACAGAATCAAATTTGCAGTCAACTGTAACCGGCGTGATCGATTGATCAGCCACACTCTGACTGATGTTTCTGGGAGCACATTAAAGTTAGTTGCGATTCAACTTCATTTTCAACCAATCGACTGATTGTATGAACTGCCTGCGAATCTGTAACAAATGCGAAAGTTGATTTCTTGGAAGATTAGTTGATTGAGGAGGTTCGGAACTGCGAGTATTCTTTGGTTAGTAAAAAGTAATAAATTTAAGGATACAGAGAGAGCAAACAACTCATGGAAGGAGATAAGCTATCGGAATAGAGAAAGACGAAACAGCATGCAAGAAAAAAATGGAAAGATCTTCGCGATCGAGAAACAAAATGTGGTGGAGGAAGATCCAAGCCGATCGTTAGGAGGTACCTATTACCAATCTATCGCTTTTATCCAGAAAGCGTCAAACTCCTCTGAAACTGCTGCGAATGATGATCAGGATCAGGAAAGAAACAAAATAACATTAACTGAGAAACACTGTATTGTAAGCGCACAAAGACCTCTAGTTTGAACACTTGTACGCTAGCTTTCATAGAATGCAGGGAAGAGCAGGTCGACTGACATTATCAGTGGACTGAAGCTTTTTCTAGTCGGCGTGCTGCAGTCTATAGCAGCGTAATTATACGTCAGAAGTATATACTGGCCTTTTTTGAGATAACTTTTGATGCGAATGCCGTATAACCCACATTTTCCCGCAGAGTAAGATCCAAATCACGGACGTCCAGTGTTTGAATATGAATAAAATTGAACAGTTAACAGAGGCTGCAGTCAACATGAAGGGAAATGATAAAATTGGATCCTGTGACCACAGACCTGATGATTCTAGTTTCCATTTTTTGCGTGACTCATAATCAATGGCAAACGATCATGAGCAGAGTGATATTTCAGCATGCGTCTGAACGATTCTGCAGGCGATTTTGTGATTTCGTCTTTAACCCTCTGAGACCTGAGGGGGTCCACAGGACCCCTTTCACAAGTTCTTAGTTTACCTTCTCAAATCGATATCAAATCATTAGGAAGGTTTATTTTAAGTAATACTACGATGTTTAAGTGTAGCAAGTCGATATGACTAATCCTTTGAGTGTTTAGCCTTCTCAGTAAGCACATGCGAAAATGTGGTGTTTCTGCAATTCAACGACATTTAGCACAGTACAGTTGCACTACGAGTCGGATTTACGATGTTTGCTGTCACCAAGTAACCCCAGGTAATTGAATTTAATGAAATTAATTTATTCCATGCAGCAGAACCTTTACATTTGGCCATTTTTCAAATTTATCCATACCAATCGGAAATAGGAATGAATTCAGCCATAATTGCTGCATTTTTAGAACCTCAGAACAGCTGTGGAGATATGAAATTCATCAATTAATTACTGCTGTGAAAACTTTGCCAACAGTCTACTTTTAGTGTTGCTATGAATATAATGATAGCTTTCATTTTGAAGATAGATTTGTGCTGATTTGTTCATGAAGGCTAACCAATCATGTCCAGAAACAAGATATTCACATTCTAACACAACGCACGCACATGCACGAGCATGTCCAGAAACAAGATATTCACATTCTAACACAACGCACGCACATGCACCAGCATGTCCAGAAACAAGATATTCACATTCTAACACAACGCACGCACATGCACGAGCATGTCCAGAAACAAGATATTCACATTCTAACACAACGCACGCACATGCACGAGCATGTCCAGAAACAAGATATTCACATTCTAACACAACGCACGCACATGCACGAGCATGTCCAGAAACAAGATATTCACATTCTAACACAACGCACGCACATGCACGAGCATGTCCAGAAACAAGATATTCACATTGTGCAATATTCTAACACAACGCACGCACATGCACGAGCATGATGTAAACATTGAATTAATGAATTTCACTCATTATGCACCATCGTGGACATGTCCAAAATCATTCTTTGAGAGTGTGAATTTCTACACTCTGAAACCTGATGGGGTCCAGTGAGCCCCCTTGGCCTATCTACCATACTTCTACTGATTCAATTGAAATGAAACAACACCTGCAGAATCATCGTCAAAAATGATGACTTGTCATGGTCATGAGCGGTTGATATAGCCTCAGCACAAAAATTAAAAATAGAAAGATATGGCTGCGGGGCCCACTGGACCTCCCCTCAGGTGTCTGAGCGTTAATGGTCGACCCTGTACTTGATATTCAAAAATTAATAATTGTTGTGAATGAATTATCTTTTAACCCTTATCCTCGCACGGAAATGAATATACCTTAACCTAGCATCCACTACATTTTGTAGTTACCTGTAAAAGTCATATTTGATCCTTTTAAAAATGTTTTTAATGTTACAGAACGAAAGGTCATAAGCCATAATTACATATCATTGAACTAATATACAACTCATAGGGTCATATTGACAATTTAGAAATGAAGTTGTGAGTGAATATTGAATTATAGTAGAGGACGACTAACAGTACTAACACATCGAAGACTTTATTAACACACGATGATTTGGGCAAATTGCTCTCATACAGGCATCGCATTTACTTCGTGTATTTTTTTGGACACAAAGCAACCCTTAACACTTTGGTCATTAAGTGGAATGACTGCAGGATTAGGGATTTTGAATCCAAGAATTTCAGCGGCTTGTTTGCTTTCAGATGGAAGATTTTTGTTAGCATTCCGTTGGCACGCAAAATTGTACACTAATTGGTAGGTTAGATCCTTCAAATATTTTCGTCTTTCAACTGCATTATTGTCAAACTTGCAGAGTAAGTATCCATTATATGCGGCAACATCGAGCATGTTATACCAAACCAAGAGCGGCCATCGGACAGTCTTTCTCTTGCATGTGAACTCGGCTACGTTTTCATCCAGTTGGTCTACTGCTCCTTTTCCCACGTTGTAATCCATAATCAATTGCGGCTTGTTGTTCATTTCCCGTACAATTCCGTTTCCGCTGTGCGAGGAACTCAACATCAAAACATTTTCGCATTTTTGCGGTATGTATGACACTAAAACGATCTTATTTTCATGATCATGAATAAAAATGCTTGAGTGGACAGCTCGCTGCTGAGCTGTTTTCATGTGTGCCGGAATTTCCCGTCGATGCGATCGAATTGTACCCAAAAGAGTGAGTCCATTTGACAGCAAGGTAACAGCCAGTTGGTGGGAGGTGAAATAGTTGTCGGTAACGATATCCCGACCAGATCGATGGAAAGGCTCGGTGAGATCCAGAACAACATCTCGACCAATGTTCGTGTGTGGACGCTCACCTGGGCGTCTTCCTGAATAGATCTGCGCATTGACAGCGTAGCCAGTAACGGATTCAGCTAACCAAAAGATCTTTAGCCCGTATTTGGCGGGTTTAGACGGTAAGTAGGTCCGGCCGGGAATGCAACCCCTATAGCCGAGGAGCTGCTCATCAACAGCAAGTGTGTCGCCAGGAGAGTAGGGTCGACGTAGATTACTGACAAATTGATCCCATACGTCACTGATAGCCGCCAACCGATTCACCACCTGTCTTTCAGCTCGATTTCTGAAGTTGTCGAATCCGATGCACCTCAAAAAGAACTGCATTCTGTTCAAAGACGTCACGGCCCTGTAGAAAGGCCGACCTTCCTTTGGATTCCAGAGTTCAGGCAAGCTCATAAAATTGTCTCGGTCAAGCCCGGCGCGCAAAAGGATTCCCAGGCACGCACATATCTCATCATAAGTGAAGTGATTCATATAACCAGTGATTCTGGTAACACTGCGGCGAATATCTGTTACTTTCCTATTAGTGCAACGCAAAACTTCACGAATTATTCCTTCTGATAAGAACAGATTGAATGCTTCCAAAGCTGACTGCGGATGAGCTATTTGATTGCGTCGTTCAACGATATTTCGGTTCCGTCGACGTGATTGGAATGGGTTGCGAGAATATGCGATGTTATTTACAACAACTTGATCAACAGTATCTTCATCCAACGTTTCAGAGTCCGAGTCCGATCCGTCATCCACAAATACAGGAATGTCCCCCTCATCACGATCATCCACTTCTGAGTCGCCAGTTGCTGCGTCACCATCTTGATCATCATCGAATAGTTTTCCTGTTCTTCTTCATTTACAGCGCCATGAGCAATATTTTCTTCCTCCTCGTTAGAGATAGTTGAATCTTCATCTGTATTCCAAATAAGCTTCAATGCTTGCGCAGCAGAGTAACGGGTGGTTCGAGGCATGTTTACAAAGTGATGTGGCTTGGTAGTTCGATGACTTGTATTCAACAGCAGCAGTCAGCGAACCAATCAGAAAACGCCGAAGTGATATTGCGATTAGATTTGATTGAGATTCAACTCTCAAACTCTATAATAGTGCTCTCAACTCTATAATAGTGCATTACGCCATTGAGTGTTCAGCGTTCCCCCCGGCTCACAAGCTTCTATAGCAACAGTCTATAGAAGAAAATGTGGAACCTCACATTTTCAACAGTCTATTGCTTGTCAGATCTCTAGGCCATGTGCTGAATGTGTTGCTATTGTAATCACTCCATGTCATTGACAGTCTCATTGATGAATATTGTTACTGGCAATTTGACTTGCATTTATGACTTCTAGAATATGAATTATTGAATGCAGATATCTATGCCATGCGTTAAATTTGTCTCCACTGTCGTCACTTCAATTCATTGGCGATCACGTTGATCTTTCTGGTGGTGCAAAAGCGATAATTGACTGTCATAATTGAATGAAATATCTATGGTAGCTTAGAATTTATACATGCATTCTATTGATTGCTGTGAGATCTTGATGAAGGGTTACAGGGAGTTGTTTTTCGTATCAATATTTAGAATGTAAATTACTGGGAGTGAAACTATTCTCGGTACTAGTAAGCAAGATTTGAAAATGATTTCAATACTTTCGATTCTACTTTCGATATACTTTCGATAGAGTTGCAAAAACTTCATCATTTGTGAATCACAATGTGGCAGTAGACGTTATGACAGAATACTATATAGCAGTCAAGCAAGTTTGAACAAGTTGAAAGTTTTAAGTTTTAAATGCGTTAATAGACATTGTGTGTGGTCTATGATTGAGAGTATAGTCAAACTCTTATGCTTTCATCTTCTTTTTAGCTCACTACAGAATGTAGGGGATGCGAGGTTGAGGTAGTATCTATGAATATTTTCTAAGATATACCAACTGCAACCAAAATTTTGTAGGTAGATGAACTTTACTAACCTATGCTCATCATTCTATAATCCCAGTGTTCTAGCATTGATTAGTAAAATTTTATTTGATCTTAAATTTTGCTTTACTACAAAATGTAGGGGATGCGAGGATAAGGGTTAAGTTCATAGAAGGCACTAAGACTCTTGCTATAAAGCACCCGCAGCCTGCCAGTTTATCAAGAATTTTCTGTTCTGTTCTTTTGATGACTGATCGTCCATAATTAACGTTGCAGGATATCATTTAAGCTACAATTCATTGATATCTTCATGTAGCGTCAATGAGAGATGTTGCAGCGTGCAAGCAACAATAGGTGGCACATTCACAGTTCCTTCCGCTTTGAACTTATGTTGTCTCCGTTATGAACACATGTTGGAGATATTTCATGTCCGCTCCAGCTAACATAGATTCTAACAATCCGACCTCTATGAGCAAGACGGTAGCATTTATAGACTGAATTTTATTAAGTTCCTGCATTCAATAGTTGCTGATGAGCATTATCTACAATGGATATCGCTGTATTTACCATTGACGCAGAGGTTATAAGGTACATTGTACTGCGTCACTTGCTATCCTATTTATTCATGGCTCTCAAGATTAGCTGATCTTGATTGCTTTGGTTCGATTGTGTTCGCCTCACCATAGATGCTTGATAGATATTCAAGAAAAATAGAATATTTTGTCCCGAAAGTCATCAACGTGAAGGACATTAACCCTCAGAGACCTGAGGGGTGTCCAGTGGACCCCGGAGGCACATTTTTCTATTTCATTTCTTACGCTGACGATCAACCACTCAAGCCCATACAAAATCATCATTTCTGACAGTGAATCTGCATGTGTTATTTCATTTCAATTGAATCAGTAGAAGTATTTTGAATTGAATCCACTAGACCCCCCTCAGGTTTCAGAGGGTGTAGAAATTCCATCACAAAATTTTATAATTAGATGAAAAATGATTTCGAACATGTCCACGATGGTGTATGAAGAGTGAAAGTCATTTATTCATTGTTTGCATCATACTGGTAGATGTGCAATGTGTTGGAAGATAGCAAAATGTGAATATTTTGCTTTCGCACATGATCTCGCGTGACTGGTTGGCTGGCCTATATGAACAACTCGACATAAATCGATGTCCGAAATGAAAGCTATCATTATATTCATAGTTGAGCACCAAAAACTGATTGATGACAAACTTTTCACAGCAGTAATGATAAGTTTGAGATCTCCACAGCTGTTTTTGGTTCTAGAAGTACAGCAATTTTGACTCATTTTAGGTCTATTTCTGATAGCTTTGGATAAATTTGAAGGAATGTACAAATGGAAAGGATTAAATCAATTTCATCAAAATCAACTATCTGAGGCTTTATGGTGACACAAAATATCGCAAAGCCGCCTCCTAGTACAAATGATGCTGTACTAAATGTGGTTGACTTACAAAAACACCATTTTTTCGGACGTGTTTACTGAGAAGGCTGAAAGTCACTCAAGGGATTCGTTATACCGACCTGCTACACGCAAACATCATTGTCTTACATAAAATCAACTTTCCTAATGCTTTGATATCGATTTAAGCAGGTAAACTAAGAATATGTTAAGGAGGTCCACTGGACCCCCCCCTCAGGTCTCTGAGGGTTAAAACCCCATACACTTTCGAATTTATTAAATGAACTCAAGGGAGATGCAGGTGGTACATTGCAGTACATTGCATCTAATTCTGCATTTGCTATTAACAACCTGCTGGAAGTCTTCGTCAGTTGTCATTCCCGATATTGAGTCAATGACTGACTGTCTCTCTCTCTCTCTCTCTCTCTCTCTCTCTCTCTCTCTCTCTCTCTCTCTCTCTCTCTTGTGGTCCTCCATCTTGTGGGTCAAACATGGCTGAGTTTACATAAGGTAAATATGTACATATTAAGCGGCGTACGGATGAATGAAAAGATGACAAGGGATGAGAATGAAATAACAGATAAAATCACACTGCACCATGATGACTGTCTTCGATGAGATCGATGAGATGTCTGAAATAACTGAGCACAATGTTATAGAGCACAATGACGAAAAAACTGCATGGGTTATTGCGGTACGAATGTGGCACATATGTGGAGGAGAGGAGACGAAGCATGCATCATTACATGTTATTATTAATTATGTTCACATCGCATTTTAGCTTCCATTGTATTTAACTTAATGATTAATAACTTAATGTATCTCTCTCTCTCTTTTGAGAGATTTCGATAATTGAAGATTCAAAGTCAAAGCGATTTTCCCATGTCAACAACTCTCTACTGATAGACTTCTACATAAAAATCACGAACATACTTAGTTAAAATTCCTTAAACTTCAATTTTTTCATAATTCAAGGCTTACTGTTTCATAATTTTTCGTTTTTGGAAGAATGCGTATCAAAATTTGAAAAAGAAAGAAACTTTAGTCCATTATCGTAAACTTTAATTATGTTTATCATAATTGCGAAAATTCATTGTAATCTCTTTTCTCAAAACAATTGCTGAGGAATTTTGAAAATTGAAGCTTGGTGCAACGACTTCGCAGTCCAAAATTCCTGAGTTTAATTATCCATTTGCACTCAAGATTCCTACTTCGGGAGGGCTAATTTGCTATATTGCACAGTGTTAGAATTTTCTTCGGAAGAAGCAGTTCATCGCCTGGACTTCAGCGTCAACATGTCTCCTCTGCAATGCGCGTCCGCTCTCTTCTGGTCGCTTATTTTGTCCTTCATAACTCACGGACTGCCACACAGCTGCCTCTCGCATTTCCAATTGTTTTCTGGAGTCTGTCTCAATTGGACGACGACCGTTCAACTCAATTGGTGCGACTCTCAGGCGTACTGTGCTGAAATGAACGGAGAATTGATTACTGGTCATAATGCTATCCATCTGAATGTTTCAATTTTCGGTATTACTCGTGTCTGGATTGGCTTGACGGATCTTCTTCATGAGAGGCGGACAAACGGAAGTGGATGGCAGTGGACGAATGGAGCAACTGAGCCGGATTCCAGTCTGTTGAGCTGGGGTAAAACGAAAAAGGAACCGAACAATCCAAGAGAGGATTACGTCGCATACAGCGAGTACAACAGCTACAAGTTCTTCGATTATGGCGGATCAGCGAACCACACTCCCGTATGTCAACCTCGAGCCGGAACACCTAACAAAAGGAGCACGCTTTTCAGGAGAGCTCCAGTCGCTGTATTTGATGACGAAGATGACTACGCAGGAGATGGAGGATGCACGCAGAGAATTGAAGGAGTTCAATTGGCATTGGATTGCGCGAGGAAATGCTACACAGAGAAGCATCAGTGGTGTGTGGCCTTCTACCACCATGAAGAGGAAGGTTTGTGTCGACTTGTTCTCTACACTGATCAGAGTTTGGATATGGGCGATGGAAGAGGATGGAGGAAGTACGTGAGAGAATGAAGAAGAAGAAGTTCCGTGTTGCTGCTTTGTTGGACTTTCAGATGTTGTATTCTGACAATTGCCAACCTTTCACAATGACAATCTGCAGCTTTTCTCGTTGTCAAGTTCTTCAATATCACAGACAATCTTTCCTTCTTGGTGGTGTGAGAATTGCACTTGTAAAGGACGAAGATGGACCGCGAGAGAGTGAAGATAGCGGATATACAGTCTCAATATTGTTGCTTATATGTACACTTACTACGCTTCCCCAACCCTATTGCGGTGTTGTTCTGACATGCATCGAATGACTGACATGCTGCTCGTCATTTTGATATCATGCACTGCAAATCGCTCGCTACCAATCACATACGAAGAATGCATACCAAAATATTTTTAGAGGAATATTTGAGACGTCGGTATCAAGCCGATCAGTGGAGAGAGCAACGCAAGTAGATATCACCAAATATTGCAAGGATAGGCCAATCCTCTGCAATTTGCCTATTGACCAAAAATATCAACAATAGATGATCTTCTCACCCTCCAGCATTAAGTGCTAGACATTTAGGATAATCCAGATGTTGTAGGTGCGCATATAATCACTATAAATTTTTCAAAGGCATTTGACTGTGTTAGAAAAGGAAGAGCCAACCAAAAATACTGAAAATATATCAATAATAACATTGTGATCTGTAAATGATTGCTTCATTTTAGTGTAAACAGATGACAACGCCTACACAGGAATACCAGGCATTATTCATTCGAACCTATTGATTTAGGATGCTCTGAAGGAAGAGTTGGTAGTCCTAATAATTATCCACAATTAGTGATGATATCCGGCCAAAGAATGAGCTTGCTGGAGTCCCAAAATATTCAGATGATAGTACAGTAATTGCCTCTTGTTACAAATAATTCACGACATTGATATTTCCTTGTCTGATGTCTCAATGTTATGCATTTCAGGCACCATTTTCAAACCCTATTGTAATTTTATTATTTATCTACATCTACATAACCTAACAGGTCGCATGACATCTTCCAAAAAGATCTGCATTTTTTCTGGAAATAGAGGGCTTGAATCATTGATAATTCTCATCATGGGAAGCCACAAAACGTCGATGTTTGCTTATCACTTTATTTTGTGGATATCACAAGGCCTTTCGGGCGTTATAGACGGCCATCGTCAGGCGAATGAATGTAGCTGCCGTGTTGCAGTTCATGATTAGTAGTCGATCACATCACGCCATAATCAACAAAGACAAATAAAAACAAATCATTCACAGAAAATAACAAAATATATCATTACTTCTTCAGACATCAAAATAGAAGTAAGAAAATAAGTTAAAAGTAACGAAAGAAAGAAAGAATCATATACCATATTCATTCGCCTGACGATGGCCGTCTGTGACGCCCGAAAGGCCTTGTGACATCCAACAAAATAAAGTGATAAGAAAACATCGACGCTTTGTGACTTTCGAAGACATATTGACCGAGTGTTTGATGCCATTATTGTTTCTAGGTTAAGATATGGCATTTCCTTAAACGGTTACGTCAGTTTACCTACGTTTACATCACTCTACTTTGATGTTTTAAAACACGAAGACATTCGTCCAACAAAATCAATCTTACATAACTTCATGCATCCAATAGAAATAAATAAAATAAATATATCACATATATAATAAATCAAAAATATATTTATATAATATAGTATATAACTTATATATGTAAAGTTACTTTTATCCGACCAATAATGAGAACAGCAATGTATTTTTTTGGTATAATTCTGTGTATAGTTGCATTCTTTTCGTATGCTATTTCAACTGTGCTATGATTTACATACTAAAGCCATACCAGCACAATGTTTGAGGAAAGGATCAATGATATCTATATTTCTGTCATTGCTCTTCATGAACCAATGACATCTAATACTACGTCCAATCTGAAATGTAGCTACACTAGGTGACATGCCACGCGTAATTACGGAACACCCCAAACATCCATGGTTAAGGACATTCTATTCTTCTACCCGCGTACATACGCGCTGCACTAAGAGTCAGAAATCACTTGATCTGATGCTGTTAAAACATGGGGAATGATTACGAATACGCGCGGGCGAGCGTTTATAGTTTGCGCGTCGTCTACGGTTGTCTGCGCTGCCGCTTGAACCACTAAGATGAACCGCTTAGCATGTTCTGTCTTCCCTGAGCATGAAATTGAGGTCCTATCACATTGTTTAGCCTCACGTACATGCAGACACATGAGACGCAAAGTCTATATAACAGGACTGCCAACTATACTAACTTATATAACTTATATTGCAGCAATATCCCGCTTAGCCACGGATGTTTAGGGTCATGTGTAATTACGCGTGATTGAGCGTAGCATGTCACCTAGTGTATCGATCTTTGCATCTATCTAAAGAGATATCTTTGCATCTATGAATCAAATATGTGGCAATGTGATGCTGTCGACAATTTTTCATCTGATTGTCATCTGAATTCTCCATGATCGAATTCAATTTACTCTCATTTCAAGTTTAGCTTTGTTGATACCATGTGGTTGATAGTTGCGATTGTGTTCAGACTGTGGTGGATTCCTCTCTGAACGAAATACATGGATGTTTACTTTTGAAATCGTCACAAAATACATTAATTTTGGCAATTTTCAATGCTTTGTCAGGATTTACTTGGTAATTTGCAAGGTTTTTACACTAAATGATTCATAGTGCATTTCAAATTTAGACTTTGCTTTCTAGTAATTTTCATTATTTGTAATCATGACTATTGAATAGCATTACATCCAATGAACTCAAAAATTTAAAATGTTTCATGCCATAAATTCGTGCTAATTCTTGAAGCACCTTTCCTTGTTACTCCTTATATCCATTTGTATTTTGTCATGATACACATGACAATCTACGAAGTACACATTGCGAACTATTTGAAATCCTTTTTGCAGGTTACAGACCTACTTACGTCATATATATGACGTAATATACATATCTTAAAAATTTGAAATATGCCTTGATTGATTGAATTATTGATTATTGTTGGGATCTTATTTTTATCTGATGACAACAATTAATTTCGGATGTACTCCATAGACATTCTCAAGTTAAGGAGCATAGCCGAAAATAATTACTATCATCTAATAAAAATAAGACCAGAAAATACTTGATTTTACCAACAATAATGAAAGCCTGAAAAATGATGTTTCCAATCGACGCAGGCATTTACATGTATAATAGACAAAAAGGCATTCCAAAACGAAACGGTTACAACGGGAAATTGTGTAATAAATTAATCAGTGGTTATTCAACAGCAGCCTAGTGAGCTGTAATGTACCGCAACGCTCTGATATCTTGATTGCTCTAAAATATTATTATTCAAATAGCTGACGTTAAAATATTGATAAAAACTTAATTTTCAGAGGTGCTAGCAATAATGAGACGCAGACAGTATATTTCTGACCATCTAAACTTCCTAAAATCTTTGCACCATGAAAACGATATCGAGGAAGTTCATAATGACAGCCAATTTTCATTAAAGAATTTTGTCGTCTCTATGTTGAAATTCTGTATCAATTTTTTTCGGTAGGACTGCTGGTCAAAATTGCCCACTTTAGAAAGATGCATAGGCTACATATCAAAATAACCTATGAAACATCAAGTTTCTTTTGGTAAAATGTTTATGAAAATTGAATTGCAACTTCAAAGCAAATTTTGCATCT
Source organism: Prostheceraeus crozeri (assembly GCA_907163375.1). Taxonomy (NCBI): domain Eukaryota; kingdom Metazoa; phylum Platyhelminthes; order Polycladida; family Euryleptidae; genus Prostheceraeus; species Prostheceraeus crozeri. Next base: position 238,808 of record CAJQUW010003634.1, read on the forward strand.
AAAATATGCTGATTTAAGGCTTTTTGACAATAAAGATCACACTGAGGTTGCATGTCACTTGCTACTGGTTTGTAAGCAGTGAGATAATAACATTTAAGAGTCAAACTAACAATACTGAATTCGGTTATTCAACCATCAACAAATATGCATTATGTAATTTTGAAATTAAGCATATTATCAATCCGAAGTAAAAAACGCATTATAATTCATGAAAGCAAAAATAGTTATGTTTGAGATATACATGTACTTGTATAGGCTAGTTGACATGGGTGCGCAAAATATATCGTTTGAATGAAATGATGTTAATCAACTTACTTCATGCAGATGAGCTTATTATGAGTCGAATAAATGAAACCTGCAACGACATTCAGCATTAATTTCATAAGAAATGAATTCTTGATCATGTACTCTAAATCAGGAATGCGGAGTCGGAGTCGGATCAAATGATAGGACTCCGGACTCCGGCTTATAATTAGACCCGAAATGTAATACAAGTAAATTATTTATTCTTGCGCATAGCCGTCACTGTCTTGATGTCAACTTTCTCAGACAAACAAAAGTACAGAGACAGCAATGCATGCAAAGCTTGTAATAGTTGAGGGAATGAACCGTGATAGTGCAAAAAGGATTATCTTTTCACTCGGTGATTTAGTAGAGAAGACAAGCCTTCCTAGCCTCGATCATACCTACGCGCCAAAGGTCACATCAGAGACAAAAATGAAATGCTAGTCTGTTTGAGAGCCCTCTTACCCTCACGTTAATCGTGTGTGATGGCTCCTCTAAAGCGCATATTAAAATCGAAAGTGTACTCATGTTTTTGAAGAAGGATGGGGGATTTCCTGACTGGTAGAGACTGGAGAAAATCCGTGTGAAGCACACATCAACAAGATGGGAGGAGCTGAGTCGCATGCATCCAACTTAAAGCGACATTTGATAAATTTTCATCGATAATGATTGATAATTGATACATCAATGATCACTAAAGATAGGTTCAGGTAAGCCTTTATTGATCGATGATGCAGGTCACCAGTTTTTTTTTCAAGAAACTAGGCTATCTATATATATACTTGCCATCCGTAGTCGGAGTCCTATCAACTTCCGGAGTCGGAGTCGGAGTCCTATCAAAATGACAAAATGATAGGACTCCGCATCCCTGCTCTAAACCCCACGCTATCCATAAGAATTGTATATACTGATATACTACCGACGGAAGTTACTGATAAGTAGTATGCTACACAAATACTTTTTGCTATGTGACTTAAAGCTCTATACATACTAATCATATTCGAAAGACGAATTTGTATGGGGACTCGTATATAAAATATACCAACAATTCGTATTTCAATGTAAAACAGCCAATCACAGACGGAATAGCTCGTATCGCTACACTGTAAACCGTAGACCGACAATTATCATACAAAATTACTGACAAAATCAACCGACGATTGTCACCTCCAATATCCTGCGATATCCGACGAATTTGTAAGTTCTCCACCGACATCGAAACAGATGCTTTGTATACAAACTAAACAAAAACTGTTGAATATTGATTGATTTTTTCGATTAGTGATTGCTTGACTTTTGGGCAATCTGTGTTATTGTGCGGCAAAACCATGATTTATTTTGACATAATTTAATTAATTACCTACATTTTTGATCAATTTTAAGCTATATAATTCATTGCTACTAATTTTGTCGCTTTTTGTCAGATATTGTAGGTGTTAAGTGGCAATCATGTTACAAGAACTAACAATGACCGACAAAATAGATTTTGTAGGATAAATGTCTGTCAATTGTCAGTCAACGGTTTACGGTATGCATACCAATCACATACGAAAGTAAATATACGAGAATCTCGTATCAAATGTTAATTTCAAATTGTATGCAAATTTGGTATATGTTTGCATGCAATTTTCGCATCCAGCGATTTACAGTGTGGATGATTATACGAGTATTAGCCTACATACGCTAGAGACATGCTAAGATAGTTAGAAGGTTAGCGAACTCGATATTGTCTCCTCATATACACGGATATCACTTTATCTTCTTTTAGATATTCACAAGCAAGAAAGAAAGTTGCTTACATAAATAAAACCGTTAATTAAACAAATGAATCGCAAATACATTTTTCAGACTGAATAACGCCTCCCTGTTCAGCATTCACGGGGAGTACGACTGTTGTGACATATACACCAGGATCTTCAGTTATTTTCCGTCTGCTAATATTATCATCATATTTGAAACTGGGAGATATCTGCCTCAAAAATGCAATCAAAATCCTAAAACTAACAAATTTGACGATGAGTGATTAAATGAATGCTAGATCGTTACATCATTAAGAGCATCGAACGTCTGCTATTTGGCTATTCTGCTATTGCTCATCTTTCAAGAGTTCTACTTCATTAGTTTACCACACAACAACCTCAACTTGGAGGTATCGACCATTGTCTTGATTTCAGACATCAATGTACTGATTTACGAACTTGATCTTGCATTTCTCATGACTTTCGTTGTCGGCATACAAGTTGATATCCGAAAACGTTGTGCAATCCTATTAAAATCGGTGTCTGTCCGAGTTGCAACAAACAGCTGTTGTGCATTCTAGTTCTTCGACTTAAAACAAATCGAAAAGTCAGACTATCAGAATATTAATTGCTTATTCACAAAATATTTTGCATAAGGATGACATACAGTAAAATATGTTAAAACGTTCACATCTACACTATAAAATAAGAAGAACAACAATCTTAAATGCATTGGAATTTCGCGAGTCACATGAGGATGACATCTAGTGAATGGGAAAAAGATGAGAACGGGGAGCGAAAAAGTGCATGAAAGAATCGTAGTAGAGAGAATGATTAGTAAACTTTAATAATCTTTATCCACTTGTTCTCAACTTGCTCAAATAAACTTAGTAATTGACGATCAACGGCAAGAAATAATTGCAATCGTAAATGATCAGATAATCTCAACGCTTTCGATTCTGTGGTCAAAAGATGATAAATAATTGCAACACTGCAGCTTCTGCCATAGAGTACGTATATTAGGTAGAGTGGTAACTCTGCATTTATTAAATCCCCAATGTGTATACACTTTCGATTTTATTAAATGAACTCGAGGGGGATACACGTGGTATTGTCACCAAATGTGAGATGTACAGATTTTTGCAGTTTTGAAGGATTTTTGAAGATTTTTGCATGATCATGATTGTAGTGCAGAATGAATGATGGTATTTCACAGATTCTCGACAGCCTTGGAGATTTAATGTTTGCTAAATTAGCAATTCGAGGTTCCTATTACTTTCATGATCAACCTAAGCTCAAGAGCATTTTCTCAAGCGTAATCATATCACAGGCAACCTGCTACAACCACAGCAAAATCACATAATCAAAGACAATGACTTCATTTAATTTTGAAAGATATAAATGGTTACACATCATTATTCAGATTCAAGAAATTCCCTTGATAATCAACTTAATTTCCGCTTAGTTAGGATACTTATTATCAAATATTCATTCCTTTTGATATCCAACTTGTTTCATACTACTTATATAGGATAGTCATCTCGGTAGCATATAAATTGCCAAAATTTTGACTTATTTTAAAATTGCTCAAATAATTTTTTGAACCACCGGAACGGAATCTCTGCAGAAAACTGAATTTTTTGATATAAAAATTTTCACTGTATACAGATACTTTTTTGAGTCGACACTCTACCTATATATCCCTAACTCTATGGCATCAGCTCCCTGGCTGTCATCGGTCAGATGGTGCTCTGTCCACGCGTGTTGGATGTGCTATTCATCTGCAACTAGATAGAATGAGCAGTCATGATGAATTGTTTTCACTCACTTTGACAGTCATAGAGGACTGACAGCGATGCCACTTGATAAAGGACATGTCACCAATTCCTTCTTCCGACTGTTTGTGCTCTCAAACTATTGATTTTCTTAGTTTCTTTAATAGTAGCTTCAATCGAGCTATTTTCCTTTGAAAGATCCTGCTGATCTGCGTAGCCATTCTCCATTGGGGAGGCAAGTTATAACAATGTAAGCCTACTCACAGCTACAAAATGTACAATGTCATCGATAGACAACATATTGGTCGCCACAAGACTCTTTAATTTTTTAAATTCTTCACATAATCATGTCAAGTTTGCATTTGCTTCGGGGCTGGAGCGAAGTTTGAGGTATTCTGCCAGTGTGTACCGCTATTCATGAAGTCTCTAATGAGTACTAACTGCGAATACGAAAGGAGGCCCAAATTCTAGTACCGCTTGAGTGTGAAAATATCATTAATCATTTTAAAACTCTTTGAGCGTAATTACAGTGCTTAATTCGTACTCAATTTAGAAATGTTTGGATTCGAAAGCACAGTACTGACTTGGCAATAAAACACAAACGCATTCAGATCAATGAAATATGCACAAGACTCAAAGCGCAGTCGGTAAAGTGGGTTAACGATGTCTGGACTCCAAGCACAGAAGTCGGACTGGAAAAGTCGAAAAGTGTTGGCAGGAATCAAAGCACAGTCGGAAAGAATAGAATACGTTGGCAGAGCTGAGGCACAGTCGGAGAAAATAACAAACGCGTTGATAGTGCGAGAAAAGCACATCGAGCAAGTCAACAGGACTCATGACAATTTCTCTTTCTCACATGATTTACATAATCATAAGTCTCATTGCATCGATGTCTACCACTCTCAACTGCTAACCCAATATTGCCAGCACGAAGTGTAGCTGTGTATTGATTAGCCTGACTTTGTCATTCAAGCTTTAATTAAAAAGATCCTTTAGTTCATCCTTCAAAAATCCTTTGAAGTACATTGAAATTGTATTGAGTTAGCAAACTGCATTATTGCCTGGTAGAAGCACTCATTGTGGAATATCCATAGAAATTGTGGAATATTTAGTCGATTTATTTTTTCTGTCTATACTTTTTTTACTACTAGCAATATCAAAATCATAGATATAGATAAACCCCAGCCATCCAGCTTGAACTTCGCCGTAGATTTTTTCTTCATTAGGTTAGAATACCAATAATATGCACTTCTATAGGACGTAGGCGCAGAATTCCTCGGAAACCGCAGGAATTCATTGAAACTTTTTAAGTGAATTTGGTAGAGTTTTACTATCCCCACACTGGGTGTCTATTGTTTGGCTATTTTGCACTTCATCGGTTTGTAGTTGACGTACGTTATGTGAAACTTTGTTAGAATAGAATAGAAAGTGTTTATATTCGAGCATAATGAAAATCAAATTGTTACAAGTTAATTAGCAAAAATACATAAAAGATCAGACATTTTCAAAAAGATAACGAAGTGAAAAGTTCACAAACGACTGCGCATATTTATTCCTGCGTACAATTGGATAGGCGTATGAGTTACTTCGGAGAAGTCTGTGCGGTAGCAGTTCATGCAAGATATGATCTCGATCTTCAGCCTTTTTGAATAGTTCAATTGTCAATGAAACTCTTCTTTCTTGAATTGACTCTGGACACCTCAGACATGCAGTACGACCGTTGTACATGAGACGATGGACGCGATTCTTTATACTATTCACAACTTTATTATTCTTTTCAGAAAGTCCGATGAAAACAGGGCATGCATATTCAAATATAGAGCGAATGAGACACACATAAACAACATGAAGTTTCTCAACGGTGATGAGAGTTCTTAACTTTCGAATTACATGTATTCGTTGACTTGCCTTACGACGAAGATGTTCAATGTGGTCATCCCAGTTCAGATTTTCATTTATAAACACGCCTAAAAGTATCATGACAGGAACATGATTGATGGTAAGAGGATACAATGGGATACAATGTCAAATACAATGGGACGCCTCGTCACAAGCACAGCGTTTGATTTGTTCTTGTTAAGAATTAACATATCGTCTGTACACCAATTCAAAATGTTATCTACACATAGTAATTCCCAATAAGTTAGACCTTTGAAATTGAATTTGTTATCCGTAGAGCGAGACAAACGTTGTTTATTGAAATTCAATTATCAAGAATCAATCGATCGAGTCGTCATATAGAGACTTCTAAAGCGTGTCAATTTTCGGAAATCTCTGAAACGTGCCATTTTGGATGTTTTCAACTTCACCTTTGTCCGGATTTTGTAGACATTGCAGTCGTACGAGTTCAATAGCGTTTCAAATACTGCCATACAAATATCATGCATAATACTTACTGCATTTAGATGTTTATTACATGTATATTGTTATAGACGTTCATAACATTATAGGCTACCATACAAACCTCCCACCGTCATGCATTTATGTGATGGATTATCTATGCTTATAACACTAGTTGACATTGCAATTCACGCGTAATTGCGGAGCACCCCAAACATCTGTGGTTAAGGGCAGTTTATACTTCTGCGCGCGAACATGGGCGGGCGACGCACCAAGAGTCAGAAATCACTTGATCTAATGCTGTCATAACATTGGGATTGTTTGTGAAAACGCGCGGGCGAGCGTTTATAGTTTGCGCGTCGTCTACGGTTGTCCGCGTTGCCGCATGAACCACAGATGAACCGCTTAGCAAGTTCTGTCTGCCCTGAGCATGAAATTTAGATCCTGCCACATTGTTTAGCCTCTGATACAAGCAGACACATGAGACGCAAAGTCTATATAACAGGACTGCCGACAGATGTTGCACAAATATCACGCGTAACCACGGATGTTTAGGGTCATGTGTAATTATGCGTAGTTTACGCATGAATTACCCGCAATTGAGCGCGACATGTCACCTAGTGAATGATTAACATTTTAGCCACCAAATTGCTGCTATGTCAACGTTCGGGAAACAGGCGAAAACACTCCAAAGATGGCAGGCGTAATCGGTCAGACAGTGCACTGGTGTATTTCTTTATTGCATCTGAAGTAGGTGTCTGTGCGCCATCTAGTGGAGTTATTGGGTGGAACTCCATACATTCTCTACACTCATAGAAAGAAACTCAGTGGCTACCACGCACTCACTCTTTCATGCGCATTTCCAAACAATTCCAAGTACTAATATGGTTGCTGTGCTTCCCATGATCATGGTGACGCAGTGGATCAGAGATATGAAGTGGATACCAGCAAGATTAGCCTCCTATTCAAGTTAGTTTCACAGACTGCGCCTCTAAGGTCTGATGGTCGCAATGTCGGGTCTGCAATATCCGAACAAGAGTCAAGTTGAAAGCGTCCAAAATCGTGCATTTCAGAAATTTTGGAAAATTGACAAACTTGAATGTCTTTATCCAACGACTCGAGCGATTGGTTCTCAATAGCATGTTTTTGAGCAAAAACGCCTGTCAAGCTCTACGAATAATTAATTCAAATTTCTAAGCTCGAGCTTGTTGGGAAGTACTAGGCCTACATGTCGCGAAATTTTAAATAATTAATTAATTTCATCGGCTGTAAACTGATGAAAGGTAATAATAGTCAAATAATAGATTCCGACCGTGGGGATAGTCGACCTCGACTCAATTCACTGAAATTTCACTTGTGAGCTCACTGCAACCCAACACCAAATATTGACCACCTCATTTTCAATCTTCAAGTTTTCAATGTTTTTGATCCAATCTGCCGCATTTGTATTCTTTAAAAGCAGATCCCATTCTTATATGATAGACCAAAAGGATTAGAACAGATGTCAATGGTGTGCCAATTGTCTTGTGAAAGTCCCATTACTTTCTGGAATGATTGAATCATCGAAATACCAAAAATCAGAGGGATACCTCAAAATACCAATTCAAAAGCCAATTTCAAAGCTGAAAAACGCCCGCAAAAAATTGCGTTTATTAATATTTGATTGAATACTTTTCGAGTTGACGAACATGACAGTTGATGTTAAATTCAGAATCATCAGAAAATGGAATACGAAGTATGAAAATATCAGAATCAGCTCCGACTTTGGCATTGAGTCAACCAGAAATATGCCGATAGCTGCTGATAAGGTTACTTTGGTAAATACTCGAGACAAGACTTCCTTCAAAGTCAAACGCTTCACATGTTTAGGAGCAGCAGGAGCCAGAAACATCAATGAATCATGCTCATTGTGTGAGAGAGCCAGCAACTGTCAGAAAATGCTGAGAAATTGCTTTTAATAATTTTCAAAGTTTGCAATAATCTTTACCAAATTGTCGGGACATCAAAGATTTCCTCTTTATCACTGAATAATCAAACTGCATTCGTAAAAATAACAGCTTTTTCATCTATTATCTCAATTTGCATTGATTTTCATTTCTTGTGTCAAATGTACTTTGTTTTGATGAATGATAAACAATGGAAGGGTGCAGGCTAAAAACCAGTTCAGTTGGAAAATGCACCTTTTGAGAAAACGGCTCTCAAAGTTGCAGAGGTATTACCAAGAATATAACGAAGACAGAGCGCTACTAGGGAGACGTACATGTCAACACCGAAAATGTTTCTTTAAAGTTTCTTGTCTGTTTCTTTTACTCTACTTCCGGTATGACGTCATCATCATCGAAATATGTCACTTAACGGCTTTTTGTCTAAGTCAAAATGTATGTCATTAAATGCGATTGTATGGAAAATCTTGCAGTGAGAGAATTTTTTGAAAACTGTCTATTGTATTCTCACCCGCTACATCAGCATCTTCCACCTGTCAGTGAGCGTACTGGTCGCGTCATTACCACTTCGTGCAATTACACACCGTTTGAACTCATTTCTTGTGTATATGTCAGCAGTGCTGCTAAGAAACTTTCCTTCTTTTCATTTATGGCTCGCATAATATGCTTTCATGTCACATGGAAGAGCGAAACAATTTTACAGGTGTATAGCGATAGCTTTGGTATACATGTACATATCCAAAGACGATTTTACTTTAACGTCCTTTGATTACATGTAATCGACCCTGACGATGAATTACCCTGATATCTACTTAAAATTCTCACTATATATTTCTCCGGCCAAAAGACAATAGATATGTCAAAGTACTGCAGCCACAATTGATCCATCATTCGAATGGGAGCTGGAATTAAAACAGAATTATAAGAATTAGAACAATTAGAATTGTCAAGAAATTTATGGTATTTTGCAGTCATTGAAGTAAAGTCAAGAAATATATTACATTATTTGCTATTATAATCTGATGCCATTGATCCTACCATTTGTATTTTGGAATGAAATAATAAGCAAATAAATAAAAGATGGAATACGTTCCGTTACCAGCTTATATTGCTTAAATGACTTGCACCATATACTTAATAGCTCAAGCTTTTGGTGTTGAATGAAAAATACATATTATATACATATAATGAAAAATTTATAGAAACATAAATACAAAGAGGCAATTTTCTCGTGTGTGGGCAGCATATACAAAATATACATGCATGACTGATTTCATTTTCGTTACTTGATACTCATACACTAAGCACTATTACTCGTTAGCCAATGATTTCATTGAATCATAAATACATTCCAGCTATCATACGACTTTTGCATGTGTTTTGTTATGTAGGCCTAGATATAAATTTCTGAATGTCACAAAAAATGAACTATTTGCAAGTTAAAAAATTCTAGCATGAGTAGGTAAATAAATTACAGCAAATGCAATTCGTGTTCATTTTAATCCATTAAGTACTTTAGAATATAGATATTCAAATGACAAGAATAAATGTGATGAAGACTTACTTTGTGCTGTTGAGGTGGTCGTCAATTCAAAATGGAACCCTTCAGTCATCGTCTTTTCGTTTAGTTGAGATAATATTGTTATAGAAAACATAATAGATTTCCATGTAGGAAGTGGATACAGATCGCCATTTTGTTTCTTGAGCTCTATGAAGAAGCAGTCAAGCAGATAGTTCATCTCCATCTTTTGATAGGCAATCCTCATTCAGTGCTCTTGATACCTTCCTCTGGTAGTCAGCAGCCACTTTCCATTATTCATGCCTTCGCTTGAATCAGCTGAAGTAAAACGTAACTTTTCTATCGTCTTAGTATTGAGTCTGGAATTCTTTCAATTCCTTTCTTATTTGATCATAGCCTTTTTCTACTGCTTTTCCTCAATGTCAAAGTTAAACAGCTCATCATCAAAGTCCGCTACTGCATAGTGGATGACCGTGCTCTTCCTCTCCTATTTCATAAAAGAATAGACTATATTTGACCTATCTTGTGGAATTCTTAGATTTCCATGAATATAATGTATACTTCAATTTGTATTTCTCCGTTCAATTCAAAATCAAGTATTTCTCCGCTGAAATCAAATTCAAGTATTTCTGCGCTGAAATCACTATGATATTTAAGATATTGTTAAGTTTATGTTTCATTCAATTATATCTAAGGTTGTCATAAAAATGGATGTATAGAGCGCAACATAGATCTATGGTATTGGATCTCAGATTGGGCATAGGCATATTTCATATCTTCTCTATTATTGTTATATCTATTATTGTTTGACTATTGCTGTGTCAAATTCAAAACGATATTGATGTTGATTGCATCATTGTTGCTAAAGCTGTGCAAAAAACAAAATTGAAAATACGTCATTGCGTCAAAATACACAAACTTGATTTGGCAGGTCAAATATTTTGAATCCAAACTTATTTTATTTATCTCATGTAAAACTTTCGAGTAGGATTCAATGGTGTATATGCAGTGTTTCCAAAGTTAAATGCAGAGATAGGCTATTATTGTCATTGATTTTAAGCAAAAACATCAATCACCACGAAATTTTCAAAATTTTCCATTTACATCACTAAACATAGGTTAACTCATAAGGCCGTCAATGTATAGTACTGTAGTTTTTTAAACGTGTCTTCTACATTATGCAATTATAGGTTTTCAGCTGTATTATATATGCCTTAATTGATAGGTCTACATGTGTTCAAAGATGCATTTATAGGTTTTTAAATCACGCAATGTAGTTAATAGGCATGGTTAGAAATTGGCTTTGGTCTGTAAGTTGAATACCTAGATAAAGTGGGGAACGAAAGCTAAATGCGCACGGTCGCGCTGCTTGATAGGATGAGAACGAGATCCTACAGCAGATATAGCCCGGTTCAAAAGTCATTCTTCTAGGGTCAATTTAAGGTAAGAGGATCAGTTCATAACATATAGGTTGACGTAGAGGAAAGAATCGACCTATCCTGTGTAAATAAAGAATTCATAACGTTTTAAAATTAGCTAATTGTAATGGAAGCAGCTAAATTGCTCAATGAATTTCTTCCATTTTTATTCGAGAGCAAATATGGACTGAATTACAAATGATTTCAAACACATGGTAGGGGAGAGCTGCCTAAGATGATACGGGTGTCTAAGATGATGCACTGCAATTTTGACAAATTTGGTGAAACTGGCCTCTAACGAAATCCACCATGTATAGTGACTCAGTGACTTAGACATCACACACTATTGGCTGATTACAACAGCTGAATCACCTCTCGTTGAGTGCACTCACATCATCTTTATTTCCCTGATGTAAGCAAGCTGCTTGTCTTTCAACTTTAAATGGTAGACGTGACTGAATATAATGACGCAACAAAAGTTGATGAAGCGAAGTTCAGATATACACTGTAAACTGTAGACCGACAATTATCCTACAAAATTACTGACAAAATCAACCGACGATTGTCACCTCCAATATCCTGCCATATCCGACGAATTTGTAGGTTCTCCACCGACATCGAAACAGATACTTTGTATGCAAATTAACTAAACAAAAACTGTTGAATATTGATTGATTTTCTTCGATTAGTGATTGCTTGACTTTTTGGACAATCTGTATTATTGTGTGGCAAAACGATGATATATTTTGACGTAATTTAATTAATTACCAACATTTTTAATAAAATTTAAGCTATAATTCATTGCTATTAATTTTGTCGCTTTTTGTCAGATATTGTAGGTGTTCAGTGTCAATCATTGCAATGACCGACAAAATAGATTTTGTAGGATAAATGTCTGTCAATTGTCAGTCAACGGTTTGCAGTGTATAAGAATTTGTCAAGGGTATGTCCGCGTCCAAGATGATACATTTAGCAGCGTCCAAGATGATGCACCTTATACCTACATATATCTCTGGTTATTACTTGCTGGTTACCAAGTTTTCATGCATGTTTGGTAGTGGACGATACATGCACACTATACCAATTAATAGAAATGATTGTGATTTGTATGTACTCTCTATCTGGCCTACGTGATGCCGATGGACACCGTATATTCTACCTATGTGGGGGAGAACCAGAAAGATGAGCAGCGTGCAGTGTGAAGTGCAATAGAATATTCAGTTCGGTGACGACAACTGTTCGGTCATTGAGTTATATAATACTTCCTAAACATCCGCAGCGGATACGTCCACTGCCTCGAACGTCATGTCTTGATGGTAAAGTTCGTTTGACATGTCGAAACTATAGTCTGAGAGGTTTTCACGTTCATTTCCTCCCGTCAATTGAGCTCACATGCCGAGTTGCGATTTAATTAGCTTCATCTCTTCACCCTTGGAGCGTACAACTTGTTACATTTTTCATTTTTTCGAATTTCGGCGCCCCGGTTACAATATAATTACTTGTTTGTGATTTTTGTCGATTTTTGTCCTATGCAATTGTCAAGTTGTGAAATATTTTCTTATTTTGATAGAATTATTTGCGATTTTTTCGGATGTAACTGATGTTTTGAGATATTTTCTCATCGAGAATATCTCTTCAATAATTGCATGTTTCAAAAGTAGATACCTTTAAATATGAGTTTTAATTAAGATGACGTGGATCAGTTGATTTAAATAAATACTTCGTTATCTATCAATACAGTTTGCTTCAATGCTTCCTATGTCTACTGTATGTAGGTAGGTCTAATAAAATGCACTTTAAAAGGGCACTTCTCTATTGTAAAGTGCATTAAGCTTCATATCAAATGAAGAATGATGAAGAATGATTTTGGGATTAAAAAGGTAAGATGATTCAATTTCGAGTTGTATCATCTAACCCACCCCAGTGTACAAGACGATACAGACGATAGTGTCGGAACTTTTACCAAATTCAAACTTTCAAATATAGGATGTTTCGCAACCTGACTAAAATCATATTTAAATTGAACCAAAGAATTCATCAGATGTGTTAATTCAAAAACTGCTTCTTTTAGCTGCTTTTATACTGCTTAAAAAGTGCATCATCTTAGGCAGCTCTCCCCTATAGAAATATTTTGAAATTCAGTCCATGTTTGACGAATAAGAATGGACGAAATGCATCGAGAAATTTAGTTGTTTTTATAAAGCATAAACTAATTTTAGCATGAATTTCGTGGCTGTTCTATTTACAAGATTTCTCAAGGGGACTAGCGGCTTGATAAAAACATTTCTTCACTTTAAGAGGTTTAATTGGGCTTCGTAGGGGTGACTATATTTTTCAAAGACTGACCTGTGTAGAGTTAACAGATGAAAGCCAAGCTATTTCTCTGGACAAATCTTCGCGAAACATTTTTTATGCAAATTATGCGATATCTGTGTTTTGTATACTTAGGCCTTTATCTAGTGTTGCAATTTTGTCCAAAATTTTGGCCATTCCGGATCAAGTTGTGTTTTTTCAAAATTAAAATCAATTAATTGATTTTATTTTTTTATTATTTATCTACCTAATTGTTTTATTTGCGGAAGAAGGGCTAATAGGCGAACAATTAATTGATTTTAATTTCAAAAAAAATTTATCTAGTGCTACATTTCCATTTTTAAAACAGATATCGCCACGTCCCTAATCTTTCCAATGAATTGAAGGGCTTGGGCGTAAAAGGAGATAAGCCACATTTTTTCGAAAATGGAGATATTTCATGTGATGATTAAGTGCATCATAAAACTTCGTTTCACTGATTTATACGACGATCTGAACTTTCCTTGCATGGTTTCCAGAAAGTGCATAAGGGGATAAGCCACATCACTTTGGCATGAATAAGGGGATAAGCCACATCACTTTGGCATGAATAAGGGGATAAGCCACAACTACACTTGAAAGTCTGCGGCCTTTATTACTATAGGTGAGCCGAAGACGATGAACTAAAACGTTGTCTCGTGTTTCTCCCTACGCATCCTCTGATCCTCCATTGGCGACGAAAGGAACATTGACCCTGTTTCAGAGGACTTCTATCGCAGAACTTTCTGCAGTGACTTCAATATTGGATTTAAGCTACCCAAATCGGACACATTGCAAGTGTAATCGTCTCAGGATCCAAATAGACAATGAACAGGATGATTATGAAAGGGGCTGATGAAGTCGCTAGCATCTTGCTTCAGCATCTGCAGACAAGCGAGTTGAAGGAGGATCTTGTCGTGTTCAGCGATAATTGCAAGGGGCAGAACAAAAATTGGACCATCATGTCGTTGTGGTACAATCTGGTGAAGGAAAAGAAGTTCCGAAGCATTACACACGTCTTCCTTGTGACAGGTCACACGCATTTGCCATGTGTTCGGGACTTCGGTCATATTGAAAAAGCAAGCCGATGAAAAGAACACGTGTACTGCCCTCAGAAGTGGGCAGTACTTATCACATCCATCAACAAGTTCAAAGTAAAGATGCTGACTGTGAATGACTTCAAGAAGATATCCAAGCTTCCAATAAAGCGGCCAACGCGGACTATCGATGGACAGAAGCTGGAATTCTCCAAGGCTCAAGTTTTCCGCTTCGATGATGAACATCCCTGGAAGATGCTGCTGAAAGTCTCACTCAGTGGTCTATTCAACGAAGCCTTGATTGAGCCTGCAACAAGAGGCATTAGAACACGACTATCCACAGTTCCTTGCAAAAACAATGCGTGTGTTACAGTCAAGCAGTCAAAATTGCGTGATGTGCTCAGTCTTCTGCCATACATTCCTCCTGTGTCGCATCATTTCTATCAGCAACTGAAAGGTGATACAACGATGGACACTGATGTTTACGTGGAAGACATGGATGAGGATGAACACCAACATTACCGCATATGTAAATGTAGCCAGTACATGTAGGCCTACATGTACAAAGTAAGACATTTTAATAGTTAGATTTGAAAATGACAGTCTGTTTTTTACAAATTACGAGTCATGTATGCGCTTTATATTAAACCGTTTAAATAGCTTATTATTTTCTCGTTTTTTGTCTTGTATTGCTCTAACATTACACATGTAGTAGCTTTGTGCGCAGGCCTATGCCAACGACATTTTAACATTAGGCCTAGAGTAGAGATGACTTGCTCGATGCTTGCAGTTTAAGAATGAAATGAACTTCATAGTTTACTAATTGTGGAATCATTTTGAATTTTGTGTTCAATATTTTAATGCCGTTTTTGTGTGAAAGGGGATGTTGCTTATAACGGGATTATTTTCGATAGTACCGGTATAGGGCCTAAATGCAATATAATCCAAATTAAACGAATTGATTTAAAATCAGAGTTGCACAAAATATGTAAGAATACAAAATTCTATTTTTTGAACGCGCCATCAATACAATTTACCAGTATATACTTGCTGAAATGGCTAAAAAGGAAGAAGATAATAAATTTCAACATTTTATTGTTCCAAATCTTTGCACGTAAAAAGGGGATAAAGCCACAAAAATACAGTTGCAAGTGTAACATTTTGATTCCTGTACAAGTCAATCTGCTGAAATCAATTGCTTCGATACTTTGTCCAATTATGTTAATTGATACGTATGGCAATATATTCTCACACTACCAGGAGATAAGCTTGGCAATTTACTTTTGCACATTTGCAATGTCCAAACTTTAAACTGCTCTCCTGTTTAAAAAAATTAGGTAAGTGTGGCTTATACCTTTTTACGGCCCAAGCCCGTTC
>CAJQUW010003635.1:0-60000 GCA_907163375.1 Prostheceraeus crozeri
GTGCCCTACACTTGCTACGGATAGGTACATGGATAAGGTACTTGAAAAATTTAGTGTTTATCAATAGGAACATGGATAGTACATGGATAGTACATGGAAGGTACATGGATTAGGTACATGTAAAATTTAGTTTATCGATAGGTACTGGATAGGTACAGGAATAGTACATGTCTAATTTAGTTGATCGATAGGCACATGGATAGGTTACATGTAAATTTCAGTGTTAAGAGATACGGAACTTGTATGAGATCTGTTTTAAACTGGATAGGTACAATGTGTATTTGGTACACGTTCAGTTGAGTTACACTGTGTTTCCGGAAACCGTCTATGATCGAACTTTTGTGGTTTGGTTCTTGAGCATCTTGGGTCTACGTACCGATAGACGTCAGTCCGTTTTGTTTGATTATGAATGGGTTTGCTCAACATTGCGACTAATTGTGACAATTATTTTAAATGTAGGCACATTTAGATGAGAAACTTTAAAGTGCAGTTTATGATTTAGTTTGCTCCCCAATATGAAAACCAATTCCAGAACTATGTTTTTCAAGTGAAAAAAGACAAGAGATATTACAATGTAAAGTTTTAATTTAAGCATGAAAAATAAATGATGGGTGTAGATCAACGTCCCACAGCAGTCGGACTCCATGAACTTTAGAAGTCATTCACAAACATCAACCATTCATGAAATGTTTTATTGTTGCTAAAGTCATGATCGCAACTCGATTACCAGGACACTTCCACAGGTATTCCCATTCCGCCTTTGAAGTGGCTGAACACAGTCAAGGTCTTTTCCACATGAAGGGCCACTTTGCAGCCGCAAGACAGAATTCATGGTCCATGTTCCAACTGACAAAACACCCACAGCAACCTCCCATAATGAACTTGGCTGTCATTTTGAAAAAATAAAATAGTGGTTATGAGGACAAATGCTTCTTGTTTATGGAACGATTGTGGATAAGGTACTTAACAGTTTGGGAACAATGACATCCTTTATATAGTTATATATATCCTTTAGGGAAAGTTCGGTTCCTCTCTGATTGGCTGTTTTAGGATGTCCTTTGTTTTAAAAGTATATAAAGTCCGAGGTTTTGTACCAATTCTTACTCAAAGGTTCTAATCCTCAACGTTTTACAAAGTTACAATTATTTTTAAATCATACAAGTCATAAATGGGATCGCAAACCGAAAGCCGCAGTTGAAGAGCGGGACTGCTGATCGTCCACCACTTTCGCCAGTGGAACGTTACCAATACACCTCCCCAATCTCTCCGAATGGAGCGATCGACAACAACTCAAACGAGCCCGTGTGGTTTCAACCCAAAGCCCCTGCATCGCCCGACTACTTCGACGTGAAGAAGATAGTGGACGTATCAATCGAGACGATGCGTCACATGACTATAAAATCCCATGCGAACGCCACTTTATTGACGGGTCCACGGTCAAAAGTCAAGAACGTCGCCCCGAAAAAGTACCACACCAAACTGGTGTTCATGGAGGATGGAGCCGAACGAGCGAGAACCTCACAACCGCCTCTCTGAATTTTCGGTCATCGACCTTGACACACCACGTCGCTGTCCCTGTGCGCCCAAGCAAGGACCAGATCCATGTGCAAGTGGACTTGAAAAAACTTGTACCCTTTCCTTACCTTGAATGACATTTAGTGTGTTTTTTCTCTTAATCGCGTTTATTTAATATTGGGCATTTATATATATGAATACAGACATGTTTTTTATTTTTTCATTTTCACAAATCGGTTTTCAATTAAGGTCTGAATGGGAAAAGGGAATACCTATCTACATAGTAATGATGTTCAATAACTGAATTGAAACAAATAAACATCAAGTATGAAGACCTTCAACTTGGAAATAAATAGGAACATATAACTTTTAAATTTGAAACAGTTATAAGTTGTTAGATTTTAAAATGCTCTGTAGCAGTCCAGGATGATATCATACATGTGATCATACACGACACCAAAAGAATGAGAATGAAAAGACTTATTATGAATGAAGTACTAAGGTATGTACCCTATTCGATGGGGAAAATCCTATTTGTATGCAACTGGTATGCAAGCAGAACAATATTTGATTTTTAAATTCACTAAGTTTTTTTAGGCCGCAATTCTTTAAAGACATGTAGCTCTCTAAGTTATATGTCATACATGTGTCATACAATACACCATTAGAAATCAGCATGAAAAGAGCATTCGAATGATATATTGTATGTACCCATTTGATAAAAAAATCCTAGTTTGTATGCATCTGTATGCAGCTTGAAAAATTCCAAGTCTTTTACAAAAAGACTAAGTTTTACAAATTTTCAAAGTTAAAGTTTTACAACCAAAAATGACCATATATACAAACCTCTACACTTGACCTTGACCTTAGACCTGACCTTGACCTTTGACCTTCATACACTACATACACTTCATACACCGGCGGGTGGGGGGCACTCAAAATTTCTCGGGCGCTTCGCGCCCTCCGAAATTTTTTTTCGGATTATAGGGTAAATAAATTATCTCGTGCGCTTCGCGCACTTCGGAAAATTTATTTAACCCATGGTTACCCGGGTGCCATAGATACCATAAAACCAAAACCCCATAGCTACCAACACTCCTGGAGATTCCACAAATACAAACAAAATACCTAAAACACTACGCACATCTTCTTGCTTCCCCTAACCCTAACCTTAACCCTAACCCTAACCTTAACCCTAACCCTAGCCTTAACCCTAACCCTAACCTTAACCCTAACCCTAACCTTAACCCTAACCCTAACCTTAACCCTAACCCTAACCCTAACCCTAACCCTAACCTTAATCCTAACCCTAACCCTAACCCTAACCCTAACCCTTAACCCTAACCTAGTATTTTAATTTGATTATTTGAATTTTGGCGCGAAATTCAAATTTTCGAAAAAGTCTTTAAATTTGATTATTCGAATTTTGGCGCGAAATTTGAATTTTTCGAAATTTAGCGCTTAATTACAAATTTTAATGTTCTATTCAAACACAACACGTTTTTTAATATCTTCAAATATGAATCATATATATGACTATTAATAATAATACATATATATACAAATAATACATCAGTCCATTCAGTTCATATTACTGTTGAATTCACTCTACTGTTTACATGTAAGAAAAATTTTTCAACACATATGATGGCACTTCACTCTACCTGTTTTACATGTAGAAATCCTTTTAACACATATGATGGCACTTCCATTTCTAAGGTTAAAAATAAACCATCTGTTCCAATTCTTGTTTGAGTTATCAATTTTTGTTTAACCGTACCAATTCCAGGATGTGATGTCATAAGGTCTTTGTTCATAGTTGCTTCTGTCAATTTCATATATAAAGAAGTTGGCACACAACGTAATTTTCACTCATTTTCAAATTATTTAGTTGTCCATAACAGACGTCGTTCTTACGTTCCTCCGTTCTCCGGGTTCTTTATTACAATTCTAAAGTGATTTTTCATTGTCATGTTCCTGCTACTTTATAGGATATTCAGGGAGTAGTTTGAAACATTATTAAGTTTTTATAACCAAATAGCTTTAAATATAGAAGCTTGGGTTTTTAGGATAGGAAACACTTTATGTTATATTATTAACCATGGTTTTTTTATTTTTCTCCTATATTAAGTCATCCAGAAGAGACATGACTGTATAAGTCTGAGTAAAAGTGCAATTGCATCCGTATTATTTACACATTCTTTCTAAATAAAAAAAGATGTTTAAATAAAATTTCAATGTCATCTGATAGTTGATGTATGAATTCAAATTTGTTTAAATACAAACGAATTGATTAACGGTTGGAAATTTACGAAAAAATTTTTAACTTTCGTTCTATTTATGTTTATTTCAATTTAAAAAGAAATATAAAATCAAGCTTGCTTCCATAAAGTTCAAACTTGTTTAATTAAACATAATTTTTTAATGGTTAAGAAATTTTCGAAATTCTCATTTTCATTCTATTATTATTTCGTAATTGAATAATGATTCATTTCAGCTGTTTCCAAATTTTATGTCTTTTTATAAACAAACCCTTTGAAATGAAATTAAACTTTCGAATCTCAGTTTCTATTTCATCCATCAATTTATATTTCTTCTTAAGATTTGTCTAATATAAATCTAGTACTTAATAAAGCTTTGAAAGTGGTACATAAATGATTTCTTATTTAATAAGGGAATTAAATTATAATAAAAGTTTTGTTATCCTCTACAGAAATGGATTCGACATGAGAGTATCGCACGACAACTTCTCGTCTTCCATTTTTGTGAGGACATGTCAAAAACTGCCCGTTCGACATGCCAAACAAAGCCGGGCACATAGGAGTGCACCTTCCGAGAAAGACTGCTCCTACATCTACTGCCTTTCCTGTAGGACGTATGAAAGGAGTGATATGGATAAGAAGGCTAACACCGATTCGGCGAAGGCCTTCATTGTTCGTCATACCCCCTGTGCTTCTTGAGAATGGACGGAAAGGGATCAATTTGACTTCTAGTAATGAAAAAAAGAAGTTGCAGCATACGCCTCTTTTCGAAGGACAGGCCGGTGGAAGGTGTTTTATCCCAGGTGGACGAACCTCAACAGCCTCCCAAGAAAGCCCTAAGTCCTCGCGCTCCCAAGAAGAAGGCCCCTAAGTCTCCGAGAATTTGTCGACGAGACTTTCAGCGATTTTGAGGTAAGTGATGTCCAATCCTAGTTTTCAACGAATAACTGATCCACTGGAGATAAAATACTACTTCATTATTAAGTCAATATAAGCATATGTACGTTTTACCACATTTCAGGATTTGGTGATGCCCCCACCGAAGAAGACAAAGGTGGTTGGTGCAGAAAAAAACTCATCGTTAAAGATGTGAGAAATCTACTTTACTCTATGGGTTATTATTCATATGCATAAGTAAATCAATGTTGTGTCAAAACATTTTCAGACTGACACCACCTCAAGCGATGAGGTCAGTCCGGTTTGAAGATGGAAAACGTGTGGAAAACTTGCGAAAGGTAAATTAAAGTATTTGCTGCTTAAAATGTTTTTAAAGAGAAATCAAATATGAATCTCTTTTTTTAGCTGTTTCCAAGTGTTCAAACAATCCCCGCATGCCCGAAGCTGCCTTCGAGTGGAATTCCCCAGAGACAAAAAACTCGCTTTTATTAGCCCGTAAGTGTGATTGCTGTGGTCTACGCTCAGATAACAAACAACAACAACACACCTGAAAACCTGTCTATGTCTATATCTCTTGTATATAAACATATTGTCACATTTTTTTCCGCTGCAGGCTGTGCGATCTCTACCCCTTAAAAAGCATAGAGCTTTTTAAGGCACGCCAGCGACAACCACGTCCTTGAGACAATGAGGAGAGGCCCTACTCCATATACGCGAATCATCCTCATCCGCGATTCTGCAACATCATCCCCTTCATGCGACGATTCTCCAACATCGTCATCCGATGATGACGATGTATCTGTTTACTAATGTAAGTATGAAGCTTGGTAAACTGCTTTCAGTGTAGAATTTTCTATTAAAACATTTTGAAACTTACTTTGTTGACAATTATCCTAATAAACAATTGTTTCCTTTGTTTACAGGAGTCCGTCATCTGTGCCTCACAGGAAGAGGTTGTCCTTTCAGCCACATCCCGGGCATTCCCCCAGCTGGAGCGTCCGCCTGCCGCTGTCCCCGATGATGACGCTTGCTTTCTCCTCTCCACTGTGCGTCCCCTCTATCGCCCGCAGTTCCTTCTTGTCCGGCAACCTCCGATCCCACCACCCTCCAACGCCCGCAGCTCCTTCCTCTCCGTCAACCTCCGATCCCATGCCGCAGCTCCTTCCTCCGCGACACCTCCTATCCCCGCCGCAGCTCCCCGTGCTACAGTGTCCCATGGCCCCTCTCCCAGTGCGAGAGTATGATGTCGAACTCGATGCAACGACGGATGAAGACATGTGTAACTCAAACTACGCCGTTGTCAAGAGCGTCCTAAGGGAGTCAGAGGCCCGTGAGGCTCAACTAATAGAGGACAACAGAGGTTTGGTTGAGTTGAGTCCTCCTTACAAAATATAACTCAATCAAACCTCCTGTTGGCCTCGCAAGTGACCAACATTCAGAGGCACGACACAAAGAAACATTGGTGCACTCACAAACTCGTGTGCAGAGACAATGCAGAGAAAACTATTTGCCATTAGAAAGGTGCGTCTAACGAGGATGGACGACTTGGGTGGCTGCAGTGAAAGCTGCAGCCACTATGAAGTTGTACCTCAATGGTATTGTGAAATGTGTTAAACTTTGACTTTTTTTCTTTGAAAAAAATTAACAGATAATTTTATGTGTTTTCTCTTTACAACATATCGGAACATACGGTATTGGGTTTGGGTGGGGGGGTGAGGCTGGTGATGACGCTGACGTCATTAGATGGTAGATGTATATAAGGGCTTGCTAATTTCCAATCCTCATCAATAATCATGGTTGTCCTGTACCAAACATATTGTGTGGAAAAGTGTTCACTCTCATAGGCAATTTGCAACGACATGAAAAATTTTGTAAGTTAGGAAAAACATAAATGTTCAGTGTACAAGTGTCACTTTTATTTAGTTTTTAAACTATATTTATATTAATTAAAAAAAAAAATAAAAAAACAAATGAACAAACAAAAAAAAAAAATAAATAAAAAAAAATCATATAAGACGAATAGGATGGATAAACCCCCCCTTAAGAGGCATAAACTTGTATGCAATAATAAACCGAATGATAGCATAACAGAGTCAAATTCAAATAATCAAAATAGATCTACTTCTAAGCCAACAACCAGCGCTCAAACTGGCAAAACTCAAGCTGGCAAAACGTATAACTCTATAAGTAGATTTCGACAGCATATGAATGTACATAACACAAATAGTGAGATGAATATGCATAATAACTATGGAACTGTTAGTCTCAGTGAAAGCGCACTCAATGGCCATGCACGTGTTGTATGATATCACGCCAACAACACCTACTGTGGACATAACATCATTCTTAGAAAGCATGCGTTCCATGTTATGGAATTTAGTGACTGACTTACTAAGGAGCTATCAATTGCGCGGTCGTCTGATTGCACAAATTCGTTATGTCCGTTCTAATCCTCAGAAGAGAAGAAAGAAACTTTTCTCGCACACTTTACCTCATTATCCTCAAAACTATATTTATGACTATGAATGCTTGGTTTCAGGATCATCTAAATAGTCTAATAAATCATACACAATCCTTATTGAAGCCTTCACAAAAAAGGGTAGCAATTGGATTATAGATGATGTACAAAATTATAGAGTTCAATGTAATAACAAGTCCAATACTGTCAGTGGACAATCATTTCCTCTACCAAAGAAGTTAAAAACTCTAAAGCTGTCATTAATGTTAATTCAAATGCAAATGATTGCTTCCTATATGCAGTTTTATCAATATTGCATTATAATGAAGTACCTTATTCAAGGAATGGTATGAAGTAAAATCATATAGTGAGTGGACATCTGAGCTAAATATGGAAGGCATTTCCACACCAGTATCAATTAAAAGATATTCCAAAATTTGAGAAAAAATAATGATATTAAAATTTAACATTCACTTTTATGAAAATGGACTCAAAGGTGTTCGTTATAATAGTAACTTTACTGGTAGGCAAACGGTTAATATTTTGCTAATTCTAAACAATGGAGCAGCACACTATTGTGGAATTCCAAAGCTGTCAAGGGGGGGGAATTTTTTGGGTTTTTTATAGGAGAACTTTAAAAAGACATAAATACTTCTGCGAAAGTTGCACTCAGTCATTCACATATAAAACAACACTAGAACGACACTTCCAGTTTTGTATTCGAGGAAAAGCACAAATAGAAAAAAATGCCATCGGATCTAAAAGTACTAACAGTAGCATGGAATATCAACTAAGTCCTCATTTAGTAATTTATGCAGATATAGAGTGCTACATTGATAATAAAATACATAAACCTGCGGCTATTGGAGCTTATCATGTCTGGCATAATGCCCTTCAATCAAAATTTGAAAACAAGTATTACCTCTTTGAGGGAGAAAATTGCATTATTAGTTTCTTGCACCACTTAGAAACTGTAGCCCAAGACTTATATGACAACCAATGTGCAACAACTAGGCAGCCAATGTCACTGTCAGCGGATGAAAAAGCACGCCACGAGAATGCAGAATGTTGCAACCATAAAAATGTAAATCAACATTCAGCGATGAAGTCATAAAAGTTCGTGATCATGATCATATCACCGGACGATATAGGCAAACATTATGTAGGAAATGCAATCTCCGGTTAAGACTTAACAGACGGGAGCTGCCCATATTTTCCCACAATTTTAAAAATTATGATAGGCACATCGTTTGCTATAAAGCGATTGGAAGAATGAAGTCTTGGAAATTAGATGTTGTAGCAGCAACTGCTGAAAAATATATAACTTTATCCGCCAGTGTCCCTGTAAATGAATACAAAGGGAAGACAGTATACTTTAAACTAAAATTCTTAGACTCATATCAATTTCTAAGTGCATCCTTGAGTGAATTAGCCAAGGGCTTGCAAACGTATGAGCATGTAGAGACATTGAGGGTAGAATTTCCACAATTAAGTGATAATGCTTTATATCAGAAGGGAGTGTTTCCATATTCATACTTCAAAAACTTAAACACGTTGACGGAAGACTGTCTACCACCACAATTTGAATTCTATAATGATCTTACTCGTGAGCACTGTTCCGATAGTGAATATGAACACGCTAACAAGGCGTGGATTGAATTTGATTGTAGCACATTTGGTGATTACATGCTGGCATATCTGAAGTTAGATGTTTTTATTGTTGACAGACATATTTGAAGTGTTTAGAGCATTGAGTCAACGTGAGGATGAAGTCGACCCTGTACATTTTGTCAGTCTCCCACATCTTAGCTTTACCTCAGCACTAAATTTCTCTTCCAATGATCCCCCACACTACATACAAGATGAAAATATGTACAATCTATTTGAACGAGGAATTAGAGGGGGTATGACTTTCACGAACATTCACCGAGCGCGTGCACGCATTGAAGAATTAGGAAATAATACACATGAAAGTCGACATTTGACCTACTTAGATGTTAATAACCTTTATGGTTCTTCACTCAGTAGAAATCTACCCCACTCAAATTTCAAATGGTTGAATGAAAGTGAATTAGATAATTTTTAAATGAAGAAAATGTTCAAAATATAGATGATGATGTTGAAATCGGCTACATTTTTGATTTAGATTTAGAGTATCCTGCAGCCATTCATGATGACACTGCCGATTTCCCATTAGCTCCAGAAATGCAGATGATTGAAAAGAGAATGTTTTCACACTATATGAAAAATCTATATGAAAAAGTAAGACCAAATACACATTTTTCTTCTATCAAGAAACTTCTGCTCCATCAATTTGATAGGGAAAATTATGTAGTCCACTATTCAATTTTAAAATTTTACTTGACCATGGGCATGAGAATCAAGAAGATTCATAGTGGCATAAAATTCACACAAAAGCCTTGGTTAAAAACATACATTGATATGAACTCTCAAAAGAGGGCTCAATCAAACACTGACTTCGAAAAGTCATTCTACAAATTGAAAAATAATTCTTTATATGGTAAAAACAATGGAAAATGTAAGGAGAAGGAAAAAATTTAAACTAGTCAACAATGAGAAACAACTACTGAAATTGTCAAATCATCCTCTCTATGTTCAACACAAAATATTTGATGAAGATCTGGTTGGTATGGAAATGTACAAACCTTCAATAGTTTTAGATAAATTAATATATGTTGGTCAAGCAGTACTTGACTATAGTAAGTTGGAAATGTATCAATTATATTACAATGATCTAAAAGGGTGTCCACTGATAAATAGAACGCGGCTTTGTGGAGGTGATACCGACAGTTTCTTCCTATGTTTATACACATCACCATCCGTCCGTCTGGAAGATATACTTCTATACTTCGGCGAAAAGTTTGACTCTTCAAACTATGACAGTCATCACCGACTATACTCAACTACAAACAAAGCTAGATTAGGTTGTTTTAAGGATGAGTGTGCTGAAAGTTGCTTGAGGAAATGATCCTACTAAAACCGAAAATGTATTCCATGAAATATCTAGACTCTACGAATCATAGCATCAAACGTGCAAAAGGAATTCAGAGAGCAGCAGTTAAAAAATTGAAACATGATGACTATAGGAGTGTCTATTATAGTGAGAATGATACAACTGAAGATATGACAATCATAAATTCAAAAAATCACATAGTTAGCACAAAATCATTTAGGAAGCGAGGTCTTTCACTTTGGGAGGATAAGCGCTGTTGGCTGGATAAAAATTTATCATTACCATATGGACACTACAGCCTAGGTCTTCCCCCACCGTCGAAGAGAAGGAGATGCCTGCCTGTCACAGGTGATGTAGAATAAGTCTAAATAAAAACAATATAATATTCCACTTGTAATAGATCTTGCGATTGCTGCATCTTCCGACATGTAGCAACACTTACTAATACATAAGTAGTCTTACTAAAATTGAAATTTCTACATCTTTCCGATATGTAGAAATGATTACTAATAAATAGGTAGTCCTAATGTGAATGAATATGTGAAGAATTTGTACTCAACATCATTCCGATATGTTGAGCTAATAAAATAACAAACTTTAGGCAAACATTAAACTTAAATTTGAAACATAGCTTTCGGAACATGCCTCATTACATTAGAACATGGAAACTTAGTGACGTTCAAAACGTTCACATAACAAATTCTAAAAGAATAGCATTTCGTCATTCAATAGCAAATAGTGATCGAAAACATCGTGGCGTTTGCATTAGTATTGACTCATTGCCTTCACTGAAAGACTTTGCGGATCTCATTGACAACCATAAGACTCGGATCAAGATTCCTCTCGATGACAAGGTATGGATAAAGTGTGATTCATCAGTCAAACTATACGTCTGTTCACCAAAACGTGAAGATGTTGAATATCGATTTTTTCGTTTCAGTGACGTCACATGGGAAACCTTTACAAGGGAGATACTACCACAGATAACGTCATTCATTAAAGATGGAGGACATCAAACGATTGGAAGTTGTAAATCGGATGTTAACTACAAAAGCAAAGTCAAAACTCAATCTACAAGAGATCGAGAGGAATATACCCAACCGAAAACAATGGTTACTGATAAAACGCAAATTGAAGCCGACAACGAGCCTACATCTTGGAAGACCCTCAATGTTAACATGGAGGATTCAGAGGAAGGATAGATCTCTCACTATCCTATTCTTTCCAAATGGAACAATCCAATGTATTGGAAGGGTCATGGAGGGTGATCTCTCATATCTACACTTAACTTTGGAACATTTACTTGGTGATTCATTATCTGATTGGAAAGTGAAGACAATGACCGTGTTATGTGAATTACACTATCACTATGATTTCCGTAAAGTTACATCATCACATAATCTAACTTATGAAGTGGAGCTATTTCCAGCAGCTCAATTGACTAACTGGCATCCATATCATGTTCATGTGTTCCATAATGGAAAGATTGTGATAACCGGCATTAAAGACATAAGTGATGTGCCTCCCATCATATGTGATTTGAAAAAATGTTTCATGAAAACCAAATTGTAGATTTTGTATATATGTGGATAGATAATGAAATATGAACATGTTTTTGTATATATGTGAATAGATAATGAAATATGAGCATGTTTTTGTTTTCCTTATAAATCCTTGTTTTGGAAAAAAAAGAGAGCAAGTTAATGATACAACATAAAACTTTATTTCAAAACTGTTTCAACATATTTAGTAAGAATTACATCATTTTTATCACAGTTTTTTGAAAATAGTTCTAAAGCACTTTTACAGTTATTTTTCAATGGTCTCTCGTTGACAAAATAGAGTACATAGCCACCGCACATTAGAGATGTATTACTTTGAAGTGGGAACGATGTCACTTTCCTAACAGTCCAGGAGAACCTGTTCATCCATAATGCGATATCATGTAAACGAGGTTGATTAAGAGAGTCAAAATATTCGGCAACTTTATAACGATTGATGTATACAGCAATCCAATGTTTTCCGGGAAGATTGTTGGTATCCGTATTGATGATAAGTGAACAAGGATAGAAAGGAATTGAATCAGGTAAATTATCTCTAGAAAAGACATTGAGAAATATTGTCTTGGAGTAGGGATGAGCTTTCCTCATTTTCCTCAAGATTTCTATGTTGCTTAAGTTACTCATCTCTGATAGCTGACAGTCACGTCTCTCATTCTTGTTATCTCAACTTTGCTATCATAGATAGCATAAATGAGACAAGTAATTGTTTTCTTCAAAGGTGACTCAAATGATACCTCCAGTCGTAGATTTCCAGGCTTTGTAACTCCTACGCTTTCACCACCTAGATCTGCATCTGCTGTGAGGTTGTACATAATGAAGAAGTAGCCATTCTTGTACATATCCATTGTAATTCCATTTGAATCGTCTGTATTAAACATGTTGAGGGCGGTGAAAATAGAACCATATTCACGTGCGAATTTGCCATCTTTGAAATTAGGCTCATATGCTTTGCAAGATACAAATTTCCCATCCTGATAGAGTGCTAGTTTGCTAACATTAAAGTGTTGGAAATTGAATGGATTCTTTTCAAAAGCACCAATGAATGCCTCATTTTCCACAAATGTGATATACACCGCCTTTGGCATTGCAGTGGGAAAAAGATTTGGGTAGGCATGTGAGGATGATCCCGCACCAATTGTGAAGTTTGTCAACACACTGTGATTAACTGGATATATTGCATTGTTTTTCCTCAATCCTGTCGCATGCTCGTTGATGACTGACGGGTTCATTGTTACTCGCCTTACATTGAGCACGGCATTACTTATGTTGACTTGATAGTTTGTAGCTCCAAAAGCCATTAACGCGAACTCAGGATTTGCACGAATAAATTTTATTTGCATTTTAACCTGTGATAGCAGATATCTAGATTGACGAAGGAAATCAAGATAGACGGGTCCTTTCAAGTATAATTCCTTTGAATCCGCTGTTAAATCCATTCGTCTTTTCAACCCTGTATTTGAGACATCATCAAATTTCCCTTGCTGATCATCATACCACCCAGAAACTTGCAAGTGTGACTGTTTAGCTTGCTTTTGAAATTGAGTCATTGTATGTATATATGCTCCATATGGATATGCTCGATCCCCTCCTTCAATCTGTTTGTCATTCAATATTAGATACACATCTGAGAACAGACTGGCAATAGGAAGATTTGCTAATCCCACTTTATCCTTGGATGAATCGATATTTGTACCATCAGTCTTCTTAATTTGTATACACAACTCTAAATCAATGGATTGACAGTCAATATAATCTTGAGGATTGGCAGGTATATCAAACTGAATAGGCTGCTGGTTACCATCGATATTTGTTGTGGGGACTATGTCTACAATTGTTGAGGAGATGATGTCTGTCTGATGAGGGGGAGAATCGAAGAAACACAAAGCCGAATTGATACTCTGCATCGTATTAGCTCTACAAATATGTTGTCTTCCTTCGTTTTGACTTGTTTCTAGTAGCTGTGGAATTTCGTTTGCGCTTTCTTGTTTTCACTCGACGTCTAGATTTAGAACGTGCTGCTCTAGTCGGCTTTTTACTTTTCCTGCGTCTTTGCTTAGTAACTCGGCCTGATCCAACTTGTCTTGACTTCCTACGCTTCTTCCGAACTGTACGTCTCGTCTTTGTTAAATCATCTAATGCGTCTATGGCAGATTGCTGCGCGCGCATTTTCATAGATTCACCGATATCCTCACCTTGAAGCGCATCAGCTGCAACATTTGCACCAAAATCTAAAGCCCTGCTTCCAACACGCTTCATGATTGGTACGCCATACTTTTTGAGTGTTGGAAGAACCATACGTCTTAGTGCACCAAATATGCCTCCTCCAACTTGTCGTCTACCTCCAACAAACACGGGATAACCGCTCTGATATGATGGTCTACTGTAAATGCCTGTCATTATGACTATTGAATAACTATGGAAGTCACAATAGCGTAAAGCCTTATTCTCGTGACCTAATATGTAGGGTCAAAACAGTAACACCACCACAGAACGGTACTACTTCTCCTGCGTCATCATGAATTGATATGTCAATTCTATTGATGAAATTTCGGCTGATTGGTAGATACATTGTGTTAAAAAATTCTCGATTGATTAGTTGCTTCCTTACGGATGAGAGAGGAAATGTGCGCAGAAGTGGGGCCTCAATGTCGCCAACCCTTGTATATTCAATAATGTTACAATAGACGTATAAGTTACTTATATCACGCTCTAGTGATGGGGCTGTATCGCCTATTGATGTACCTTCATAAATAGTTGATTTTGAGAATCCCAATGTGGTCGTTAACACGCTATCCAGCTTGATAAGAGAGTTCTTCCCTACCTTTAGAATCATGCGTTTCTTATGTGGGTCATAAGAAAAGTGATATTCATCTGCATCAAGGTAATCTACACCAAACTCATTTAACTTTGTACACAATTCAGATGGCGTTTTCAAGCTTTCAATGTTCAAATTAACTCTTTTTACAAGTTCACTGGAAGTAGACAATTCATCACCCGATATGTCTTCGCTGTATACGTGGATATCCCATGAAGCATTTGTTGATGCTTTGAGTTTAGAAGAGGACAATTGAACCTTGAATGTATCATTTAATTCTGTCAACCAAGGTGCGCTTTCAAGGCCCTTAAACATCCCAATCATTTCAGATCCAAATTCAATAACAGCGGACTCAGACTTTTCCAATGGTGTCTTTTTAGTAAAAACAATAAATTCTGCCTCCGTTTCAACAGTAAATAAAGTTACTTTCTCTTTCTTATATTCACAAGTCATTAACGTTTCTGGCACTGATCCTTGAAACTTTCTTGCAAAGTCTTCAACACTTCTAATGACCTCAAATTTATTTTTTACTCGGATGCTCCTTTTTTGTAATGCATACAATGGCACAATTCTACATTTAAAATCAGTGACTTTCCTCTCCGAATTCCACCCACGTCCATTGTACCAATACCTTGATGAGAAAGTTGTTCTGGAATACCCAAAAGTATGACTCAAATCCTTACCTAATACAAGAAGAACATGCTTCCCTTCCTTCATCAATTTTGTTGACCCCTTTATGACTGGTTTGTAGAATTTATTCAAAGTCAGCTTGAAGAGATCATTTATTCGTTCAAACATTCTACCGATTTCCTTTTCTGTATCTTGCAAGCTCATTGTGGGAACCTTAGAATCAAAAGTTGACGTTGCAAATGCCTTTTGAATTTTAATCATGTTTTGGACAGATGGTAAAGATGTTGAAAAAGGATGTAAAGTTAGATGATGAAAAGCCCATGTACCATGTAGACTATTTTGAAATATGCGAAAGCAATCATCCTTCTCTCGCACTTCTTTATGTAATTCAAAATAGTTGTTCTTTAGCAAACTGATATCGTTGTAATAAGTAATTTCAGTTAGAGCAACTTCATGGGGTCCATGCAGAGTAATTGGATTAGCGAATTCAACAGAGTATAGAGATGGTTTGTTACTTGGGAATATCTTGGGGTTGCTATTGCTTGGAAGAATGATATTGAAGTTAGTAGACATGTTAAAGTCATATATGGAAGAAGTCACATGCTATATTAGCTTAAAAGTTACGAGTGTCTCCCATCTCCACATTTTGTAGATCCTGGTGCGTTATCCAGCTATTGAATGAATCAGGATATCCTTTCCATTTAACTAGATATTTCCTTTGATTGCCATGACCTTTCCTCCTAATTATTTTATCAATCATATACACCTCTTCACTTCTGTCTACTACTTGCAATTCATAAGAGTAAAATTTTCCTTCAATTGGATTGCCATGGTAATCTATTAATTTATACATGGTGGGTCTAAATTTTGTATTTACTTCATCCACAAAAAACTCTTCTTCAGTCCAATTAGGTAGATACCCCTTCTCAAATGTAGACTTAACCTTTGAAATCCGAACTCTATCACCAACATTAATTTTCTTTTCATTGGAAATGTTTTTCGCTTTCTTATCATACAATCGAAGCCATACATCCATCGCATTATCTGGGGTAACATCAACTGGTTTCATCTTAATGATTCGATGGTAGCTTTCATTGTAATTCTTAACAAATTTCTGCAGCTCACCTACCCAAACATGTGTATTTTTTGCAGTGAAATAGCGCCATATTTTTGTCTTCAGTGTGCGATTGAACCTCTCAACCATGGCAGCTTTATAAGCACTTTTGACACTAAACAATTCCACATTATGACTTTTAAGGAGACTTCGAACATGAGAGTTTTCGAATTCCTTCCCTTGATCGGTCTGTATTCTTTGCGGAACACGCCCCTCATCGAAAATGCTCTGAAAAGCCGCTTCAACTTCTGGTCCTCGTTTAGATTTCAGCGCACGTGCCCAAGCATAGCGAGATAAAATATCTATTACGGTTAAGATGTATTTATAGCCATCATTGTACTGTGATATCTGTTGCATGTCAGCCAAGTCCGCTTGCCATTGACTATCTATATTGTTAACAACATATTTTCTTGTTGGAAACCGCTTTCTCGCATTTTTGTGAAGAGTGTAAGTCGGTTGACTCCTCAACCACTTCTTGACTTTCTCTATTCCCACACCTGCTGCACGAGCTAGAACCTCCGGACGACTGAAACTTGCGGGATGATTTAAGTCGTAATAAATCTTTCTGAGTTTCACTGCTGTACTCATCGTCTTTGTTCTGATTTGCACGCGTATTACTCGCACAGCAACTGCTAACACAATTGATATCAACCTCTATGCCCTCTTCTGCTTTACCTTCGAGCGCAGATTTCAAACAACAGCAAAATTTTTGTAACGACATGATATGAGAGAGGCAAGGCTTAATTCATATTTGCTTAATATTTACTATACTCCTTCGCAACACGCATTGAGCGCCTAGTAGCTCTTTTTGGCTGCAGATCATCGGGATCTGCAAGCTCTCGCTTGACCGCCATCGTGGGTGTTTTACTCTTTGATCCATCTTGTAAGTGACCCTTATCCAATTCATTCACAGTCGGTCCTCCAATAATATTGTGAGGTACATTTTGATCAGATAAAATTTTCTGAAAATATGACCACCCTTGTGGTGCACCTAGTTTTCGCCTTACATCTCTGACAGCATATTGTAGAAGGTCATCTATGTGACTATTTCTAATAACATCACCAGTTGTTTCATCTATTATCTCCCCTCTCTCATTGAACTTCACATGTGGATCAATGAAGTCAAATAATCGCTCAGCGCGCACACGATATGGTCGAGGTGTTGACAAGGTTATAAATCGTCGCAACTTGTCACGAATCTGTCGCCTCTCGTCAATGTTTTCAGCTGCTAACTGCATTCGTCGATAGGGATCCTTAATCTTCTGAATTTCCATATCCTTTTGTGTTAGTTCCTTAAGTTGATTCGTAATAGGTTGATCTATATTTTTGACTTCCTGTGCACTTTGTAATGTAGTCAATTGTACATACTCCTCTTGAGGAATGACTACCATCTTTGAATACGACATGTTTGAAAATAATAAGGCAACAAAGTACATTGCTTAAAACTAACTGTGAACCGAGAAAACTGTCATTGGTTCAGCGGAATTAGGTATGATATTTGTTCGAAATCGAAGTCGTTCCGGACATTCCTGGGTTAGATCAATAAATAGATAACCATGTGGTTTCTTTGTTACATCTTCATATATTTTTGAAAGTACTTTAGGTTGTTGAGGTAATATCTGTCTACTGAGATGATGTATCTGACTGCTATCTCTTGGATTTTTAAATATTGCCAAATAATGTGTATTCAAACTTCTAGTTCTTTGCTCTTTCCCTCCATCGAAGATGTTTTGGGTGATGTAGATAATAAAAGCTTCCCTATGATGTGCAGTTTGAATGAACATTTCAGTTACATCCTTTGAAGATTTGCTTTCTCGTAATAGATCATCTAATACTAGTAAGTCACCTGCTTTGATATCCTCAGTTGATGGCAACCCTTGCTTCACCTCATAACCTTTCTGACGAAGTGCAGAATGTAGTTGTGGTTGAAATATTCCATAATACCATTTGACTCTCTTAATTTCCTTGTTAAACATTTCATTTCTATATTGTAGCAATTCAGTTACAAATGTAGTTTTACCGGACTGACTTGGTCCAGCGACACACATTGTGCGATCAGTGAATAGACGAAAATCTGTCATCTTATGATTCCATTAACATTAAACTCATCATCCCGCTAATTTTGCTTAGAACAACAAAAACAGACACATGTTCCAGATCAAGTTTATTTACATTCAGAATAGAAACTTTCAAGTTACATTTACAAATTAAAACATTTACAAATTAAAACATTTGTGTTTCCTCATCACAATTAGGATTATAGAAAGTTTTCAAGTCAGCATCTTGGCGCTTCAACTTCAATTTAGGATTCCCATCTTTAGATTTCCGCCCTCGCTTTTTACTCTCTTCCTTCCCATCACTTGAAGCAGTCTTATCAATGTTAATTAAACATTTATCAATTGGTAGTGGTTCATAGACTAGTTGAAGAACCTTCATTTGTAAAGATGCGACTTTACCAGTCGAACCATGTGAACCAATATAAAGTCCGGTAACGTGCACTAAGCCCATATAGCGGCCCCGTTTGAGATCCTCACATTCCATCGCGTTTGTAAAGAGATCGAATGCTTGAAAATGATCCGATAGTTTTAAAAACAGTGTATCGAATTCCGGCAATTCCTTATAACCAACTCCTTCCTCTAATGCCTTTCTCCAATGAGTGGGAGCACTTTCAGGCAGCTCAATACATTCTTTCGCGAAAGAGTCAATAGTTTTAAGAATCACCTGTTGCCATTTTGGAAAAGTCACTCGCATTTGTCTCATATTGCTATACCCTGATGTAGACATACCATTACTGTGGAAGAATGGAACTTGAAGATAAAAGCCATCATCACCATAATTCAAGGTTTGAAAGTAGAACGTATTTCCAATCCCTTGCACCTTTCGTGTCGGACGAAGCTTCAAGAGATCTTGCTCAAAAGCGTCACCTTCCTCTCTGATTGTATACATTTTCTGAGTCATGTTTCAACAAGTACTAATTCGGAGCTTTCAACCAGCGCAAATGAATTGTCACTTGAAAGTGGTAAAATATCATTAAAGCGTCTTCCTTATATACACCTATATATGACTCATCAATCAAAGTGATGACGTGTCACTTTATGATTCGCTAACCTTATATTAACATTGCAGCAGTTGCTGCAATCCTTCCAAGCGGACTATTGATTACACCATTAATACTGTTTCCAATATCATTTAACATACTTAGAAACCCACCACCACCGCGCTGAATTAAGTTTCGCCTTTTCTTATCACTACTCCTTGGATTTGAAAACTTTTTTATGCTATTCAAAGAGCCAGCATTCAACAGAGGCTTGTAAATAGGTAGACATTTGTGTATTGCAAAAGCTAAATCACGAATGAAATCATCACTTGAATTTTGAATCAATTTACACTTCTTCTTATTGTCATGTATCCTGTTTAACTTTCGCAACGCCTTTTTAAACTGACTTGAAGGTTTGAAGGACCGTTTCGATTGACGAGAAGATGCCTTCCGTTTTACAGACATTTTTATTCTAATATGGAAATAGATAATACAATTACAATTTTTGCTTAGTACTTACAACATTATATACAAAAGTTTACAAGCATTCACACAGAGTTTGTTGCTGGTACTTATAAAATTACATAAAACACTTAACAAGTTGTAGAGGGAAACTGATATACACTCACATCGGCTAGAGTCTGATTTGTAGCAGTTATGAGCTGCTCAATGTCTTTCATTAGATGTTTTGAAATTGGACAGCACATACAGCAGGGCTTTGAATGGAAAGTCTTTAAAATATTGGCATAGTATGCCCGCAAACTGATTACCTCAGAATGTCCTTGAGCAGCCACATTGATGCTTACTGATGGCGGTCCACTGAACAAGTCCAGTTTGCATTTGTCACCCTTCTCGTCATAGTAGCTGAGGTGATAATGTCATGGAGACATGTGTTGAGTTTCCGTTGGATACTGGTGCACCAACAGCGAGAGTATTCCGGTACAATCTCCGTTTGAGCTAGTGGGCGAAATACTTCATTGAGCCAAAATCTTGCAACTCGTGTAAGAGCGTTGTTCACGACTCTCATTAGCATTCTCTGCACCACAACGTCCTCTCCGCAGCGGAAATACTTCACTATTTCCTCCATCAGATCCACCAAATCCGCTTTATAGCCAGTTATATTCACGGCAGAATAAAATATATTGCCAGTGAAGAGTTGACTTCGGTAAATTATTGAAATGGGAATGTTGGTAGTGAACGACATGCTGATTGACATTGTATTAGCCTCAAATTATGCTTGAAATAGAACGGTACAATGTCCTCCTTATATAGAAAAGTCACACAAAGACACAATAGTGACCAATCACAGACCTGCATGATGACTCATCATGCACGATATACAGTGACTGTTGAAGATATTTCTTCATCACAAAGGGGACAAGATGAAGTTTCAAAGGGTACATAACATGTAGAACACATAACGCTATGAGAACATGGCAAAAAGAGAAGGGATCGTTCCTGTTTAAAACATTTAACGCAGTTCCGTTCACATAATAATTTAAATGTCTCTTGTTCTAATTTCCTTCTGAAGTCACTTTTATTGGGAGAACTTTTTATTAAAACACTGTCAGATGTCTCCTTCTTTCCATATCGTTCCAATTTGATCCTCCTAATTTCACTATCATTGCAGTGTAGCATGGAGAAATCCTCTATCCACCTACGATCCAAATTGTGATTCATGGCATGCTCATCTAGATCCATTAGTCGATCAACTAAATCACCAGCGTTGATATTTTCACTGAGATTTGTTACAGTTTCTATGGCTTTGAACGAATATCCAAGGTCTCTTGCGACAACCCACGACGTTGGGATACTAGTCATCATTATGTATGTCATCAAAAAACTATCTCATATTTATAGCATAGTTTGTCTACGTAAAAGGAAAATCAATGTGTCATCTTGATTACAATGGTTGCAATAGTCACAATAGTCGCAATTGAGCAAACCCATTCAAAATCAAACAACGGACGTCTATCGGTACGTACCCAAGTGCTCAGAACCAAACCACACAAGTTCGATCATAGACGTTCCGAAACACAGTGTACTCAACTGAGTGTACCAAACACATGTACCTATCCAGTAAAACAGATCTCATACAAGTTCCTATTCATAACACTGAATTATACATGTACCTATCCATGTGCTATCGATAACTAAATTATACATGTACCTATCCATGTACCTATCGATAACTAAATTATACATGTACCTATCCATGTACCTATCCATGTACCTATCCATGTTCCTATTGATAACACTAAACTTTACATGTACCTATCCATGTACCTATCCGTCGCAAGTAGGGCACAGTTTTCACTACTGATGTGAGAATAAGCGATTCCTGATAAAAGAAGCAAAAAACTAGCATGAACCATGAAAAAGCAAAAACAGATCTTTCTCTACAAACATATAAAAATATGAATGAAATCGAATTTCTGAATACAACCTTTAGAAAGTTTGTCAAACATTTTCTATATTGAGCCATTTAATATGTGAAATTTGCTGATATTCAAAAAATTTTGAGAGCTGAATATTTTCTAAATTAGGGCACGTAGAACAAAATTGTTACAACTGGAACACTCTCTGCTTTTTCCCAGGAATGGTGATTTCAGTATCTATACCTCGTTAACGGTAGGCCTATGAGTAGCGAAAACTGAAATGGAGGGGCAGTTCGATAGCTCTTCCGCAATATTAGTAAACTTAGTTTTCCCGTTATATAAGATTTCTATGGAGCGTATGATTCATAAAACTTCATGAGGCAATTTGATTTTATTCAGATACTAAAACTTATCAAAAACCATATATTATCCATATTTTTCAACAAATGTAAGTAAAAAAAGCTTCCGAATATAATAATTGATTTGCTTTTAAGGCCAACATCGATATTCACAAGATTGCTTACAAAGGCTTAGGCACATCACAAGTCAGTTCTCAAAACAATTAAAGCCTAAAATACTGAGACATCAGATACGGATGCTGATATGGTCAAACATAACTCTCAAAAGAAATTTCGACAAAATCCAAAATTCATCAAGTCGGATAATTTGAATTTTTTAATGGATTCTGGAAATCGTCGAAGTGATGTCATTACACGGTACTCACGACTATTTCAGTGTTAGAGAGTTAAGCACATATTGTTCTGAAATAGAATAATTAAACATTGAGTTGCATCCTCAGTTGAAAAATGGAAACAGACTTGAATAGCTGCTATTTCATCCAATATCAGGAATCATTATGACAGACGCACTAACTTAGGCGATTTGACAGTAATGTGTTTAAAGTGATATTTAATGAATGCCGTAACTTAAGCCTGCTTTGATTAAATTCTCTTTCCTTATAACATGAAGGTTAGAAAAAAAGAAGACATTTTGTTCACTGAAATATTGTAAAACAGGACTGCTCGGCTTTGAATTCCAAACTAATTTCTGAAATTGATATTGCATGGTGGTTTTGCGTTTATGAAACTGATTTCTTCAGATTATCACTTCCAATAGGACTTTTAAAGTTTAGCTCGCCACCAATTGATGGAAACTTTCTTTCCGCTAGTAGATGTGTGGTAATTCTGAATACAGAAGCACCATAAATTGTAGGTTTATGTTTGTGTACGCTCAAACTGCATGCAACATCTTTTATTTCAGACCACTTTTAAGTTGACATATGTGTTTATTTATGAAACAACACTTGCTCTCACTTCAAATCCAGACTTTACTTACTCGAAAACAGACTAAAGGAAACATAAATGAATTTTACTCTCTGCGTACATATGACAAAAAGTTCTATTCAACGTAGCAAAAAGCGTCAAGGTAACAAAGTTAAAAAAAAACAAGCTGATGACATTTAATTTTCAATTGTTACAAAACATGATTTAAAAGAAAATTTTTATATCCTAAAATGTCTAAAAATTTTAAAAATACTTACTAGAAGGACAAGCAACGCTTCTCCTCTCCTCATGTGCAATGAATTGGCGAGTAAGCCGTTCTGTTCAAAATTATGTTTATCACTTATATATTGAAAAGATCCTATTTAACAGTCTGCCCATTCAGATGATAAGAGGACAGGTCTGTTTATGTCTGTTTAGGACAAGTCCGCTATGTTTTTTGTTTTGTATTTAGTCAATAAATCAGCTTACTGTATCGATCTATCGACCAAATTATTGATCGCACTTTTTTGCTAAAATGAAGCATAATATCCTTTTGTAAAATTGTGCGCTTTTTCAGCATTAAATTCGATCAGTCTCAGCGTTGCGGGAATTAAAATTTTGAAGATGTGTATGTATTGGAGGCTAGTGGTGCACTTTTCAACTTTCTCATCGTCAAAAGTAGGTAATCAAGGCACCAAATATCACAAGAAGGTAAGTCATATCTATAACTTATTGGATACATGTGCATTATTAGGCCTCGAAATAAAGAATCGCTTTGTTTCTTGTCAGGCCAAATGTGCAATAAAGGGGAAGAGAGAGGACGCCAACTTAATGCCAACTCATATGTATGGAAGGTGACGTGTGTGAAATTTTGTGGAACCACCTTTACATTTATTGAATTTACTCAACAACGACTGCTGAGCTAAGATTCATGATCAGGGAACCGAAATTGGTAAGGTAAAAGTTACTTCGAATAAAATCACGCTGCATTAAAAATGCTTCCGCTGGGTGGTTCCGCCAACTTCACACACGTCAGAATGTGACGCTTTATTAAAGCAATGGTTAGGCAACGCGTAGACCGCCACGCTTCTCATATTTAAAGTGGCCCGCAGGCATTATTTCAATCGATGATGTGAAAATGTCCCATTCCGTCTTTGACATTTAAAAGGTGCTGATTTGTTCAATGGATGCAAATTGTTGATTTTTTGAAATTTGTTTTCATGTAGCCCATATGTAAGCATACTCAGATTTCAGCTTTGCAAAAGATTTTAAGTACACTGCTATGTGATTTTCATAATCCAATTTTTCTTCATGTATTCCAGTTGGATCGAATTTGTATGAATACCAATGGATATATTTCGTATGTCATTATCATACGAGAGCAATTATTGAGCCTATGTGCGGTTATTGAAATTCGTTCATGCTTGAGTGACGCCTGTGCACGCACGTGCAGTTAAACCAATTTATGGCATATCAGCGAATAGATGTAATGTAAGTACAGACCATTATATGTCAATTAAAGAAGATCATTGGTCCTATTACTTTTATTATCATAAAGGTCTTATTGCCATAATCTAATACAGAAAAAAAGAAAAGCTTCAGTAATTAGTTAGGCCATTTATACTTCATTACTTGCATTTTAGATTGTGAATTGTGGAATATCATTCCTTAATCAAACAAATTGGCTGTCTACAATGGTTCTGTATACACTTGCATATAGGGCCTCATGTGAGCATACGACTACCTCCAAACCTGTATAATACAGCAACCTTTATATACAATTAAATTTTATACTAATTAATTACTAATTTACTAAAATACTATTTTAATTTACTTTAAATACTAATTTTATACAATTAAAAATTATACTTACATGCCTCTTAGAATTGGTGGCCGCTATCCCAACGTGGTTGCCCACCACTTCACTAAAGGGTAGCATTCTAGTTTTCGAACCATGCGTCAGGGTTATGGACTTTTAGAGGTGTCGTCTTTTGAGAGGTGGTGATGGTAGCGTTCTGCAGATGTTTTGCAATACGCTATCTTGAATAGTTCACATTGAGTGCTGAACTAGTGCAAAATATTTCATGTTTTGCAGTAGTTCAGCGGCTCATGTTGAAATTGGATTTTATTAAGATCATTTTATACCTTTATGTTGCTTTTGCAACACTAGACATTATCTTCTGAAGGTCAGATTTGCAAATAAGGAATATTAAAGAGACTTTTTTGACGACTATTTGAAGAATATTCTGACGAACAGATTCTTATGAAACAAATTTGTAATCAGAAGAAAGATAAACTTTCACCCATGGTGATAGTTATTAACAATTCCATGCCTGTCATTAACATGCGAATGAGCAGAATTATAGAGATCGGATTGCCAGCATGCTGGTTACATATGAATTCAAGTTATCTGAGAATGTCGCATGAATCTCTGATGCGAGTTATCTGAGCAAACATCAGTCTCACTATTTTCTAATCAGATTGCCTTTCAGTCAAAGTTTACATTTGCTGTTTGATTTGATGATTTGATTATATCCCACTGACATTAGTATAGATCTGCAGGTGCCCATCAGATGGGAAGGCAGCCTCACACTATTCGATTTCCGGACTTAATTCTGTCACACAATTTTCCTATTAAATTGTCTCAATCCAACTCTTAAATTCATAAATTATTCGGAGGAGACTGAAATGCGACAAAAGAAGGATAACCAAATGAAAAAGATATATTTAAAGAGGATAAACAAAGAGGCGTACAACTTGAGGCGTTCACTCAATTTTCGTAGAAGCTGTAAAAAGTGCGACCTTGGTGTTTCAGGGAATAGACCTAGACCACTTCCACGGCTGTAACGGTCTTCCTCTTGGCGTTTTCGGTAAAGGTGACAGCGTCACGGAAGACATTCTCGAGGAATACTTGATGACACCACGAGTTTCCTCATGGGTCAGTCCAGGGATACGCTTGACACAACCTCGTCGAGCAAGACGACGGATGGCGGACTTGGAAATTTTAATTTTTATATTGAGTACGCCAATAAGTGCAATGAGCACCAAGGCACCACAAAAAATAGTCATGAGAGTAAAATTAGAGGCTATATATACACTATATCTTGAAAAGCTTTCGCTTAAAATGTTCCACCGTTTCACTGTTCACATAATAATAAACACACAATAATAAAGTCGATGGATAAAATTTACTTCTCTTCAAGTGATGAGTCAACGGCTTTTTTATAAGTAAAATTCGTGTGATCCTGGGAATGGTAATGCATTTTCGATGCATCAGCTGATTATTCCATCATGTATGACGTCTTGATTAATGCATTCGCTGAAGAGTAATTTTACAATAATGAAATTTCATCAAAGTACATGCATATATGAAACTGCTCTACAGCATCAACTAGATAGCCTGGAGTCGTAGGTGCGAGTTCTATCAGACACACATTTTGCATGGCAACTTGATCTAACGAATCTAATTTTTCATTTCATTCAATGCAAATAGTCTTTGACAGCTTGCTTTCAAGTTTATGATTTGAAAAAGCATTTGATTGATTGGCATTGTGATTGAAAAGGTATTTCGAAACATGTCAT
Source organism: Prostheceraeus crozeri (assembly GCA_907163375.1). Lineage (NCBI taxonomy): Eukaryota > Metazoa > Platyhelminthes > Polycladida > Euryleptidae > Prostheceraeus > Prostheceraeus crozeri. The sequence continues at coordinate 26,486 of CAJQUW010003635.1, forward strand.
CTGCTTTTTAGAAATCTCCAAATAATGACAATTGATATAAGATTTACAACACTTGCGAAATCTAATAGACAGTGTCATAAATAACATTTTCCCATATTTCATAACTGTCTTTTTGCGCCGATCTGGATCTTCTAATGATACACTTTTGAAATGGTGATCAATGCTTAAAAGTGATAGAAAAAGTCTCAATATGATAGACAGCGTGCCGCCGTTCGCCAAACGTCGCACGCCGCAGAATTTTTGAACCGGCACACACGTTTAGTGTTTTTTTCTGACAATACGGCATCAGCTTTATCGGGTTGGTTTATTTCAAAATTCATTCTCAGAAATGAGCTTCAGATAGTTGGTAGCATGAATAGGCTAGTTTACTCTCGATTGATGGATAGTGAGATTCCAGCAAATGGACTTAATTACGAAGAATAATTGCAGTGCTTCAATAGAAATTCATTTTCAGAACTAGTCACTCAGAACACTTGATTACATTTATTCTAGAAAGGTTGAAAGGACAATCTCGTGATCTGGATCTGGAAGTCGGGGTAGGTCCTGACCTGTTAAAGAATCTTGCATAATCAATTCTTTTCACCGCAGCTTTGAAATGAAAAAGTTCCGTCATTTTATGAAGCTAATAATGATGTGATGAAAGGTTACTTAGTGTCCATTTTGCGAGATTTGGCATTTAATTAGCGATTTCTCGAGGTGTTTGATCGGTTTTGAATGTCATGCAAGCTCTTTCAAACTGTTACGTCAATTCTGAACGCTTCACTGGCTAATATTTTTCATGCATATTATTAATGGTCAATGGCAAAAGCATCTTCGGTTGTGAAAAGTTATACAATAACTTTTAGCGATTCATTGGGAGTTGTGGTTGATTGAGTTGATCTATCCACCGGAAAGATTACCAAATATTTTCTGTTAAACGGTCAGAATGACTTGCAAGTCAACAGCTGCAACAGTGACATACAACTGACAAACAATGCAGCCGGAAATGCGTATTCATTTTAATGCTCCCCAGCCAAATCTGTGGTTTTAATGTCACATGATAAAGTAGAATGAAAGCTACAACAATTTATCTCTGTCAATTCAAAATATTGATGTATGGTAATCACTAGAAAAACAACTAGAGATAAGATCGTGCGCCTATACTGTCGGAATACTACTTAATTCATGAATCGATGTGTGTCAATTCACTTAACCGCTTAACAAATTGGTCTAGGTATTTTCATGTAACAAAGCATTATTAATAATTGTCAGTTGTAGGGGGCAGTTGAAATCGAACACTTTAAACTGTTATTAACATGGATAAATTCTTCCAATGCATGTACTGTATATTCTATCAAATGCAATGTTCTCTCCTTCCAGTGTCACAATGCATTTCCGCTGCCGTCACTCCAGTTGTGCATAGAGCCATTATGCTACTATATCAGAGCTGTCTTGTCAAGAAATATGCGTTTTTGACATTTGACTTCACGTTTGGCATCTTGCTGTGATTGACATCGCGTGACTTAACTTTAAATTGGCATCGCTTCGCTTGATCAATCTGATATTTTGCTTCTTTGTGCAGTATCTCAAATGAAACACAGAAGATTGATATTGCAGAGACTGTCAAAAATTAATTAAATTTCCATTTACTGATTGCTCAGTAGCCTAATTACAATACCAATCTATTGATGACATGCTTCAATTATCGATTGATTAATTGTATTAATTTTCTATGTCAACTGACTGATTGACTCAAATTTCTAGGCACATACAGCAATTTAATAAATTGTTCGTGCATGAAGAGATTTATGCTTGATGCGATTGTCTGGAGGTATGTTCAAATTATGTCTGCATGATTCATGACTTTCATGTCGCTCTAATATTTACTGAAAGACATACACAGTATATCCGACACGTAGCACCCGGTCATTAGAAGTGCAAGTTGAATACAAGGTGTTCATTGTCTAATTACTAGTCATGTATTCAAGTCAATTATGTATTACAAGTTGTAAGCTTCAATTACACTATGCATCGCCTCCAATCATAGAAATTGACAACAATAAAACCTCTAGAATGGAAATTAAGCTTCATGCAAAGCACAATAACGGCACATAAATCGCACGCATTTTCACTTAGATGCACTTGCCAACGTCTGTATCATTGGGTTAGAATCAGTCACATGTGAAAATCGAAGCTTTTAATTGGTTCTTCATGCCCCAACTTAGTTCCCCCGGATGTGCCACGACCTTGAGTCAATTTCCATTCTAGCGAACTTCAGATAAACAATCTATTTCTATGCCTCCAATACAGTTCGCCAAAAAAAAAATCAAGAGACGTCCTTCTGTGAGAAGATTGACGATCATATGAAGTCTGTATCATATTATGAGGATGTTTTTCAGCTACATCCATATCATCGACCAAATAATAAATGTAAAAGAATTAGCAGGGAAGCTTAAATTATTTCGACATCAAAAATTGAGAAACTCCTTGATTTTTCACATCGCAATAATTTTCCTTCATCTGCTAACTGTTCTACTATAATTCAATCGACATGAAAAATTAATAAATGGAATTCCATCATAATTCTCATTGTCTGAACCGTCAGAATCCTAGAGATGAAGAAGATCGGATTTCAGGTTCCTATTTTAGAAACGTAGTGCGCGATTGGAGACATCTTTAGGTCCATTTACGGACGCGGTGAGTCTTGTGGCGTCCTCAAGCGCACAGAAACACATAGTAGGGTTATCCCATGGAACTTTTTACATCTACACACACACATCCATGCCATCGCATCCCACCCACAGGGTATGGACTCCATATGATCATGCCGCGCATCGATTATGTGAAATGACCTTTGCGAGTGATATCCCGATTCGATTATCAGATTCGTAAATAAAGTTCCAAATGTTCAGACAATCAGACAATTGGACTCTTGGTCTGATTGTCCACCTTTGTTAAAATCATAAAGTTATGGCTCTGCTTAAATCGGCACGAAATAGCATGCATCAAAGTCTGCCTGCATTTGTGAAATGTGTCCTTGAAAGCAAAGGCTGTTTTCAATTTTAAAAGGCAGTGATCGGGCTGAAGGCCGGCTCCAACTTCCTGATTTCACCAATTTTTTTATTTGAATTAGTGGCATCAAAATTTAACTTGATTGAAGGAAAATAGCAATCTTTCCTATAAATCCTCGCTATTACGTCATTTCTTTTAAATCTGTGCCTGCTATTTGCTTGTATGGAGTTATCAATCTGCAAAATTCAATGTGTTCAATACATAAATCTTCATATTCATAATGTCCATTTTTCATTGACTGCTGAGTAGAGAAGACGCTAGGATTTTTTCTAAGTTTTTCAGAGGCAATAGTTATTTTTATGTGCAAAGAATGACACCATTCAATAAAATCGAATGTATAAACATAAGACATGCTCTCAAGTCAGCACATTTCTTCTCGATACTCCTTCCGTCAATTTATGATTTATGTGTATTGAAAATCGATCAAGGTATAGAAATAGCCTGTTCTCGTAAAGTTCAATAAGCTTGCATTTTAGAAACAATAATTCTCAGAAGGATTGATTTTCTCAGTTTGTAGATTTTACTTAACGGCTTTTGAATTGTTAAAATGTGCTCGGAAGCACATCAGGTGACTGCCTTTCTTGAAATGAAACTGAGTTTTATTTTACACTGATTAAGAAGAACATGGCAGAAATCCCTCTGTCTATCTGTAACTTGCTAGAGAACAGAGAAGCGGATGCGAGCATGCGAATGTTCAAAATGCCTCCAAGAAATTGGGTTGCTTCAATTCTAGCTGGCCATGGTTGCTCTCAACAAATAGGTGCAAATGGGCCTTTATAGAATGATATAGCCTAAATTTCAGCATAGCAAGCTTGTGAACAGCATATCGACATTACAGTGTTCTGTTTCACACATGAAAAGCAGCTCTTGAGGTTTCCGATTAATTTAATAGGTTGTATAGTAAAGAATACCTCGTGATCAAACCACAGGCGAAACGTTGAGCATATTTGTTGATCTTTATATATTGAATAGGTTGAAGAATTATATTTCTTTTTCTTTCAAGAATAGACTGTGTTTGAATTAAAAGCATGCAAAAAGTAAAAGTAACTTTCATATATTAAACCCCTAATTGCCAATAGTAGTTGTTAGAGCTGGCCAGGAGGCACGAGCTAATCAATGAAATGCTCATCTGAACTGAAGCAAGAAATTTGCTTGCAAGTGAAGGAAATCAGGCAACTGAAAGTGAGAAGAATGCATCGCAACCACGAAGACCATCCAAGGCATCATTATCGTTAAAGACTATATTCATAAAGATCCTTGTACTAAAAAGCTGCAGATATTGTCGAACTTCTAAAATCCACAGCTCGAATGTTTTCTGCTACCGACTGCTGTAGGAAATTCTAAGTCTAAGTTCAATTCCTATTGTTTAAACATTTTTCGAAATATATACAGTTGTTCAAACAAAATTCATTTTTTTAACTTTTAATTTACCATCAATCAATCCGGAAGAGAGCATATTCGAAATCAATTGAATGTGTCACTGAAACCCTTTTGCATTCAATTTGATAGAAAGATTTACCTAAACCAATATAAATATTTATATACTTTATAAATATTTCTGATGACTATATGTGCTTTTAACAAAAACTTAGAAATCAAACAAAATGTCAAATTAGTGAAACTGATTGTTCACTGATAATATTTCTAAAATCGTAGATATAAACGTATTTGAATCAATTTATTTAGCAAATCTGAAATACAGAAAGCTAGTAAAATTATGAAGTATTGAGGAACACAGACATGTAGATCTCCTATGTATAGTTTTGTTTACTATGCATGCGCTTATTACAAAACTGCTCTTCAAACAACTTCGATCCTTGTATACTTTTCATGGAAGTCCCTCTCGGAGTACTTTTCGACGTTTTCGAACAACAATGATCACGCACAACGACAGAAATTTGAACCAGAAGAAAGAGCAGATCGAAGCGATAGTAATGGCACTATTCCTAGACTCATACGATGCACGAAACGCCTCCAAATTGCGCTTGAAATATTTTTTAAGCGAAACGTAACTTCTGAAAATAATTCGTGCATGAAAGAGTTGGTGAAGCAAAAATCTTTAAATAATATATCACTTCAGATGTGGATACAGCAATTTGCAGACATAGCTAGAACCGAAAACATCCGACCGTTAGGCTCAGATGGTCTTGATTTACATGATTTCTTAAAGTTGCCACCGTTTACTCTGACGGCATGAAAGCAATACTAAACCTGATGGTGGATGACATGATGCAAAATTGTTTTAAAGAGTGGACTTTAACTTGCATGGTATAGGCCTTTTTATTGTTATTTAATGAATGATATTTTTCTCCAGTAGCCTATTATCTATGCATCACAATTTTATGCATGACAGCTACTGCAATCTTTGATTATCGTGTGAGTCATAGTCAATATTCCTTTATGATGACACTCAAAGTTCAAGATCACCTGTTTGGTATTTGCCCAATCAAGGAATAAAGCTAGATCATCATTAGTCAATGACAGAGATTTATTATTTTCCTTTTCACTTGTTCGATTTCTACTCGGATTTGTACGTGTCCCGTGACAATTCAGCGATGCAAATTTTATCGTTGAGGTGATTGGACCCAAGGGTGTTTAACACGTCAAAACTGAATTATGATAATTGACGATGTCAAAAGCTAATCCGAAGTCAATCCGCCTTTAATCCATTTGCGGCTTTGTGTGAAGTTTGAAAGTTAAGCCAAAATTTAATGCAATAACCAAACGTGATAGCGATTTGGGGATTATTTTCTAATGTCGGTCAAACGAAAATCTTCTCTAATTATTGGAAATGCATGACCGATTTGTAAATATGTTTACCATTAACAATTTATACTTGCAAAGAAAGACCTACAAATGTGACACAGAATTACATTGGAATTCTAAGCTCTGGCATATCAAAACAGTCTATTTCAATGAAATTGTGTAGCAACTTAACAAACCATAAACTAGATAACGGCCATCCTTGGAGTGATACAGATGAAAAGGTGTCTCAGACTTTCACAGCAATAATTTATTCTTCGAAGTCCGATAATTCATACCTTCTTCGACGGGGATTTGACATTTCAACTTAACAAAGGCTTCGTACGCTTAAATTTCAATAGTTGATATCATTAGGCGGCCTAAATCCAATTAATCTCAATCATCTGTGCAAAAAGATAGCGAGGAGATGCCCAAGCAAGATCTAGCAGAAGAAATCTCAAGCGGATCTCTATTCAAACTCGCATCATTCATCTTAGTGAGAATGTGCATCGGGCTCGGAATGGGGCGATATGCAGGCGGTTCATGTACCGCATTTCAGCTTGTCAGTCCAAAGCGTTTTAGAAAATTGGAACCTGATTCGACAAATCAAATAATTATGGTCCATTTTCGCAAACAAAATTTAAGAATAAGCGTTGCTTCTCATCTATGTTTATCTCGAATTCAATAACAATGCCAAAATCTTAGCTCAAATCTGTGTTTAGAAGAATTACCTACTTAAAGTGCTTATGCTATCAAAACTCTGTTTTATGCATAAACCAAGCTCTGCTCAATATGTGACCAATTATGTGCCCGATGATAAATCACTGGCATAAATCACGCAAATACGGCGAGTACTTAATGAAAGGATGATTCAAGAAATTCAAGATCATTTTCCGGACACCTTCCGATGTGCTTTGTTTAAGAACATAATTGGCAAGAAGATATTTGAAATTTAACATATTTTGATCAAAAATATTTTAATCGGGATAGTGATTGCGAAGTTTAAAGATGTAACACAAAAATTATGCTTGATTTCACCGTTAAGGTGCATTATCATTGACCATCTTGTAAATGAAGCTGTATTATTTTGCTTAGACAGCGCGAAACTCTTAAACATTTTGTCACCATTCATGTCAATTGTCAACAAAATAATTAAATAGTAATAATTGTCAACAATTAAATTGAGAACTACAAAATTGGAGGAAATTCATATTGGCGTCCCAAATAGAATCTTCATCGCGTTGTCTTGAGAAATGAGTCTTACGAAATTGAATTCATGTACATATGCTTGTATAGATGGCTAAATCAAACATTTCAATGGGTAAAAACAGTTATTGAAATTGCTACAGCCATCGATTGTTTCATTAACGTGTAGTTAAGTTTCTTTTTTGCATCAGCCTACATAGTTATTTCTAAGAATCAGGTGGTGGTTGGCGTTGAGCAATACACAATGTAAAAGCAAATTGAATGTAGCATGTGTAACCAATGTTTTGTAAATAATTGTTCATCCAGAAGTTGCTTAATTGAAAGTATTATCTTTTCTTCCCAGCAGGAAGTGAAATCACATTTTAAACCGCAATTCGTAAATCAATTAAGTTTAGAAGCAGTAGATCTACTCTCCGAAACCCTAATAAGTAGTGGGTTTTAATTATCACTTCACTTGGAAGAAATGTAAATCATGAAACATGGGGCACATCAAAGTCACATCTGAATGTCACTAATTTAGTTATCATGGAAGCGTAATTGAGCAGAATTAGAGACCACACTTGAAAACACTTGACAATCAAAAACATTCGTCAAATTGAAATATTTTTCACACCGGTTTCACGAACTCTATATATTCCAAGAGTTTTCGATTTATCAATGCGCTACTCAACTTGCTTTCACGATCTCAATTTTACTAACCATGCACGCTTGAAGTTAGATAATTGTCCAAATTCGTCAGACTTCAGTCTTGAATTCACACTATTCAATGAAAAATGCTTTTCTGACCCTTCGCAATGACCATCAGCATTGAGAAAACAACCATTCTTTAATTGATCGTCACAATTTGGCTAAATGGAAGTGATGAATTTTCAGGCCCGCCCCAAGACTGTGTTAGTTGCAGCACATCAGGCCCAAGTCCGGCTCAGGCCCGGCCTAACCCGTGGGCTACCCGGCCCTCCTACAAGTCTGTTTGTGCACATTAAGTCATAAATCGTCAGTGTCACATGTGGAGATCACTAATCGGTCACATCTTGGACACAGTTAGGTCTACCGTGCGGTGCTGTGTATGGCATCAAGAAAACCAATTATCATGCGTATACTGGCAGTTCTGGGAATAATAATAGCCCTATTATAGAATAGTATGGAATAAATGATTTCACAACAAGGCATTAGAGAAAGCTACTAAATGGATTAACTGAAATGTGACTGCATAGATGAATATGGAGTAAGAATCCGCTACTGTGCATGTGCGAAATTAGCGAGACGGGATAGACAATTAATTAAAGAATATAGACAGAAAATATTAGGAAAAACACTGACAAATGCAAAAGGATTCAGTAAATAGTCACATGGATATTGAAAACAAATAATCCATGAATGTCACGATTTGACTATGACTCGTCGCAAAGCCAAACAAGGTCATCTAAAATTCATTACTTGTATTAATAACGATCATTTCTTGTAAAACAATTTGTGATAAAAGGAACTCCTACAGACAATTTCTCCCACTTTGTAGGGTGTTCCAGTTTTGGTTAATGAAAACTGGTCACTTTGTTAACAATCCGTATGATGTCAGACAAATTCTTGACTTGATGCTATCTTCCATCGAGGAAACCGCATGACGAAAGTCGAATCTCATTCCATCACACCCACACTAAAATTCGAAGGGATTTAATTTATGCTATCCTTATCGTTTAAGGTCAGCGAAGTTCATTGCATGCGCGCAGGCGGAAGCACTGCTTCATCAACGAATGCTTGGGATTTGTAGTTCACATATTATCAAGAGAGAAAGAGAGAGTGACTGTTTATGAAGTTGCACGAGTAATTGCCATATTGCAGCATGACTTGACCTACAAAACATTCCCGTCATTCTGTTGAAATTCAAATGACAAAATCCAGATTTTGTAATTACTTTTTCAATCCAATTGGAAAATCCTTGATGAAACTATTTTTGAATTGTCATCAGTTTTTCATGTACCGGCATCATTTAATGAAAAGCTGTAATATCGGAAAGCACATAATACAGATATTTATCACAAAGGCATGTTTTTCTTTCATTTTCATACCTTCCTGCCATTATTCTAAGTTAGAGATGTAGAAAAAGAAAAGCGATGAGATGAAAGGAGAGAAGGGAATAGAAGAGAAATTGAGGGTGGTGAGAAGAGTGGAGAAGAAGAGAGGAGAGGGGTGGATGGGAGGAAGTGGATAGTGGAAAGTCTTTTATTCAGTGATGTTTTCAGATATAGACTTCTTGTGCTCCGCATAGTGGCAAAAACTGTCCGGGAGACTTGGTTCAGTCTTAAATAGATTGCTGACTGATGTTCAAGAATGCTTCAACATGCGATTTCAAGTTTTTGATATTCTTTATAAAGACGATGTTCGTATTGGCTGAAAGGTTGCATTTGAACTCGTAGAATCTGTAAGAAGATTTGCTGAACGTTAGAATAATGTTGGTTTCATTGTTCCTGGCTTGAAATGTGGAGTTCAATCCATGTGCACCGTAAGTTTGCAGAGTCTTGATCCAATGTGATTCTCATTAGATTCCGTTCCTTTCAAATGCGGACAATGTTCACAGGCGTAGAAGGCAAAATGAAATGGAGCACAATCTGAATTAAAATGTTTCGCTATCAGAGGTCTACGTGCATTGTGGTCACCGCTTCTAATATTGCCAATGTATTTTTTTTTATTCTGCAGATAGCTGTTCTTGAAGCTTCATTCACTCACTATTTCACGCATCTATTGCATTTAATCAATTTAATAACATACAAATTATATAGAACACCTGCGGTGAACAATAGGGTATTTAATACTGTTGTGAGGGCTCTTGTAACTTCAGAGTCGCGAGAAATACTGCAGCAGCAATGGTGACTTTTGCAAGGAAAAGACTATCCCAATGTGAAAGCTGATTAGCAATTTTCAGAATCTTACGTTTGGTCTTGCGAATAACCGTGAGATCTCGTGATTCTTAGTTGATGAAATTCGAAAATAGTCAAGAAGCAGGCAGTCAGAGCTATGAAAGTGAGAGAGAAGGTTAGAGGAAATTAGAGGAGAGATAGTCCGGCAGCCAGAACGAGTTTCTGCAGGGAACGAAGCTGAAAGTGAGACTTTCACAGAATGATGTACACCCTATGCCTACTGCGAATTGGTGCGTCTGCCGAGTTCTAGTGAGTTCCTCTTCTTGTCAGACAGGATCAAAGAAAAACACATGTAAATCCAATGGGACGCAGATTGCAGTTTTTGGCTTAAATGGAATTTTGCGTGTTTTCTCTGATTAAACGAAAAGTACTAAGCCCAGAGTCATAATTTTTGGCATGGAATATCTTCAGGTCATTTCCTTTCATGTTCATGCACCCCTGCCTATAAAGAGAAACACATTTCGATTTGGCGAGCCTCTTAATGTCGGCAAACACAAACATTGTGAGCAACTTTATCCACATTCAAACACATTCTCACGTACTTTGCCGATCAGATGCAAGATAAGAGCACATGCGCTATGTTATGGACCCCCGGGAAGATCCGCCCGGCACGCAATCAGATCCGTCAAGTCTTTGTGCTTAAAGACCTTCATGCATTCATGCATTTGTCGAGGATCACAAGTCAAAGGAACATTAGGGGTAAGGTCCAGCCCCGCTTTAGAAGCGCTGATTGAAAAATGGACTAGTGGGAAGATCCTCCACACCGATCTCGTCAAGTTTGGCTCTAAAATGTAGTCCTAGGATAGTCAAAAGTTTGACGCGCCTTGAACGTTTAATGTCTGCCGGTGGGAGCGCACCACCTGTCCTCTTAAGGGCAAACCTTAAGTCTTATTAACTATAAGTTTATTAAAATTATGAAACATTAAGACGTCGTTATGGGAATGTCCCAGCTTCAATTGCTAACAAAGTAAGTCTGCAGATGCTGGTGGTCTATGACCCCGCTACTGGACCTCTGCTGGCAGGCGAAAGCCTCACATTCTTATAGCGGTTTATTAATGACATCGGTAGTTGTGTTATGTCTAAGTACCAATTAGATAGCAAGGATCTAAAGTCCAACCTCTGAAAGGATTCCTTGCTTGGTATGGGGTCCTGGCATTTGAAATATGGATATAATGCAAGCTAAAGTGTATGACGTTAATGCGAAGGAATGGATAGCGCCCTCCACATGCGTCAGTAGTGTTGATGTCTGTGGCAGCAAAAGATGCCTATGTTGTAAATCTCTTGACACTAATACTACTTTTAAGAGTTTTAGTACCGGCAGACGGTTCGTTTTAAATTATCCTAGTAGTTTCTCGTGTAAGAGTAGACATGTAATATATTTGATCACATGTCAATCATGTGGGGTCCAGAATGTTGGACAGACAAAACAGCCATTACATTGTAGACTTAATGGGCATCGGCAATCTGTTCAAAAGAATCATCTCAATACGCATTTATGTAATCATTTTAATAGTTCTAATCACAGTTGGGATGATGTAAGTATACAAATTATTGACTTTGTCGATGTTCGTAATAAATCTGATACAGAAATTGCCTTCGAGCTTAACAGTAAGGAAGATTTTCATATAAGAACGCTGAACACCTTGCATCCTTTAGGTTTGAATGACAGAGTGTTAGGCGGAGGTTGCGCCTCTCAGAACACTGCAAATTCATTTTCATTTTTTAGTTCTTCTATTAGCAGACGTAAGAGAAGCCATGGCCTTAGGAAGTCGGGTAGAAAGAAATATCCTCCATCTAATAGTTGTGAGGATATTCTCAAGGAGCTTCAAGAGTTGATGACGAGCAACAAAATAAGAAATTTCTATAATTGCTTGAAATCGATTAGTGATAGCATGCTTAAAATTATGTATTCTAGGCTTCTTGATCAGTCGAATGACCTATCTTTCGTTTTGACAACATATGTTCATAGTAAATTGTATAGAAACAAGAAGGATAGCTCTACCGAAGACAAAACGCATATAGTGATTCCTTTCAAGTCTCATTTAGTTGACAAACTTCATGTACCTTCTGTATTTAATGACAAAAGTGTCTGTGCTTTAGTTCCAGAAAAAGCGAAACATCTATATCCTCCCAAAGTGTGCCATAAGTTTAATAACCCTATTTGTTTGAAATTCTTCAATTATAATAAGTTTCTTAATAGCCTGACAATTCAGGACGTTGTTGGCATTTTACAGAGCGATTGCAGCTGTGACTCGATGACCAGTTTTGTTTATGAGCCTTATGAGCATGTTTTTACCGGTAATTTAGATACAATAAATGATCCAGGTCTCAGAGCTATATTTGCGTATGGCACTAAACACAGATTGTCTAGGTAAATATCATGGAAATCCATTCAAAAAGAGATCAGCGATTCCATAGATAATCATATATCTCGTGTGTCCAGTCGCCTTCACTTAAAAGTTGATGACTTCTCTATTTGGAAAAACAGGGTCATGATGTTAGTAAAGCACCGCATCTTTCGTTGTAAGAAGTTGGGTAGGAAAGATAATGGCAGCAACTTTTGTGTTGATAAGGAGTTGCAAGATCTCCATAAAAACTTGATAGTCGTTCATGTCGATAAAGCATCCAACAATTTTAGTTTCATATGTAAAAAGTTCTATCTCAAAATCCTGATGGACGAGCTTAGTTTTGACATAGATTCTTCCACTGCAGTAGGCAATGCAACTTATAAACCTGAGCTTATTTCTGAAAAGGAAGTCCTTACTAAACACGTTAAAGATATGAAATCAAACTTTAATAGTAATGTTAGTGACAAGGACCTTAAACTACCAAAACTTTTCTGGATTCCAAAATTGCATAAAAATCCTTATAAGTTTAGATTCATTGCCGGAGCCAGAAATTGTACAACTAAAAAGTTATCGGTGAATATCAACAAAGGTCTGAAAGGGATAAGAGAAAATTTCCATAGATACTGTGAGTCAATCAGGAGTAATACTGGTTATTCTTATTTTTGGAGTGTAGCCTCGACTCAAGATTTTTTGAGGAATTTTTCTAACGTGAACGTCCACTCTATGCAAGTTTTTGACTTCTCTACTCTTTATACAAACTTAGATCAAGGTGCTATCAAGAATAATATTTTTTCCGTCCTTGATCTCACATTCAATTCCACTAATCGTAGATACTTGTGTGTAGGATATGAGAAGTCGTTTTTCTCCAAAATCAAATATAAGGGGTATTTCTGTTATGACGTAGACCCTTTTAAGAAGGCTATTGATTTTATAGTGTCTGAAGTCTACATTTCTTTTTCCGGTTATGTGTTCAGATAAATTCGAGGAGTACCAATGGGAGGGAATTGCAGTCCTTTACTTGCCGACTTGTTTCTGTTAAATTGCGAATTTGCTTTTATGAAACAATTGGTTAAAAATAAAAAGTTTGGACTAGCTAAATTATTGTCAAACACTTCGAGATATATAGACGATATATGCGTAATAAATTACAAGCATTTCAATACCTTAATGCCAAACATTTACCCAGTGGAGCTTCTTGCAGATAGAAACGGAGTCAATGACAAAGCCGTCGTTTACCTCGATGTGAGACTCCAATCTAGTAGTGACGGTCTTCGAACCTCAATATATCATAAAGTGGAAGATTTTGATTTCTCTGTTATTCTGTTGACATTTCCAGACAGTGCAATACCTTATAACATGGGAATTAATGTATTTGCCGGCCAGGTTTTACGTTATTGTCGCATCTGCTCGCATCTTGAAGATCTGATTAAACGAATTAATATGACACTTTTTGTGATGAGCAGCAGAGGATATTGTAAGTCTAAAATGAAGGCATGTACTGAGAAAATCCTAGCCGGTCATAACAATTTTCTAGTCAAGTTTGGATATTTCTCAGCCAGGTAGCTGACATCGCAGTGCGCATTTTAAACAATAAAATTAACACTGTTTGTTTGTTTTCTTAGCATTTTTTTTATTTGTTATACCATCTCAGTATTTCACACATATATTTTAGTTTGTTTTGGTTGTATCCGTCTTTTGCGGTTGTTTTGTTTTTGTTTTTACTATAACTATCAGTATTACTTATTATTACACATATCATTACTGTATTGATTTTAGAATACCAGCCGCATATAAATTTATGCGGGGCCCCGCCCGCCTGGGCTTGAGCGTTCAGGTAGAGGGGCCGAAACGCGACCAGGCGGGTACCTGCTGGCGACTGGCTAATGTTTTATTTGTTTTAACGTTGTTTTTTTGTTTTTTTTTATCGCTAACTGCCCTAGTGTGATGAATGGACTGTGTCGGTTACTGGTCTCCATGGGGTTGACATGGTGATTACTAAGTGTCTATTTATATATAAGTTCCTAATCAATCGAGCCTGAAACTTTGACAAAGGAGATCTTTTGTTAAGCGGCCTTGTACGATCTCGTACACTTAAGGGTGAAGTCCAGCCCGTATAGCGCTATGTTATGGACCCCCGGGAAGGTCCGCCCGGCACGCAATCAGATCCGTCAAGTCTTTGTGCTTAAAGACCTTCATGCATTCATGCATTTGTCGAGGATCACAAGTCAAAGGAACATTAGGGGTAAGGTCCAGCCCCGCTTTAGAAGCGCTGATTGAAAAATGGACTAGTGGGAAGATCCTCCACACCGATCTCGTCAAGTTTGGCTCTAAAATGTAGTCCTAGGATAGTCAAAAGTTTGACGCGCCTTGAACGTTTAATGTCTGCCGGTGGGAGCGCACCACCTGTCCTCTTAAGGGCAAACCTTAAGTCTTATTAACTATAAGTTTATTAAAATTATGAAACATTAAGACGTCGTTATGGGAATGTCCCAGCTTCAATTGCTAACAAAGTAAGTCTGCAGATGCTGGTGGTCTATGACCCCGCTACTGGACCTCTGCTGGCAGGCGAAAGCCTCACATTCTTATAGCGGTTTATTAATGACATCGGTAGTTGTGTTATGTCTAAGTACCAATTAGATAGCAAGGATCTAAAGTCCAACCTCTGAAAGGATTCCTTGCTTGGTATGGGGTCCTGGCATTTGAAATATGGATATAATGCAAGCTAAAGTGTATGACGTTAATGCGAAGGAATGGATAGCGCCCTCCACATGCGTCAGTAGTGTTGATGTCTGTGGCAGCAAAAGATGCCTATGTTGTAAATCTCTTGACACTAATACTACTTTTAAGAGTTTTAGTACCGGCAGACGGTTCGTTTTAAATTATCCTAGTAGTTTCTCGTGTAAGAGTAGACATGTAATATATTTGATCACATGTCAATCATGTGGGGTCCAGAATGTTGGACAGACAAAACAGCCATTACATTGTAGACTTAATGGGCATCGGCAATCTGTTCAAAAGAATCATCTCAATACGCATTTATGTAATCATTTTAATAGTTCTAATCACAGTTGGGATGATGTAAGTATACAAATTATTGACTTTGTCGATGTTCGTAATAAATCTGATACAGAAATTGCCTTCGAGCTTAACAGTAAGGAAGATTTTCATATAAGAACGCTGAACACCTTGCATCCTTTAGGTTTGAATGACAGAGTGTTAGGCGGAGGTTGCGCCTCTCAGAACACTGCAAATTCATTTTCATTTTTTAGTTCTTCTATTAGCAGACGTAAGAGAAGCCATGGCCTTAGGAAGTCGGGTAGAAAGAAATATCCTCCATCTAATAGTTGTGAGGATATTCTCAAGGAGCTTCAAGAGTTGATGACGAGCAACAAAATAAGAAATTTCTATAATTGCTTGAAATCGATTAGTGATAGCATGCTTAAAATTATGTATTCTAGGCTTCTTGATCAGTCGAATGACCTATCTTTCGTTTTGACAACATATGTTCATAGTAAATTGTATAGAAACAAGAAGGATAGCTCTACCGAAGACAAAACGCATATAGTGATTCCTTTCAAGTCTCATTTAGTTGACAAACTTCATGTACCTTCTGTATTTAATGACAAAAGTGTCTGTGCTTTAGTTCCAGAAAAAGCGAAACATCTATATCCTCCCAAAGTGTGCCATAAGTTTAATAACCCTATTTGTTTGAAATTCTTCAATTATAATAAGTTTCTTAATAGCCTGACAATTCAGGACGTTGTTGGCATTTTACAGAGCGATTGCAGCTGTGACTCGATGACCAGTTTTGTTTATGAGCCTTATGAGCATGTTTTTACCGGTAATTTAGATACAATAAATGATCCAGGTCTCAGAGCTATATTTGCGTATGGCACTAAACACAGATTGTCTAGGTAAATATCATGGAAATCCATTCAAAAAGAGATCAGCGATTCCATAGATAATCATATATCTCGTGTGTCCAGTCGCCTTCACTTAAAAGTTGATGACTTCTCTATTTGGAAAAACAGGGTCATGATGTTAGTAAAGCACCGCATCTTTCGTTGTAAGAAGTTGGGTAGGAAAGATAATGGCAGCAACTTTTGTGTTGATAAGGAGTTGCAAGATCTCCATAAAAACTTGATAGTCGTTCATGTCGATAAAGCATCCAACAATTTTAGTTTCATATGTAAAAAGTTCTATCTCAAAATCCTGATGGACGAGCTTAGTTTTGACATAGATTCTTCCACTGCAGTAGGCAATGCAACTTATAAACCTGAGCTTATTTCTGAAAAGGAAGTCCTTACTAAACACGTTAAAGATATGAAATCAAACTTTAATAGTAATGTTAGTGACAAGGACCTTAAACTACCAAAACTTTTCTGGATTCCAAAATTGCATAAAAATCCTTATAAGTTTAGATTCATTGCCGGAGCCAGAAATTGTACAACTAAAAAGTTATCGGTGAATATCAACAAAGGTCTGAAAGGGATAAGAGAAAATTTCCATAGATACTGTGAGTCAATCAGGAGTAATACTGGTTATTCTTATTTTTGGAGTGTAGCCTCGACTCAAGATTTTTTGAGGAATTTTTCTAACGTGAACGTCCACTCTATGCAAGTTTTTGACTTCTCTACTCTTTATACAAACTTAGATCAAGGTGCTATCAAGAATAATATTTTTTCCGTCCTTGATCTCACATTCAATTCCACTAATCGTAGATACTTGTGTGTAGGATATGAGAAGTCGTTTTTCTCCAAAATCAAATATAAGGGGTATTTCTGTTATGACGTAGACCCTTTTAAGAAGGCTATTGATTTTATAGTGTCTGAAGTCTACATTTCTTTTTCCGGTTATGTGTTCAGACAAATTCGAGGAGTACCAATGGGAGGGAATTGCAGTCCTTTACTTGCCGACTTGTTTCTGTTAAATTGCGAATTTGCTTTTATGAAACAATTGGTTAAAAATAAAAAGTTTGGACTAGCTAAATTATTGTCAAACACTTCGAGATATATAGACGATATATGCGTAATAAATTACAAGCATTTCAATACCTTAATGCCAAACATTTACCCAGTGGAGCTTCTTGCAGATAGAAACGGAGTCAATGACAAAGCCGTCGTTTACCTCGATGTGAGACTCCAATCTAGTAGTGACGGTCTTCGAACCTCAATATATCATAAAGTGGAAGATTTTGATTTCTCTGTTATTCTGTTGACATTTCCAGACAGTGCAATACCTTATAACATGGGAATTAATGTATTTGCCGGCCAGGTTTTACGTTATTGTCGCATCTGCTCGCATCTTGAAGATCTGATTAAACGAATTAATATGACACTTTTTGTGATGAGCAGCAGAGGATATTGTAAGTCTAAAATGAAGGCATGTACTGAGAAAATCCTAGCCGGTCATAACAATTTTCTAGTCAAGTTTGGATATTTCTCAGCCAGGCAGCTGACATCGCAGTGCGCATTTTAAACAATAAAATTAACACTGTTTGTTTGTTTTCTTAGCATTTTTTTTTATTTGTTATACCATCTCAGTATTTCACACATATATTTTAGTTTGTTTTGGTTGTATCCGTCTTTTGCGGTTGTTTTGTTTTTGTTTTTACTATAACTATCAGTATTACTTATTATTACACATATCATTACTGTATTGATTTTAGAATACCAGCCGCATATAAATTTATGCGGGCCCCGCCCGCCTGGGCTTGAGCGTTCAGGTAGAGGGGCCGAAACGCGACCAGGCGGGTACCTGCTGGCGACTGGCTAATGTTTTATTTGTTTTAACGTTGTTTTTTTGTTTTTTTTTATCGCTAACTGCCCTAGTGTGATGAATGGACTGTGTCGGTTACTGGTCTCCATGGGGTTGACATGGTGATTACTAAGTGTCTATTTATATATAAGTTCCTAATCAATCGAGCCTGAAACTTTGACAAAGGAGATCTTTTGTTAAGCGGCCTTGTACGATCTCGTACACTTAAGGGTGAAGTCCAGCCCGTATAGCGCTATGTTATGGACCCCCGGGAAGGTCCGCCCGGCACGCAATCAGATCCGTCAAGTCTTTGTGCTTAAAGACCTTCATGCATTCATGCATTTGTCGAGGATCACAAGTCAAAGGAACATTAGGGGTAAGGTCCAGCCCCGCTTTAGAAGCGCTGATTGAAAAATGGACTAGTGGGAAGATCCTCCACACCGATCTCGTCAAGTTTGGCTCTAAAATGTAGTCCTAGGATAGTCAAAAGTTTGACGCGCCTTGAACGTTTAATGTCTGCCGGTGTGAGCGCACCACCTGTCCTCTTAAGGGCAAACCATAAGTCTTATTAACTATAAGTTTATTAAAATTATGAAACATTAAGACGTCGTTATGGGAATGTCCCAGCTTCAAATGCACATCATAGGTAGTGACCTGAAGACATTCCATGCCAAAAAATATGACTCTGGGCTTAGTACTTTTCGTTTAATCAGAGAAAACACGCAAAATTCCATTTAAGCCAAAAACTGCAATCTGTGTCCCATTGGATTTACATGTGTTTTTCTTTGATCATGTCTGACAAGAAGAGGAGCTCACTAGAACTCGGCAGACGCGCGAATTCACAGTATGCATAGGGTGTACATCATTCTGTGAAAGTCTCACTTTCGGCCTCGTTCCCTGCAGAAACTCGTTCTGGCTGCCGGACTACTTGCAAAGAAACATCAAATCCGGATAATGAGACATTAGGGAAACATGAAGCTCGGAGAACAAAGCACTTTAGTCTCGGACAATCAAACATGAAAACGAAAAATTGAAAAACGAATGATTTTCCCGACATATTATTATTCTGTTACAGACAATTTTCTACAAATAATCTGCAAGCATCACTCACGAAATCCGCTAGTTCTACTGTATATAGGTTGATCCCTTTTAGCACACTAGCAAACAGGTTTTTTAGCAGTCTGTCCATTCGGATGTTTTTCCAATTATAAGATTATGTCATAGTTTGACACTCGATATCACGCTATCAAAGCTCACACCAGGTATGGGAATTGGCATCACTTCTTTAGACCTAAAGGTGATAAAGTCCTCATCAGGAACTTGGTCAAGACAGCGAAATATATCTTGAAATATATCTTAGAAATAACATGAGTAATATTGACCAAATTTATAATTTACACGGAGAAATGTTTGAAAAACAGGAGATGAGAAATAAACTGAATATGAGAAGATCGCAAATGAATGTTTTTCTGTCACATTGTTTGCGGGAATACTTCATCATTGATATTTTTTATTGCACCATTGATTGCATCGCAGCGGTGCCTATAGTGATGGCCTTGCATCATCAGATTCTCTTATATGATTTTGTTGATGATTTCGGTAAGCATTTTGACCAGAGAACAATAAAACGTGATTACATAACCGTCTGTTGCTTGTCCAGGGATGTTCAATGGATGTCTGTTAAATATTCTGAAATCATAGCGACATTTGAACTTGTATTTGTGCCTTTCAAGTAAAGTGTTCGTAAACAACTTTGAATTACGTAAATAATTGATAAATTTGGGTAAATGGGCCAAAGTATGAATCAATCTGTTTAAGTCAAACTACGGTCATTGCACATGTAAATAATTGTTATTTACTTTTCAGATGTAACATTCAACAATATCAGCTGATAAACGCATAACCTTTCAAATACTCAGCCAAAAGTCATGTGAACATGACACCATGGCAATTATTTTTATTGGTCACACATCGATGTCAAGGTGTCACTTATAGCCTTGCAAACAATAAAATTGACTTGTGGAACACTAATTTCGAATTGTAGTGAAAACTTAGAGTTAAGGCATATTGTTCAGTCTTCAGCTCAAATTTTAGTGGTTAACTTTATAAATTGCATAAAAAGCTTGATCCACTGTAGGGTGGGTAAAAACGTGTTTTATTAGAAAAACCTGTTTTAAACATGTCTTTTATAAAATGTTTTTCTACTGTCCCTATATTCGATTGAAACAATGTAGGCTTACCAGTTACGTCGTTCAATAGATAGATTCAGCGTTTATAATGAATTATAAATTTATGTTTGTCAAGATTCGATGGAATGTTTTTCGAAATCGTGATAGACCTATGTGGAGTAAATGAAATTTGAGAATGGTAAGGATGTTTGTATTATGCTCCATGCTACATTAGTAGCCTAAATAAATTGTACTGCTTAACTAAATACTAAACAATATCTGACACTGAATTTACACTAAAGAAAGATTTCAGAAACAATACACGTTTAGATAATGTGACTATGTAGGCCTACTGCCACCATCCCATGAAAGTGATGTATTCAAGAAATAATGGAAGTGTTGTTTAAATTAAGCGACTCTTTGTATTTAAAAAAATAACAAAGTGCATGATGTTGAAACAATTTAGATCAAGTTCCTGATGCAATAAATTCAGCATCACTGCTTCATAGTAATCCTTTGTATAGTTCATCTGCTCAGGTTTTTAAAGAAAGCACGTTTCCGCCTCTACTCCGAGATTGGTTCGCAATATTTAATCCGTCAACACCATTGTAGTAAATTGACGTTCGAGAGCTGCCTTGTGCTGCATGAGTAGCCTACAGAATAATACTTTTCCAATACTAGATAGTTCCGTATCAAAACCTACTATCACCGCCCTCTTCGACCAAGTTCAGGATCATCGTCATCTTCGAAAAGATCTGTGTAAGGAGATACCTTCACGACGCACTGGGTTAGTGGTCCAGAGGCACAGGTTCAGTGCCAGCGATAAAAATCCGAACAAATTTCGTTTGCTCTGCGGTCATCGTCAATTTTGTCTACTGTATACAGTCTTCGCAGCAAGTATCGGTGGTTGTACTGGAATTTTCATTCGTTTTTCAATCACATGCTTGTAAGCGTTGTTGTCTTTCACGCAGATTATTTCACTTATCTACTCCTTCTGCGATAGTTCCATCGTCCTTTTGATTTTTCTATGAAAGTTGAAACAGAATTCAAAGCATGCAAGACTCGTACAGATAATCTTTCAAATGATATACAGTAATGTTGATGATCTTTCAAATGATTGTGTGACATAAATGACCACTCGATAGGTGATCATTTTGAATTAATGTGAAGATAAAGAAAACTCTTCAAAATTTTATAGTCGGAAATAATTTTTTCAATTGGAAATTCACTTTACAAGACGGGCATTTGGCTAAGTACCTTATCCAGCACCTCACGATCGATGGTAGCAAACTGGCACAGTTTGTATGATCATGATTTTTGGGCTAGGTTATTGAAAAGTTGCATTAATAATCGCTTCTCAGAAAAACAAGTCTTAAACAAGTTGTTTAAAACACTACCCACCCTGCCACTACGAACGCGAAGAACCATATCCATCAGATCTGAGTAGCAATCTTGACCGCGTGTTGTTGGTGGATATCAAATTGATGGATTGCAAAAAAACGGATTAACTAGCACAGCTGCAACTACACAGTTCCACAGATAATCGGGCCGGAATTTAGCAGATCATCGCAAATAATTCATCTTTTGGCGACTATCACAACAAATCTTATTGAATATCTTTGATCATAATTTTATCATGCGCAATTCTTTTGAGCAAATGCTAATTGTGGCATCGAAAGGAGGTACATTAACATGATGATAATATCATCTGCTTTCATTAAACATTTTACAGGCAAGAAGTGAGATAGGTACCTGCGTTTTGAAGTTGCTTCGACTTCTCACTAAGGAAAGACCACTAACTGATTGAGCTGCGTCTTCAGCCACTAGCTTTCAATAATCATCTATTTTGACTGTATTATTTTCCTAACACATCCGTCTAAATATTTGCAATCGATAAATTACACCTAGTAGGATGTTGAATTACAAGGAACATAGTCGATGAATTATTTTTGTTCATTCCGCCCTCGGCATGAAGCCACACTAACAAGTAAGGTGTTTGAAGCCTTACCACAGGCGTTTTTCCGACCAGGTTAGAGCTACTAGCCTCTAGTGAAAGCGGTGGTGCCAACCCATACGTAAACTGAATGGAACGCTGGACCCATCTTGATCGGGTTAATAAAATAGCGATTCAATACTTATGCACATGGGGAGTGATTGCAATCATTTCTCTTGGTTTTTTAACAAATTGCCAAATTGTTAAAATTAAATATTGAAATAGAATCATCGTGCAAACTTGCTTTATTTAGAAATATTTAATAATTTCATCACGGCTCGGGCCCGATTTATTGGGATGATCTAGACACAGGCCCGGCCTACTCATGTAGGCCCACTCGGCCCGTAATTAATACATCAACGATATGATATAGGCTATGCTGCATTGCATGTATAATGCTTGCATTTACAGACGATTTTTCTCAATATATAAAGCTGTTCATGATCCTTTAAACTTGAAAAGTTTGAGTCAGATATTCGTCATATGCTAAGATACGTCTGCAGTTTGTAAATTTGTCAGAAGATAACCAGACAAATATATCAACAATATATAACCAATAGGCTATACATAGCCAAACAATGTATATCAAACTTAAAGTAAAATTTACTCTACTGAAGTGCACTATAAACATAGTATATAGCAAACTTGCGTGTAGCACAGCTAGTTATCGACATTGCCAAAATATAGCATGGCATTGTAGGTCCTCTCATTTACACATCAAAGCAGTTTTCGACGTTGCCGATTTATTGAAAAGGCTGCTCAATTGAAAAGAAACGGTGCAAAGCACTGGCATCAGTATGCAATCAGAAACCATTTTTTGTTTTAAATATTCCAAAAAAATGGCTGTTTAAATCCAAGCCATGATCGCCTACAGCCAATTGGCTGTAACTTCAATTAGACTTTCAGACAAACAATCAAATAAGGTTTTGGAGATGAACAATATATTGATGAATATATCGGAACTATTGCCAAGGCCTCCTTTTTTGCCGTTAGGTTGAGTGTCGACTGAAAAAAGTTTTGCGGAGATTACGTTCATGAGGTCCAAAAAAGATTTTCTCAATTTTTAAAAAGGTAAATTTTTGCAAAACGTTCATGTGCTTGTATGCCAGTGATTTGGCACTTGAGATTTTTATAAATAAGTAGTATGAAAGTCATTAATTGTCAAGTAGAATGAAAATTTGCAGACAAGAACCTTAATCAAAGGGAATTAACTTGATTATTAAGAAAATTTCAATACAGCATTATAGTATAAGCAATTAGCAAAAAAAAATTGAAGACTTGATCTACTTCTTAGCTCTATTTTCGAAATTGTTAATTTATCAAGTTTACTCAATGACTTTTTCATCAGGCTAACTGGATCTATTAAATTGAGACACTTGTGCAAATTATCAATCAACAGAATGAATTCTGCGGACTATGATATCATTGTGTAGAACTGATTTGTAAATGAATCATAATGCTATGTAAGAATTCAATTTCATACACGTGCATTAGTTCAACATTTTTAGATGTGATTTAATGATTCACTAAATTAAATCTTGTTTTTTATCTGAATATAAAAACCTTGTGCACCCATATATAAACCTAATGATCCGATCATGCATTGTCGTTGATTATGACATTTTGCTGGTACAGTGTCAGGTAGCTTGTGATGTGAT
This sequence comes from Prostheceraeus crozeri, assembly GCA_907163375.1. Taxonomy (NCBI): domain Eukaryota; kingdom Metazoa; phylum Platyhelminthes; order Polycladida; family Euryleptidae; genus Prostheceraeus; species Prostheceraeus crozeri. The sequence continues at coordinate 50,324 of CAJQUW010003635.1, forward strand.
CAAACGTAAAAAAGTACCGGTATATTCTCGTATGAACAAGGTTGAGTCTAGTAATAGTCACTTCCATCGAAGTTAATTTTAAAAGATATTACCTATCCAACCTGATGTGATTCGAGGGATTTGTGAAACGTTTGCTTGTAAAATAATTCCTTGTTATTATATTCAGTCAATTCCTTGTTATTTTCTCCAAACTATTTAGAAATTGCAAATGTCTCATGTGGTGCTATGAAGAAGCAAGAGTTCATTTAATATAATCGAAACTGCATGCACATTATCGAATATATAATATATAATATATAATATAATATAATCGAAACTGCATGCACATTATCTACATACATAGTAATACTGAGTTGTTGCTCTAACTAATATACTTACTCTATGCGGCTAGGCTTGGACCCCTTGCCGCTGATGTTCTGATTCCTGATTGCTTTCTAATTTGGTTTCTAATCAGGTTAGTGAACAATGTCAACATATCTAGAAATGATACCATACACGAGAGCTGGATAATGCATCAGTCATGGCTATGTGTTTCTGCATTAGTTTAAATGAACTTCAAAGCTCTCATCGCTTGAAAGTAACACGGTACTTTAGTTGCCGTCTAATAGACTATAGACTAAAATGAAACTTTTCAACAACATGCGGAAGTATCTACCAATAGCCCTGACAAATCTCAGTCAATTCACTGGCACTGTTATCAGATTGTTATTATTTAATCGCATTATGAACATGCGAAGATAATGAGCATATGACAATGCAATATAGCCTAATACATAGGGAATCAGATTATTTTGGCGAAAACCGGGACAAGTTAATAGAGATGCAAAGTTTTCATGTTCATTTGATTTACCGTTTATGTACTACTGTACTGTTGTTCAGATATTTACTTTTTCAATATCAACCTCGGTCAACAAAACGTCAATGCGAGCAACAAAAAGTCAAATTGGAGTCAAAGTCAAACATTGGGCGATCATACTCTGGAAGCAGAATATCAAACGTGGAAAGCATTGCATCAAACCCAGACGATGAAGCTTCAAAACCAGATTTAATGGAGCATCAATAAGCTGGGAAATTAAAGATCAAAAAGCGAAGAGCGAAATATATTCCTTACCTTTATTATCATCTTATTAGACAATTTTCAGTAAATCATCTGCCAGCATGGACCAAGGTATGAAAGTCTACCCATGTCAGCTTCTTGATGCAATATATTGAGATAGATGTTGAATTCTTCTATTTTGAATCAGCTCACGCATCTAATGCACTCTGATATTTCTTCTATTGAGATTTCGCATCACAGCATATACATATTATAACTTCTATTGACCTAAAAACTGCAAGAACTCGTCAGTTATCGCAATGCAATTTAATAAGTGTTAAGGTTGTGATAATGATGAGAAGTTGCTTATTATAATAAGGCAAGTTACATATTTCAGCATAAAACTAGAGTGCTGAAAATTTCTGAGTTATTGAAAAAATCTGCATTTTAAAATAGAGCTAAGAATGAGAAAAAGGCAAATGCTGATTCTTAGGATTCACTTTCATGGGTCTCGAAATCAATTATTTTCTGCAATGAGACAAATCTCAAATATACTTTATATCGGCAGATAATTTCAGTCATACACGTAATGTTTTATTCAGAAGCCTCTCAGAAAACACCTGAATAATTAAATCACAGAAGCTTCAGTGCTACATTCATTTGAAATCACGAGATTTTGTTTGTGAAGTGGGATATCCGGTAAAAGACATATTTATCTTGATTCATGAGATAGCAATATAAAATGATATTTTGAAATACACGTGGGTGGAAAGACAAAATAACACGTGTCCAATGTGATGCAGCTTTATTTGCATGTAATATGATAAAATTCAACACGATGAAATGAATTACAAATGTTTGCAATCCACCTACAATTGCAACAATCGTACAGATGAATATAACCACCCAATTCATTTCAAGAAAATCAAAAACTGATCTTCACAATACATTTCGCTCACTCTTACTGAAGTGCAAACATTGGTCCGAATTTGAAATATATGTGCAAATATAATTTACATGTAAATTATGAACTCAATTCAGAGCATGCAAACCTATCATCCATTAGACCTGGGAATTCTAAAAAATCATGATTGAATAATTACTCGTAAATTGGATATTAAAAGAAGCAACTGAGAAGAACCTGAAAATTACCAGGGTAGGTAGAGGGTGGGTACTAAATCTTTTTGCACTGTAAAAAAAAACAGGCCCGGGTCCGGGAAACAAAATTACGGACCCTACACATGTATTTTACTGGACGGACCCGGATCCGTTTTAAAGTTTTACGTAGTATAGCACGTAATAACACGTGCTATAGTCAGTTTGTTGACGGATGCTCCTTAAATTAACAGACTAAAACGCGTGATAGCACTATGCTACAGTCCGTTTGGTGACGGCAGGTACTGTAGATTAACGTACTACTCTCGGTGTTTTTACGGAGACTAATCCCTTCTTTTTCATACAAAAATAAGTGTAATAACAGCACTTGTCCGTAAAATTACTTCTTCATCTCGTTTTACTACGACCTATAGCCATTTCTTTAACATGCGAAAATATGTGTTTTGACAATTTTTTCTGTAATTTTACGTTATTGTCAGTAGATCTACAGTACATATTTTGAAAATTATCTACTTGCATTTTGTTACAGGTCTTACAATATTTGTGACTTTATTACGTACAAGAATCAGTAGTAAATCAGGTTTCAATACAAGCACGTCCAAATTCAATGAAAAAAAATCACGTCATCCAATATCTTTATTGACATAAAATATTTTCTCACACATATTTCCCAAAATTTTCTTTTCATGAGCTCATGAGTGAGTTTAATTTTGAATTCACACATCGTCATTTCTTCAATGGGTACAGTAAATTCTACGTAATTTTACGTGAACATTAGCAGTGTTCGTTATTTTACAGGCTCAGCTATGTTAAATTACAGACATCTTTTCATAATGTTGTTTTACATAGAATAGCATGTAATTTTACATGACCCAAAAGTTGTACGGTAAAATTACAGTTGTACTGTCAAATTACAGAACTTTTTTACAGTGTACGAACGTAAAGGAGGATTCTCGCGTAAAATAACGAAAGATTGCTTAAATTTTTTACAATTTTCTTTTGATGATTTTATCAATTTTAGTGCAGCTACCCAAGGCGGTAGTTACGAAATGGACTGAGCTAACATGCGGTTTCATCAAAAATACCGCCCGACGGACTGGAATGAAAGTTAGTACAGGGTTTTTTAAGGCCATTCTTGGAGCAAAAATTACACCACGGATTGAAAGATTCACACCACGAATTCATGATGTGTCAACTAAAAACGCTATGCTATAAAACTATACTTTTGTAAGGGGAATAAAAAAGTACAACTCAATGGGAATGTTTGCAAAATTGTTTCAATGTTCTGATAATGCTCTGATTCTATGCATGCAGTGTTTCTTAAGGCATTCCACACACGAATCGTGCGCTTATTGAACTTGCTTAAAGCGCTGACTGACACACAGGGGTGTAGTCGTAAATTCTTAGGAAGTATAACGCTAAGAGCTAAAAATTCAGCTGAGTTTTGGGAAGCATAACGCTAAATTTGACATGTATATACACTAAAAGCCAAAAGACTTGTCGCACATGCAATGTTAACTAATGAGTAAGGGTTAGTTTGCGCAAGGGTTAGTTTAGGGTCTTTTGACTTTTAGTGTATCAGCTGAAAAACGCATATTCGTGCCACTATTGTCCATAACGGACTGTTTGAGAGCTACAGAATTTCAGAATTTTCAACCGCTCTCATCCCCTTTCGGCGATTACTTTATCATTGAAGGACTTCCACATGAATCCAAGTAATAATGAAAGCATGCATGCTCATGACAAAATGCAAAAATAGGAAGTTGAATAAGATCTTCATCAATAATGCGCATCAAGTATGAACATTTTTGCATTAAATGTTTGCCACATACAGCTTACCATCTTTTGACGTTAATTTGATGACCTTAGGAAGTATAACGCTGATTCGGCCAGAATCTTAGGAAGTATAACGGCGTTATACCGCGTTACCCCTCCACTACACCCCTGCTGACACACAACTACAGATTGAGTTCAGCTAAAAATATTCACGTTATCGGAGCGGTGTAAATCTTCTCACAATGAATCGACCTCAGAGTCATGACGACTTTGGAGAAGTGGAAGAACTAATAGATTGTGACGTTTTGGCTTTAAAGTATGCATATTATTAATCTGTGGGACAATGGGACTTTCTTCACTCAGGCTCAAATTATTCCAACTCGAATGCTTGTAGTTTGTTATTGTCAAAAGTCAAAATCGTTTATTTCTCGACAAGATAACACGGAATATTTGCAATGGCTTTGTACAGACATTGGAAATACATGTAGTCATGTATATTTTGACACTGGAAGGAGAGGACTTGCATTGTTACGAATGGCATTTGGATAGATTTAATCATGACATGAGTCACTTGAATTGTACATATGCAACAAGAGATCGCAGGTGTATGTAAATATAAAACGGTTTGATATAATATTTAATTATTCATGGCATCCTAAAACACTATTCATACCTAGTTAGTAAACCCAATTATTAAGAGGCTCGAAACTTAGATTTTTTAATGAAATAATGCACATTACAATACTAAGAAATTCACATTTTAAATTATCTCAAATTATTTTTTCAAATTAATTTGTAAGCAAGTATACATCAAACTATATAAGAAAAGATGACTTGCTATTCGCTTTCTCCATTAACAAAGAAAATATCTTTCCGACTGTCTAAAGGTTGCACCATAAATAGGATGGGTTACAGCACAGTCTAAACCTTAAAAACGCTGACCGTTAGTATTCAGCTGCAATAATCAAACAGTCAAGCTGATATTTCATGGATAGGTAAGTCGTTCACCTTGACCAGTTAGATCTTCATCAACCTGACCCTGGTCAGTCTGTAGTCCTATATTCAAATCAATAAATGATCGAGAACCGCAAAAGTTGTCAATTACACCTTTTCGAAAATAGAATCAATCAGTTTAAATATATTCTAACACATAAAAAGAAAAAAATCAGACAGTGAAGTGTACATGTACTGCATGAACTCCATTTAATGTGGAAGTAGCAGTCTGAAAGATTCACTCCACCTTTCTTCCCTGTCAATTACACTTTTTAGAAAATATGATCAGTCAGGGGAGTGTAGTGCACTCCATTTAACGTGGAAGTAACAATGCGAGACATTCTTTCCCTTTCTTCCCTAGTAGTAAGCAAATGACAAACACTCGACCGGCGCCCCCCCCCCCTCTGGAACGGCAGAGTGTCGTGGTCGGCCGCCGTGGTGCTTCGGGTCTGAGTCCCCCCCCCCTCTGGAACGATAGAGTGTCGTGGTGGACTTGGGCGACCGCCAGGATTAGTGTTGAGGCTATAGTGTGTGATGTTTTTGGTGCAATCTGCTGAATGTTGGGTTGTAAATGGGTTGTTTCGAGTGGAAGGAGTGTTCGGATGAGAAAACGGAGTCCAGATTCGGAATCTACGTGAAATTTTGGGTTAGGAAGGATGTTTCCAGCGAAATCGGAGAGAAAAAATTTTCGGCTGACTCCCCCCCCCCCCCCTACACAGCTTGCTTCGATTTTGGCTTCTAGTGGACGGATTTTGTCGTGCGATAGCTCGTTTGAAAGCTAAGAGTGAGACAAATTCAGTGAAAGAATCGGCTTGTTCCTATCTGTCTTCGTTTAGATGTGAGACGCCATTTAAGATTTTGGGACATTGGTGAAAAACGACAGAGTTAGAATTTGGACGTTTTGGGCTGTAGCTTCAAAACGAAGCATCGGATTGGAAAACGGATTTCAGATTTGGAATCAGCGTGAAATTCTTTATCTGTATAGTGAGTTTCAAGTCAATCGGCGAGAAAAAAATTTTCAACATTTTTCGAAAAAACGACAGAGTTAGAATTTGGGATGTTTTGGTGTGTAGCGCCCAAACGAAGCATCGGATGAGAAAACGGAGGCCAGATTCGGAATCTACGTGAAATTTTGGGTTAGGAAGGATGTTTCCAGCGAAATCGGAGAGAAAAAATTTTCGGCTGACGTCCCCCCTCCCCCCCTCTGGACAGCTTGCTTCGATTTTGGCTTCTAGTGGACGGATTTTGTCGTGCGATAGCTCGTTTGAAAGCTAAGAGTGAGACAAATTCAGTGAAACAATCGGCTTGTTCCTATCTGTCTTCGTTCAAAAGTTAGAGCGGTTACAAGATTTTAGGTCGGAGCTCGCTTACCTGAAAAAATCCTAAGTGTCAGAGTGACTTTGTATGGGTAAAAATTTGAAAATTTTCCAAAGTGTGGAATTTCGACCTGGACCCGTCACCAAAACATTTTTCATCAAATTTTGAAATTTCACTGACGTCCCCCCCCCCCTCTGGACAGCTTGCTTCGATTTTGGCTTCCAGTGGACGGATTTTGTCGTGCGATAGCTCGTTTGAAAGCTAAGAGTGAGACAAATTCAGTGAAACAATCGGCTTGTTCCTATCTGTCTTCGTTTAGATGTGAGACGCCATTTAAGATTTTGGGACATTGGCGAAAAAACGACAGAGTTAGAATTTGGGACGTTTTGGACTCTAGCTTCAAAACGAAGCATCGGATTGGAAAACAGAGACCAGATTTGGAATCAGCTTGATGTTATTGTCCAATGAGGATCATCATCCAATGAGAATCAAGCATTTCTTTATAAATAGCGAGCCTTCCACAGTGAGAATCATTCCATCGTTGAATCACACGAGTGACGGACGCACATTTTCTCTCTCTCTAGTTCCCTGTTCTATTACCCAACTAAAATGGTAAGTCGCTACTTCCCTCCCTCTCCTCCCTTGAACGTAAACTTAATACAATCTTTTTTCATTTTCAGGCATCTACTCCATCTGCTGCACTAGTAGGACAAAATGGCGGTCAAACGTTACAAGGTTCGCTACGGTCAGATCATCTACAACTGAGGCCAGTGGAAGAAACATCCAAGGTACATAATCCTACACCGCTACAGCGTAAATTTAAACAAGCCTTGCGTTATGATGATCATAGCGTAGTACTCCAAACGGGAATGCTCCCTTCCACGGATGTCAAGATAATGCACAATCAGTATGGGGACTACATACTGATCCCCGTGAGTCCGTACATTCGCCACCAACTTGATATTATTGAGGAGTACGTGACATTAAATATGGACATTCCTACTCCTCTTGCTCAAGAGTGGAAGGCGAGAGATGACAAGGATACTCCCTATAGAAAGATTTGGGATGGTAATCACATTTGCCTACCGGTATCACATTGGTGTACTTACTATAAGAAGGATGGAGATCATTCAATACCCATCAGATGTGATGAGCTCGGAGAAGGTACTTGGGATATCCTTTTCAAAGTGAATGGGCTATATTATGGTCGACACAAGGATAATAAAATAGCCTCTCTCTCCATGCATATGGAATCCATTTTATATATTCCGAAACCACCCAACGTGGACGACATAATTGATCAAATCCTTAACAGCAGTGGTACGAAGCGCAAGTCGGAGAAGAATGCTACATCAAAACGCAAATCAAAGAAGGAGAATTACTAGTCCTTTCCTAACTCTACCCTATGACAATTCGCTTATGTGCTTTGAGTGTCGTAGACGTGGTCTTATTAGATACATTTTACTTCTTCGTTGCCATCATATCATTTGTGTATTTTGTCGTGAAAAGCATCGATGTAATTCTTCATTTTGTAATATGTTATAGAACGCTTCCTTAGATGTGTAAATTTCCGTTTTAGGCTTCTATCATCATTTTTATGGATTGTGAGGGTGAACCTGTGCAGGAGCTCAGTGCTATTGCTATGAACAATTGGACATATCAGATTGTTAGTGTCTATCATCAACATGCCAACTGTGATCCCAATGTTGATCAATGGGCGAGAAAACACATTCATGGACTTAATCTGAAATATTTGCAAGACTATGGCTTTTCTTGTGAGAGTGCTCTTCTTATTGACTTTAAACGATGGTTAGCTGCTTTCAATGTTATACGCATCTTTTGTAATAATCCTGGTAAGGAGAGGAAAGTATTTCCCAATCTAATCATTGATGATATTTTGCTCCCGCCTTGGGATAGTAGAGTGAATCAACATTATCATGAAGTCACGAAACGTTTTAAGGATTTGTGTGTTCCTATTTTGTCTGTTCGTTGTAGTAGCTACGTTCATAACCAATGCTTCTTTCCTCCTTACCTCAACACTGCCAAAGTCCTGTATGGTTATCATTGCTCGCTGTATGATAGTTATCAGCTGTATCTATTTTATCTCTTTCAAACCATTGATTTATAATGCATGCTTGTTACCGTTATTCAATAAATGTTACTATGAGAAGAGTTGTTGTTTTCATGCAATGGATGGGTTAGTTAAAGGGCGATCATGTCTTTCTCAAACGACTGCGGAACATTACGTTTTCATAGGCAAAGTTTAAAAGGAGCTGTTCAAGATTATGTGATAAATTTTCATAAAGATGAGACCGACATCGAAGCAGTGGTAGATGATGCTAGCACTCTATTTCTAGAGTTAATGAATACATTCTCTGATAGCATTGTCATGGCGCGATTAGTTGCGAAAATTAAGTTTAGTCATTTTGGAAAGGAAGAGGTGGAAAGTCGCTCTTTCCATTTTGCTTCTTATTCAATGGAAGTGGTAGATCACCCCGAAGAATTTTTTAAAAGACATATGATAAAAATTGCTGAACGTCTTAACGCATTTAACCATCATGGTAGCAGTCTAGTGATTGAAGCGATTTCAGATATTCACATTCAACTTTCCATAAAGAAAAATTGAAAATGCAGTGGTACTTGATTGTAGCACAACTGGTTTTCGAGCTATGTCTGCTCACTCTCGAAGTATATTCCTTCTGTACATGCGTCTATTATTTAGAAAAGGCTAGCAAATTCATATCTTCAAAAAGACTTGCTATAGACATCAGTAACGGTGAAACTATGTGTTGCGATGTATGTAAGCGAAAGGATGGAAATGAAAAGCGCATCTTCAAGAGATGTAAGCATGCTTTTTGTCAACGCTGTTTCATACGTAATTGCATTCAACTTTGCCAATGTAACCACTGTGACATTGCTCATTTCGAGTGTCACTTATGTCGCAATAGTTAGTACCTATGCAAATGTGGTAAAGATAGGTTTTAGCAAAGACTAACACGGAAAATGGCGAAACGTAAAATGACGAAACGTAAAAGTCAAAAGTTTTCTTCAGCCATTCAAGCTCTCCGACGAATGAAAGCAAATCAGCGATACAATGCTATACGACATGCTAACGATAAATTCATTTGTGAAATTATTTCTCATGTGAGGAAGTTGAGGACGAAGAAATTAGCACCAAAACAACGAAAGTTACTTAAGCGATATGCTACGAAATTGCGTTTCATCTCCAATCCTAAAGTCGCCCTTCAAAGAAAGAGGAAAACTCTAACACAAAAGGGCGGTTTCCTTTCAGCAATACTTCCAATGATAGCTCCTGCCGTGGGCAACCTATTGGAAATATCTTTGGCTCTAAGCGTTAATTATGCAAATGTTGAGTCTCAAAGTAATAAAATGGATTTCAGACTTCAATGTGATAAAGTTCTGACTGTATCAGGTCCAT
>CAJQUW010003635.1:70000-72500 GCA_907163375.1 Prostheceraeus crozeri
ATAAAATATAATAATTTTATAAAATATAATATAAAAATAAATATAAAATAAAATAAATTAATAAATATAAAAAAAATAAAATTAAAAAATAAAAAAAATAATAAAAATTTTAATAAAATAATAAAAAAATAAAATTAATAAATTAAATTAAATATTTTAAATAATAATAATTATATAAAATAAAATAAATAATATATAAAATATAAAAAAATTATAAAAAAATATAATTATAAAAAATAAATATAAATAAAAATAAAATTAAAATAAAAATAATAAATAAAAATAATTATTAATATTAAAATAATATAATAAATAAAAATAATATAATAAAAAATATATTAATAAAAAATAAAATAAATTAATAATAAATAAAATATATTAAAAATAAAAAATTATAAAAAATTAATTAAATATAAAAAAAATAATTTAATAAATATTAATTAATATAAAATAATAATTAATATTAAATAATAATTTTAATATTTATAAATATAATAATTATTTTTATTTAATTATTTTTTATAATTTTAATATATTATTTAATAATTTATATATTAATTTTTTTTTTATATTTTATTTTATAATTTTAAATAATATTATTAAATATTTTATTTTAATTATTTATTATTTTTTTTAATTTTAATTTTATTTATTTTTATATTAAATTTTATTTATATTATTTTATTATAAATTTAATATATTTTAATATTTTATATATTTATTTATTATTTTTTTATAATTTAATAATTTTAATTTTTTATTATATTATTTTTATATTTATTTTAATATTTTTTATTTTTTTTATTTTTATATATAAATTATTTATATTAATTTATTTATATTTATTTTTATATTAATAAATTTTATTTATTTTATATTTTTATTATTATAATTTTTATTAATTTTTTTAATATATTATATTATTTTTTTTTATAAATTTTTTTTTATATTTTTTATTTATTTATTTTTATTTTTTTATTTATTATAATTTTATTTTATATTTATTTTATTTATATTATTTTAAATTTTATTTATTTTTTTATTATTATTTTTATTTTTTTATATTTATTTTTTTTATTTTTTATTTATTATTTTTATTTATTATTTTTATTTTTATTTTTTTTTTATAATTTTATTTATTTTTATTATTTTTTATTATTTTTTTATTATTTTTATTTTTATTTTTATTATTTTATTTAATATTTTTTAATTTATTTTTTAATTTTATTATTTTATTTTTTTATTTTTTATTTTTTTTTATATTTTTATTTTATTTTTATTTTTTTTTTTTTTTATATTATTATTTTTTTATTTTTTTTATTTTTATTTTTTTATTATATTTTTATTTTTTTTATTATTTTTTATTTATTTTTATATTATTTTTATTTTTTTTATTTTTATATTTTTAATATTTTTTTTTTATTATTTTTTATTTTTTATTTTTTTTTATTTTTTTTATTTTTTATTTTTTAATTATTTATTTTTTATTTTATTTTTTATATTATTTATATTTTTATTATTTTTTATATTTATATTTTTTTTTTATTTTATTTTATTTTTTAATTATTAATTTTTTATTTTTTAATTATTTTTTTATTATTTTTTTATTTTTATTATTAATTTTTATTTTTTTTATTTTTATTTAATTTTATTTTTTTTATTTATTTTTTTTTATTAATTTTTTATTTTATTTTTTAATTATTTTTTATTTTTATTTTTTTATTTTTTATTTATTTTTTTTATTTTATTTATTTATTTTATATTTTTTTTATTTTTTATATTATTTATTTTTTTATTTTTTTTATTTTTTTATTTATATTTTATTTATTTATTTTTATTTATTATTTTTATTTTTATTTTTTATTATTTATTTAATTATTATTATTATTATTTAATATTTTAATTTTTATAATTATTTTTATTATATTTTATTTTATTTAAATTTTTATTTATATAATTTTATTATTTAATAATTTATATTTTAATTTAATATTTTTTTTATATTAAATATTTATAAATTTATATTTTTATTATAATTATAATTAATATATTATTTTTATAATTTATTATTTTATTATAATTATAATTTATTAATATTTATTTTTATAATAATTATTAAATAATATATATATTTATAATTTTTATTTAAATTTAATTTAATTTTATAATATAATTTAATTATATATTATATTTAAAATATTTATATTTATATAAATATTAATAATATTAATATTTAATATAAATATAATAAAAAATATATTATTAATATAAATAAAATAAAAATTATTAAATAATAAATATAATTATAAAATTTATAAATATAAAAATTATAATATAAATTTTATTAATAAAATAAATATAAAAAAATAATTAAAAATATAAAAAAAAAAAATATTATAATAAAAAAAATTATATAAAAAATATAAAAAATAAATATTAATAAAATAATATTATTAATAAAAATATAATAAATAAAATAAATTAATAAAATTATATTAAA
>CAJQUW010003638.1:0-11172 GCA_907163375.1 Prostheceraeus crozeri
AGTGAAACATGTTTGGGCAATCCAACGGTAAATATTTTATAATCATTGCTACTGCATCGCAACATTGCCATTAAATGTCTACGGACAAAATGTCAGCTTAATCTATTTCGTTATATCAACAAGTGAACAAATGTAAAGGTAATCGCAAGATGCATGCTCTGATTAAGGCAAAATCTCATACTCTCTTGAGTGCGTGCACACATCCTAACAACCAGGTTTCTTGCAATGTTGAAGATTGGTCACATTTTACCATAAACATTATCAAATAAAAGGATTTTAATTGCAGGCCTGTGATTACTCCTCAAATTCCTCAGATTCCTCAAATTTGTTTATTACTCCTCAAATCCTCAAAAATTCCTCAAATATAGCTTAACAATGAGAAATTCCTCAAATACGACACACTACAGACTAAGTGTCGGATAATGTATTGTTTTTTGGCGAATGGCGATATGTAAACTTCCAAAAAAGAAGCTAAGATAGAATCCTGTAACATGTACCCTACATCCATGCTGCTAATCATGAATCACTCATGATTTATTACTTTTCTTTTTCTTCTCTCATGATTTACAACTTAATAATTTTTCTCTCACACACTTGGTAGATTTTAGATAGCGCAATCCCACTGTGCTAGCTAGATCTGATATTTTGATTGGAAACAGACCTGTCTTTTTATCATCTGAATGGGCAGACTGTTAAATAGAATCTTTTCAATGTATAAGTGATAAACATAATTTTGAAAAGAGCGACTTACTCATCAATTCATTCACACGAGGAGAGGAGAAACCTAGCTTGTCCCTTCCAGTTAGTATTTTAAATTTGTAGACAATTTTATAGATATAAAGATTTACTTTTAGCCAGTCGATATTTAGCACATCAAAAATTAAACCATCGTTAGCTTGTTTTTTTAATTTTGTTACGTTGAATTACGTTGAATGTCGTTTTCATTTCTGCCAGCTACAGGCGGCAGATGTTCCGGTTCGACTGGACTAAATTTGCTAAGAGGCAGAGAAGTTGTCCAAGTATTGTCGTCGAACTCACTCTTTAAATACTTTACGTATTTAATGATGAAACACTGCGATCAAACCCTAAGGAATTGTAAATTTTGAACACAGCACTTTTTTTACTTCTAACTTCATAATATTGCTTAGTATTCCAACAATAAAATGCACATTCAATTATTTTCATTAATATATCTTGACCTATTTTCACTAACTATCCTTTTCTTTATATGTTTCTGCGACTATATGGCTGCTAAATGCGTGCCTGTACTTCTTAAATGACATAAGGATATCGATCCTCTATATCCATTTGTATAACATATTAGGTAGCCCCCCAGCTAAACTTGATTCAGTGCTCTATCAACTGAAGCGTATGTTTCACTCACTCACTTCCATTTTATTTTTCCGCTGAACATGATCACCATCCCGACGGGGTAAAGCGGATGGTCCCTAAATTTAGTGCCAGCGTTGTCTGCCTTCCTGGTCACTAGCGTGCGGGGGGTTGGAATGCGATGAAGCTCTGCTATCTCATGATCTTTTTGCAGCTACAATTTTCCAGGATCTGCCGACCGACATTATCCTGGATGAATTATTCCGTATAGATCGTTTTCATAAATAGCTGAACACCAAGTGGGTGTGAAACTAGTCCACATTGCTTATGTGTATGTGAACTTAGATCAATTAAACATTGAACCACATAGTACTGGTGGTAGATTTTCAAGACCTGGGACTAGTACTGCACGATGTGGACGTCTATAACTCTGCGCAACTTCATGCGAAAGAGGTGATAATCATTCACTCTTTTGCCTGTAATGAGACCCAACAACTTCAACTGGCAAACCTGTTTTCCGACACTTGTTTTGTGTTTTAATGAGAGGAGTTCCCATGTTCATTTGAATGTAGATCGGAGCGATATGATCAAAACGCAAACAAGTAAACAAAACCCAACAAAACTTATGTAGCATAAATGTTAAAATTAAATAAATTAGTGTGTAATGTGGCGCGTATTCTTCATGATAAGATTATCTGACTTTTTTTTAAGGTCACAAGCATATCCTTCAACGATTTTAAACTTTCTATTAACTTATGGGTTACTCCTCCTCACCAAATTTGTCTAAAGTCCGTAAAAATTAATCGTTTGCAAAGCCCCCAGATGCCATGGGTTGAGGATATATCCCTACATTCAAAAAATTACAGTATACAAATCTGACAAGCATCATTGAATTAGCGCGAGACGATAGCGTGAAGCAGAGCGATATCCAAGCAGCTTGATCTGACATTCCTCTGTTCGACACATTCTAAGCAGAATAATAACTTGAGGCAACAAATTGATTTTCCGTAACAACGTCAGGAAGTGATTTATGACCAAGTCAGTATTCCTTTGCAATACACACAACTTCAGAAAAGATAGAGTGTGATCAGCCCCTTGGGTTACCTTCTTCGCTGTGACTTTCATGATTTGAAGTTTGGCCCAAAATCCGTGCTAAAATTTGTAGTTTTTCTTGCAATTATCATATTAGGCTCCGTTTCCATTCCTCAAATTTTTCACAAAAAATCCTCAATTTTTTTCATAGGGCTAAATCACAGGTCTGTAGATATGATTGTTGGGAGAAATGCTTTTGTGTCAACGAATAATGGATTTGGAAGCGAGCAGTAACGCTATGTAAAACCAATGTGTATTATATCGGATAACGTTGTGAAAAAAGAAATGGGAGCGCGTATATCTTATAAAATTCAGAATTTCTTACGAAAATATTTCTCTTTGTAGTTTAACGCTCATTTAATTGGATTTTAGTTTCCTCTCAGAATCCTTCCCGCTAAATTTGAAAATTGCACGTTTAAGCCGATCGATCATTGTTGCAATGAAATCTTTTTTAATTATACAGGCTTTGGAAAGTTGTCATCGTCAATAGGAAAATGATGCGATTTTTAGCATTCATCAAACATATTCGCTTGACTGAAGCATGCCAAACTGATAACCAATGTTTGACACTATGGTGATGAGCAATCTTTAACAGTGCTCATTCACGAGACATCTTCCGCTTCCCATGCAAAACCTTGATTAAATGAGAACTTCCGCAATTTTCATGGTAAGGAATAAGTCATTGTTGCCGATAATAGATTTGAAAAGAAGGCAAATTCAAAGCGGACACAAAAGGACGTAAATGTAGGTAACCTGCGAGAGATATAAATACCTTAGTTGTTTTAATATTACTTCACACTGACGTTTAGTATAGATATAAGATTAGTACGGAAGCAGTTTCTGGAATAAAGTGCCTCTAAACTTACGGTGTGTTAATTGCAAGTCAAATGGAGTAATTAAGTTTTTGAGAGCATACCTCCAAAAACAATCTGGTATCTCGTCTTCAATTTATCGCTTCTAAAATTTGACTTATTCGTTATTTCATGTTACTTGTATACTGTACTTAATTAATGCATTTTTAGTTTATATATTGTGGAAGTGTGTCACATACATCATTTGTAGTGAGTAAATATAAAACTTGAACTTGAACTTAGTCGAGATCCATCGATTTGAAGACAGGTTATGATAATCATATTCATTCAATTTCAATCGATATGTGTAATACTTCTACAAGCATTTAAATTTACACAATCCTTTCAGCCAGACATTTTTATTGATAAAGCATTTTTGAGAGGTAATTTTTGAAAGAAATAAGAACGAAAATTTTCCCAACGTTTCGCTCATAGTTTATTGAGCATTCTCAAGGGTACAGACAAAAATTAAAAGCTAGATTAGATACATGAATTGATTACAAAATTTGAAAATCATAAAGTGGAAACTATAGGTCAAAGGGACTACAGTAAATCTTACATTTGCACAGCTAACTTAATGTGAAAAACAAGACATCTAGTAAATTGTGCTACAAAGAATTCGGAAAAGAAATAGCAAGCTAATTATCAAGCGACTGCGGTTTCACTGAGTCCTTCTGTCCATTTAGATTGCGATGAAGTTTCTGAATAAATAGCATTGCATAGATTCTTAAATCGTCTTTCTTACATTTCTTCAAGATCTTGAAACTCTCCATAGAAATCGCTTGGTCGCAGTTGGATTGTAGGCGATGCTCATTTATTACAGAGTGCCGATTTTCTTCAACTCTTTGGAACAGGTGTCGTGACGTGAATCCCACATAGCTCTCGCTCAATCGCACAAGCCACATTGATATATTACGATTGACTGCTAGTTCACAAGGAAGGGCTTCTCTATATCAATAGACTGTGAGCGAAACGTTGGGAACATTTTTATTGTCTTGAAAATTAAAAAAGCTATTGTTTAGTAGACGCATAGATCTATTATTAGTTTCCATTGTGAATGTAACAAAATCCAATTATGTCTCACCAAGATTATTCGTGGCAGTTTTTCAACCAGGATTTCTCAGTATCACATCATTACATTCTGTTATACATTGGTATCATTACAACTCATATCATATCATGTGGGAAAGCTCAAACTGTCCGTCATCAATGATTGGATAACAACTTCATTTGAAGCTGCCATATCAAGACGAAGCATTCTTCTTTGACGATAGTTTTCACTGCAAGAGTTTAGTCCACCGGTGTCAGCACTCTCTCTCTCTCTCCTTTGAATGCGGTCGAAATGAGCCTCCATCATGGAGCTTGGCTAATGAAGTGCGAATCGTACTCCTCGCAATTGTAGGAGACCAGACTACTAATGGCGTCGTCAGAGGAGAGGCCAACCGCCGTCCCCTTCGACATAAATAATAGCACAAAAAGCGGACATTTTACGGATATTTCATTATATCCTTTCTTTAACTGAGCATGAGTACAATGAAATAGCGGCTACGGCGTGTTGTGGCAGACACATAAGTCTTCAACGGAGTCAAATAAAAAACCAATCTGCCAAGTTATAATATACACGAGTAGCAGGAGATTTCTTAACTTTTTTCATTTTAGCCATAATTTAGGTGTTTAAATGTATACATTATATGTAGCAAGCGAGGAGGCAGACCTCGCTCGTGAGTAACGATGTATCAACGTTGCTGCTGACATCCTGTTAATCAGCATAGATACCTGCAGAACAAGGGA
Organism: Prostheceraeus crozeri; assembly: GCA_907163375.1. NCBI lineage: Eukaryota > Metazoa > Platyhelminthes > Polycladida > Euryleptidae > Prostheceraeus > Prostheceraeus crozeri. The sequence goes on from CAJQUW010003638.1 coordinate 5,064, forward strand.
ATGAAACGGTTTCCGCAAAATGCTTAGTTGGATATAATGAGTGCATGGAACAAAACGTCGGAAGGATGCACAGTAACATTTCCTATGATGCAATTTTACCCCCTCCATTTGAAAAATCATGGCAACGCTCCTGGTGTGTCACGATATGGCTGTATGTCAATAACTCACTAATGTGCTGAGGTTGGCACTGAAATCTATGGTTGAATTTGAGAGGTTCTTACACCTCACAGATCTAGTCAATATCTTGGGCTGGTTACTTGGTGTCAGGTTTTGTTCTTGGTGGGCTCCTGGCCGCCATGAGCTAGTGCTTATGACTGAGGAGACACCCTTGTAACTGGCAATGCTTCCCTGAGACGCTAATGAGCAGGTGGAGGAGTGCTGACAAAGTTATCTTCGTTGGGAGTTAACATGATACAAGGACAAGTTCAGCAATTTAATAGGAGACCACCCCCCCTAGCCCACCCCCCGCCCACGCCCCCCCCCCGCACCCGCGCGCCCCCCGCCCCAGCCCCCTCGCCCCCAGCCAGCCCCCCCCTATAGGACCCCCCAGGCCCCGACGCCTGCCCCCCACCAACCGCGGCGCCCACCCCCCCTCACCCCTGCATACCCCCACCCCACCCCACCCCCCAGAGCACCTCCCCCCATGGGCCCGCCACCAATAGCCAGGAGACCAGGCCCCCCCCCCCAGCTCCCTGACCCAGAGATCCCACGAAGCCCCTGACCCCCACCCAAATCCAGACCAGCCTGCCGCCGAGCCCCCCTGCCCCCCCCCCCCCCACCGCACACCCCCCACACTACCCGTAGTACCCCCCGCCCCCAAGGCTCCCCCCCCCCCCACCCCAAGGAGCCCGCCCCCACCCCCCTCGTCTCTCCATCCCTGAGCCCCTCCCCGAGCCCCACCCTCTATGCCGCCGCCACCAGCCACCAGAGCCCTACCAAGCCCCGCCCTTAGCGCCCTACACAGCCCACCCCCACCACCCCACGCCGCCCCACACCCCAGGAGCCCCCCCCCCCATACCCCCCCATGCCGTAGCCCCGCCCCCCGAGCCTCATCGGCCACCCCGCCAACCACCCTCCACCCCGACCCTCAAGAATCCCCCCCCTCCGCCCCCGAGGTATCCACCTCCCCTGCGGCCAGCGCCCCACCCACGCGCCACCAAGCACCCCCTATCCCCCCCCCCTCATAGGAGCCACCCCTCCCCCCTCCAATAGGAGCACCCCCACCCCCCCCCCCACCCCTCCCCCCCCCCACCCCACCTGATGGCGGCCAGCCTCCTCCGAGCCCCCCCCTGCCTTCCGCCCCCTCCCCCCACTCCCCCCAGTCCGCTCAACCCCACCATCCACGATCCCCCTTCCCATTCGCCCCCCGAGCCCACACCCCAATAGGAGCCCCACCTCACCCCCCCGCCGGCGATCCACCAGCACAGCCCCCCCGGCACACCCCACCCCCCCAGCCGCCCCCGACCCAGGGGCCCCCATTCCCTCCACTCGCCCTACAGCCCCCCCCCCCCCCGCCACCCCATCGCCCCGAGCCCCTCAACCCCCCCCCCCTCCCACCAGGAGCCGACCCCCCAACCAGACCACCGAGTCCAGAGAGCCGCCCTCCCATAGGAGCCCCAGCTCCACCTCCGCCCCCCCCCTCCCCACCCCGAGCCCCAATAAAAAAAGCCCCCCCACACCCAATAGGAGACCCCAACCTAACCCCCCAGCACCACACTCCCCTCCCTCCCACCCCCCCCCGCCACCCCACCCACCCCACCACCCCCCCCCCCCCCCAAGGTCCCCCCGCCCAACCCCCTATTACCCCGCCTCCCCACCGCCCGCCACCCACCCTGCCGCCCCCTCCCCCCCCGAGCCCCGCTCTCCCATCGCATAGGAGCCGCCCCGCCAGCCCCACCACCCCCCCCCAGCCCCCCGAAGCCGCCCCCCACCCCGCCCCCCAGCCCCCCCCAACCACCCGCCCCTCCCCCCCCCGGCCCCAGGAGCCCCCCCGCCGCCCCACCAGCACCCATCCCCCCCCGCGCGGAGCCCTCAACCACCCTCCCCGCCCCCACCTAAGGGCCCCCTCGCAGCCATACCACCCCCCCTTCGCCCTGCGCCCCCCCCCCCTCCCCAACCTACCGACCCCCCCGCCCTAGCAAGAGACCCGTCCCCCCCACCGCCCTGCCAGCACCCCCACAGCCACCCCCAAAACCCTTCCCATGAGAGCAGCTATGTCCCATGTCGGCATGTTTGAGTCAGAGGTGTGCAAAGGCTATGAAGTGAATCCTGAACCCGACCAACTTCCACTCGAAACTGAACCCTAATTTTGAACCCGATCCGACTCGACCCGAAAATTTTGTTGAATTCTACGACTTCCTAATTGCATGAGATTCGAGGACCTTGTAATTCATTCACCTTTGAAACTGCCAATCCTTATAAAGTCTTTCAACGCGTGAATGATATTCAGCCCATGCCCATTGATAACCCTGCTGATGATTATGAGAATGTTATACTGTATTAATCACCCGCCAAATTCTTTTTCAGACATCACAACTGATCGAAGATAAAGACAAAGTGGAATATGCGGTTAATGTTACAACTGGTAACCATATCGGAGCTAGTACGAATGCTGATGTCTATCTAACGCCTGTTCGGAAGTCTAGGTCCGTTCTCTCCTGAAAATACAATTAGTTTACAATCGAAAAACACATCGCCTTTTGTTTCGTAAAGGTCAGGTAAGTCTAGACCAATCTGTTCAAGTATTTTATACATTATGTGCACTCAAATTCCTGGAAATTACACACTTTCGGTTTACAGAGATAATGAACCCTTACTACTTTAATAAAAAAAGCCCAATTGGACGTCAGTTATGTTTCGGGGTACCAATTTCGGATTTAAATAAGGAATCGATAAAAAATACTCTTATACGAGTGATAATGAAAATCTAGGTTTTCGAGCTTAAATCCACGGAAAGGAAGGCACAAACAGCATCAGAATCGTGTAAGTTTCTGACTAAATGCGAATGATTATTTTTGCGGTTCAGTTCATTTTTGAAATAAATTGTTAATCTTGATTTCCCCCACTTATACTTATCGAAGAAAGCGAAATCAATGTTTGTATTTACAGATAGTGTACATTATTTGATGACAATTACATCTCATTTTACGGGTGAATTATAGTGAGAATATCAATGCCTCATAATTTTTATCAGAAAAATTTCATTTTCCAAGTGCTGGCAATTATTCCACAACATATTCATGAATTTCCATAAATTTTAATCATGATTAGCTTCAATCAGCAGCTAATTTCCTGCTACATGGGTCAACAGATAATTAATTTCATGAAACCTATAAAAAGATTTTTCCTTTCAGAGGAAAATTGATCACGAATTTTCCGCTGGTTATCGCCTACAATGGAGAAATGACTTACGTCCGCTCTACTTGCATATTATATCTCTTTATTCGATTTAATTTTAAAATGGCTCAACATCTATCAACATATGTTTTTAAGACTGGAACATTTATCGATTATGCACATTCTCTTGCCAATCTTCATACATATAAGGAATCTTGCAAGCAATCTAGGATTGTTTCTTTGCAAACTGTCAACTTTGTTCATGTCAGCATTTTATCATCGAGAAATGAATTTTCCACTGTAAAACACTTTCAATTTTGTTTGACCTACTTTTTACTTATTGATTAACGATAGAGCATAATCATTGTCAGTTTTCAAATATTAAAATGTATATCGTAGGAAATTGAGTAAAGAAATTATAATTGACCGATAGATTAATCAAATTTAATCGCCCATAGATATGAAGAAGTAAGGCCATCCGATCATATCACTGGCTTTAAAGAGTAAAAGTTTGAAAACACTTCCGGCAGGGAAGCTTTTCGGTCATTAGCCTTTATCATAGTCACTCACTCACTATCCACGTCTGTTTGTCCCGGCTCGCAGGGGTGGACGGTTTCCCATTTTTCGGAGAGCAGTTCGCCACAGATCTCGATTGGCTCTCAGCTTTCAGGTCTTCCTTCACCACTTCCGACCAGGTCCTCTTCGGTCTTCCTCTATTATTTACACCATTCACACTTAGCTCCATCACACTTCCGACGCATTCTTGTCGTTCTGTCCTCATCACGGGCCCACACCATCGTAAGCGGTTTTGCTGCAGTGCACATTAAATCGATTTCAGACCCATCACAAGTCGAATGTCCTCATTCTTGCGGCGATCTCGCAATGACGTCCCAACCATCCATCTTATCATCCTCATGTCAGCACTCTCCATTCGTTCGATGTCTATGTTCTATGTTCGATACCGGGTGTCCCCAAGAAAGTGCCGAAAACTAAACGCTTGTAACTTCACCAATTTACATTCGATTCAGCTGACTTTCTGCATACAAATGCAAAATACCCATAAGTTTTTATCTGTGAAGTTAGAAGTTTGAATATTGAGTACTCTTAGAGAAAAATAGGCATAAGTTCAAATCCTGTATATTTCCAGTGGTGAAGTTCAAGACATCGGACATATTGATATCCAATTTCCATCCATATATTGTGATCATAGCACGCTAGTTAGCATGATCAAGCAGACACGAATATCAGAGATTGATTACTAGACATCGACAATCAATCTAAGTGAATCACCTAAAATATATTTTCCACCTAAATTCCAGTAATTTCGTCAAAGTACCTAAATTGTTTTCTTTTCGACTAAACGTTGTTATTTTGATATTGTGGCGCTCATGTAATCTCAAAAAGTCCAGTGTTATCTGAACTTCAGATATTGTGATGAGTGAAAAGATGGATTCACTCGAAGGATTTTCTTCTGACGCCTTCTGATGCTGCTGCGTTAAAATTCTGGTTAGTGCAGACGGAGAGAGATCGTTCATAATTTATCCAACCATCTTGATAAGGCAAATACCGACTAGGGAGCATATCGAGAAAATCGTCGTGACGAATTAATATTATAACCTCAAGAATGACGTCTCACGTTAACTAATATACACGCAGTTTTATAGCCAATCAATAGCATTTGAAGTAAACTGATCTGTTCGCAAAATTGGCACAGTCGTTGTTGTCTGATTTGCGCTGCTGTTATTCAGTTTGAAATAAAATTGTTCCGAATCACATTAAATTGACAACTGATCACCTCTTGTTATGATCTCTTCTCAACTTTTACGTGTATTACAATGTGTTCGTTTGCAAATAAGACAACAGAAAAGTAAAGGAACAAAATATGAACAAAGCATACAATTGTTCTTGATGAATTTAGTTATTTTAAGGGATCTCAATACCACTCAAATATTAACAACCTAATCTGCAAAATTATTCACCTAAAAATACCTAAATCGATTAAGATATTCACCTAAGATATCGGCGTCTGTTGACTACACTTCGCATAGACTTCTGAATGTTGGTATCTGGACGGGTAACTTCCCTAGAATCACTCTTCAGCTACACATCTGAGGGTCTACATAATAGCGGGGACTGCACGAGTGAATGAACGAACGTTCAGTCACTCATTTATCATGCAAATGAAAATTTGTAGCATCCAAGTTTGTAAATGTTTCTTTCCGCGTGATATCGGCTGAGGATGGAAAGTTCGTGGAAATTGACTGCACATTTTCCAGCCACGAAGTTGTTCATAGCCTTCATTCAGCCGACAGCCCAGGTTCGATCAATATCGCATGACAGTTTAGACTTACCTCAAAAATCTGACCTTTATTTCGACATGATTTTCACTAAAAATTCTGAAATGTGTCACTTCATTCTTGCAGACGGATGAATTTGATGTCAAACCTCCCATACGTGGGAAGTGTCAAAACCGAATACAAATTGGGCACCAATACAGTTTGGAAATCCGGTAAGAACAAATCAATTCTAGAATGCCAAATCACAAAGAAGTTATCTTAGACGAGGTGTCACAGAAAAGCCATTAGTGTGCGCAAGAAAGGGGTGTCGTGTCCGTTACAAAGTTATGTAGCCAAAACCATAGGAAGATGAATAATTAGTATCAATGATTGAAGAGGCAGAAGCATTGTTTTTTGATTTCATGAACAAGGCGGCGTATTAGGAGGAAATCCTCTGTTAGCATCCTTCTCGCCTTAGCACCTTCATGCAATGTAAA